>CAHIKZ030005517.1:2460000-2520000 GCA_903632075.3 Acanthosepion pharaonis | reverse complement strand
TATTGTTATATTATGATTTTATTTCCTGAACCAGATTTAATAATTTAGAGTCTTTCAAAGAAAACTTCCCTAGTTGTCTTTTTAAAATGTCATGTCCCTTCAAGACGTAAGCGATCATGGCTCTCCACATTTCTGCATTCAATGCTAGAAAGCTTAGTGTACTTTGCTATTTTACCCATAGCTGGGAAGAGGAGCCCATTAGTACAAAAATGATCGCAGCTAAACAGGAATTTGAACTCGGCTCACCGACGCTTCTTTCCGATTCGTTAACCGTGATACCAGTTGACAAAAATATTAATAATAATAATAATTATTATTATTTTATTTCCTTCGGTTTCTGGTGTATACTCATTTCTTTCCAGGTCTGGACCAGAGACCTAAGGTCAGCAATGACTTCATGACATTTTTCACTGAACACTTTTGAAAAAAAATCGCACATATTTTACATGGATAAAGCCCTTCGTAAGGTGTGGGCTTTACCTTTGAGCATTTTTTTTTGTATTTCTTTACGGCATGTGCTACCAGCGATTCCTTCAATGGGTCTATTGGAATCTTTCCCAATCAATCCGAGGGGTCCAACTACAACAGGAATAGTTAATGTCCTCATGTACCACGTTTATGAGATTTCGATTTCAAGGTCCTTGTATTTTGATAGTTTTTTGAAGATCTTCAAAGATACATTGCAGTCTGCTGGGACTGCCATGACAATAAGGAGGCACATTTTGTCTCTAATCACAATGTCAGAGCGATTAGCTTTGATTGTTCTGTCGGCGTGTATTGTAAAGTCCCATAAAATTGTTACAGGCCCTTGCATCTTTTTTTCGTAACCGGGTCTTGAGTGGTGTTTATACCAATTTCTTTATACGCCTGCAGTTTTTTTTTCCAAGCAATTTATTGGTAGATCGCCTCCCAAAGCAAGAATTTGCAAAATTTTTCCAGGTGCAGATATTGACTCACTCTGTCGACATTCAAAACAGAATTTTACCGTTTTGAAACAAACTTTTATATTCACATTGATTTATTCATTACTAAAAAATAAGAAATGAATCACGAAAAACAAACACAGACACGTTCAAAGGTAATACAGCGGAAGCAAAAAAAACTCTTATTATATATTTCAACACAAACACAAAATAACAAACATAACGACACAGAGACATCCAACATTTCAGCAACATATACAATTAACGCACGCATTGGTCCTTTGTTTGTAAATATGTAATTGTATATAAATGTTTTATTTGTTTCATCTATAAATGTCTCGTTTTTACTTTTTTGAAATCACAAGGTTTAGACACACAACGATCCGCCAAAAAATCTGATTAATTAAATGGTCCCAACAGACTCACTGTGTTTTATCAACATCGGCTTATTCGGTACGGGTAGAGTATTCACCGTGAAGTGGTTTATTTTGCCATCGTTTCTGTATCTGATCGGTTGCATTTGCCTTTGCTTTCATTTTTAAGTTTTTTTGCGGCTTCAGTCGGTGCATTATGCATTGCTTGTATTTCTTCGCCCATTTGAAGCTCCATTTTGAACTTGTTGGCTTCTTTTACTACTGAATAAAGTCGCTTACTACTTTACTACTACTAATACTACTCTTTTACTTCTTCTTTTTGCTATCTCTCTTAAACCCTTTTCTGTCAACCATTTACACAATCTTATTAGGTTGGTTATGCACTACTTCCTCTGTTCCTCTTGCATTCAATATATCCTGTAAGTATCAAATTTGCTAGGCCCCCTTTCCTCATGATGAAATTTCAACTATCTTTTTCTGATGTCCTGTGTAAGTGTCCTTTTTCTTTCTGTTTTCTCTAAAACTTCGTCGTTCATCTAATGGTATTCTTGCCATACTTCTGCAGAACCATATTTCTGTTGCCACAATTACCTCCTTCATCTGTGAAAAGATTGTCCAGCATTCACTGCCATTTAGGAGGACTTACTGCATGAAGATACACAAAATATAAATCATCTTATAGCCTAGTTGAAAGAAGACAAATATGTTATATTGAAAACTCTCTTTGTGCTGACCAAGAGAGAGGCCCTTTAACTAAAAAAAAAAAACATGATACTTCTTCTTCTTCTTCTTCTTCTTATTCTTATTATTATTATATACATTTGTATTTGTTTATTTGTGTGTATGTGTGTGTGTGTGTGTGTGTGTGTGTGTGTGTGTGTGTGGTACACTTTTCAGAAAGTGCAATTATACTTCACAAATCCTAAGCAAAGATAATACACAAATCCTGGGCGGAAGTGCCAGGAATCAATACTTTGATCCTAAGCAGAGGGCACGGATAATCTGATCTTTGGCAGAAGCAATGATCCATACATAAATAATTTCATGATTTTTTATGGGTATTAAACTAATAATGAAATTTTCTCATGGATACTATACTAATAATGAAATTTTCCCATGGGTACTATACTAATAATTAAATTTTATCATGGATACTATACTAATAATGAAAATTTCTGTCAAATCTTGTCAGTTGACTTCAATACAACATGTTAAAATTAAATTTTACTGAAATCTCTCCAGATATGTATATTCTTTTTATTATCACTTTGCGTTATATTTAGTAGTGACTCAGAGTAGACACTCCGTTTCGGCTTATTTATTTAACAGTATATTTTTTATTTTTGTTTAGTGCTCTGAATCTTCGAGAATTCGAACCTGTGCCCCTCGGGGTAGAAGAACTTGCCGTCAAGTACGCTCTGAGCTGTAAGAACCAACCAATCGAGTACGGCCAAAATGTTACCTTTAAGCGAAACTTCGCTCGTCAAAGATCTTCCACTATTTTTCGTATTTGCTCAGTTTCGTATCCAAATGTAAACTAAACAAAACGAATTTTCTAAAGAAAGTAAGGGATTTTTATTAATCCGACATATTTTTTATTACTTTAAATGTTATTTTTAGTTGATACTCATATTTGAGTAAATGTTCCGTTTGTTTAATAAACAGTATGTTTTGTTGCGGATGTGTGATGGGTGTTAAGGGATATCAGAAGGTTTGAATGATGAGAAGACTTAAAATTGTGTGTGTTCAATAATCTTCCATCCACAACAATTAATACAAGACAGAGAATAAAAATTCATAAACATATTGTTTCAAAATGTAACAATGGAATTTATTAATATTTGATATACATGCATGAATACTGAGTGAAAAGGTTAGACAGAGTTGTGTCTCTTAGACTAGGTAATATTTGTACCTAAGCTCATAAAGTAGAAGTTGATTATTAAACTGTAGTTTAGAAGAATAAAGTTTCTTTAGCATGTTTGGAATTGTGAGTTGTAAAGTTGGTAAAAGTTCAGAAGAGATTTCAGAGTTCGTACTTGCGTGAATTGTTGGCAATGGTCTTTAACGTCTGACTACATTAGTTAAGACGGGAGTTCTCGAAGATTACATCTTGGCAGCAAAGAATGAGACGCGAGAGAGAGAGAGAGAGAGAGAGAGTTTACACGTGTTTTGTTATTATAATTTTGTTGTATCACGTGACAGGCTCCGATTGAGTTGGCGCCAAAATAGATCTGTCGCATGGGGATGATTTGATTGGTCGAAACTGACCAATCAGCAAGCTAGATTGAAGGTGATTTACCAATGAATGCTTGTCATATATTCACTTACAGGGAATAGTTTATTTACCCACGCAGGGGTGACTGGCTGACGTGGAAGATTCCACAGTTTATTTATAAACAATTTATTTTCGTCTACTGGCTTGAATGTTCGAGAAATCATATTAAAAAAAATATTAATTTTTTTATTTTGAAAATTCAAAAAATTGTCCACACATACACACACAAACACAAACACACATACATACACATAGATATATTATTTTCTTCACTTACTAGAACAATGTTCGTGGCTGGCTGATTTTGGTAACAATAACCGGATGATAACATTAAACAAAGGATATAACAATTTATGTTCATTGTTATAAACAGTTTTACATAGGTACCTCCACTTTTTCCGGCAAAATTTCCGATACCTAACTTTAAAATAAATTTTTAAAAATGAAAAAACATGCTTGAAGATTTCATTTTAGCTTTAATTGAAAGTTTAATCATTAAATTTATTATTTCCATTAAGGAAACAATTCTGGTGTATTTCAGATAGAAACTATATACATTGGAATGTCAAATTTAATTTTGGAATTTCAAATTTTCGTAATTCCCGCCATTTTCTTAAAAATTAATATAAAATTGGTTGTCTTGAATGAAATTAATATTTTTTTTACTTAGAACAATGTTTGTGACTAATTTTGATTACAATAACCGGATGATAATTTTATGAAAAGGATATAAAATTTTGAACAAAAAAAAGCCTCTCCTTGTTCTATTTTCTGATAAAAGTAAATCAACAGCAAATTGTCTGCAACGATACCTTCAAATACATTGTGAAGAAGTAACGTTTCAGCAAAAAGTACCAGGACTTTCTTGTACTTTCCAGAAGTTATTTATTGAAAACAACGACACGAATGTGTTGTGCCGGTTTGAACGGCCTCAATTCAATCCATACATTTTTTACTTTACAAATAATGTGTCAGCAAACGAAAAGGAAACAAGAGAAACAACACAAAAACTGTTTTTATAATAAAAAAAAAACAATCTTCATTTTACTGAATGACATACAAAATAATCAAGTGTATGATTTTTACATAAAAAGAGTTGTAATTAATAGCAGGAGTTATTCACCTTTAACTTGAAATTCTTAAAACCTTTTTAAGAGAAAATAGTTCATGAAATAAAGTTCAGTCTCAAAGAAAGAAATCTTCAGGTGTGAGAGAATTCTGGAAAGCTGAGATTATGTTGATAAGAACTTTTAGCTCCAGAAGATTTTGAAGTAATATTTCTCGCTGGTGAAAAACTGGTAAGAGTCATGCTTGTTGTTGTTGCTGAAGAAAATTTCACTGACGGTGAGTCAACTTTCGGTACTTATTCACTTGCTCGGTGAACGACTTGAGTGAGAGAATTTTCGTAATGTTTGTTCTCATACTTAATATTTTCCGTGTTCTTGGAAATTGTTGAATATGTGTTTGAGTGAATTCTTATATGTAAATGTTCCGTACGTACGTGTATGTGCATGTGTGCCTGAGTGACGGTGTTTCATAGCGTTCTCCACAGAGGGAGAAACGCGATTTCTCTGCTGGACTAAATGGTTGGTAGGCAAGAAAAGCAAAAAGAGGAAAAATTAAGATTTACTATGTATTTATAACCAACGTGGTCATGTGGTAGGCTCTAGAGAACATTTCTGATTCTAGTGGCAAAATGGTTTTGAATAACGCGTAGGCGTTGTTGCCAATTTGAACAGGTCAACCGCACGGACATAGGTGAGAAAACGATATTGGTATTAATTGACCAATCGGGAGTCTGAGAAATATCAATTCTCTGTGATCAACTTTTGAAGTTCAAAAGTGCACAAATTTTGAACAAGTTATTTTTAGATATTGTAGGTTGCAGTTAGGATCCGACAGTGTTAAATCTTCGTTGCTGACCAATCCACGCTTTATGCGAGAACGCTTTCCGCCACGTTTACAAATAATTAAAATAAAAATATCTGTTCAATCGCTAAAAAAGAAGTCTCTTTCGAAATTTGAGTGATATTTTCTTTTTACATCTTTCCTTTTTTATTCCTTTAATACGTAATTTATGTGAATAGTGGATATTTAAAAAAAAAATTACGTTAAGCACATGGCCATTCATTTGACATATTCTTTACTTTTCTTCATATTGCATAGGGTCGGCGCAAGGGTCTAGGATAGACCCCCCACTCTACTACATCTCAGTTTTCATAAGGTAGTATTGGATTGATTCATAAAATACACATTTTATTGTAACCTCTTTATGTATAGTAATGGATCAAATATAATATAGGTGAAAATTTCAACTAAATTGAAAATAAATACAATGTATCAAATTAGCGACATCATTTCATCTTAAATAATTAAAAAATGTTTTGCGGCAATTTTTAAAACATCAACTTCAGCTATATTTCTTGTTAAAAGTTGAATAATAACACATTCAACATTATTGATAAAAATAGTGAATTTTATATAGTGTTTTTATTCGAGACTGAGCAAAACAAACTCACGGATTTGGATAAAAAAAAAACCTTGCTTTCGGCCTTCTGCCACATCTAAGCTACGCTTAGTAAATCGTTATATTTTGCAAAATGTCTTCATATTTTGTATTTATTCTTTGCGCATATCTTAATATTTTTTCTTAAAATGTTTTCACAATTTACATTCGCAGTTATAAACAACTTTATATTATAAATAAAAAAAATAATACGAAATTTATTGGCTGGAAATTATTTTTTAAAAATTAATGTTGAATTTATTTTAAATAAAATGATTCAGACCGACTGATTTCATTAACAATAACCATTAATATATTGTAATGTTATCTTTGATTACAATAAACAGCTCCTTCTATCTCTCATTCTCTCTTTCTCACTTATTCTCATTCACATGATTGACGAGGCAGATTTTTTTCCCGCAGTAGGTTGCCATTTCTTTCTGCGGTAGACCACTTGCCATCCAATGCTACAGAACACGGTCTGTCCTTGGCTAGAAGAAAAGGGTTCATACCTTACACAAGGGTATTTGCACGTAAGTGAATGTAATTGATGCGATTGGAATCCGATACGCTGTCCGTTACTCCTCTATGCCTTCATTCTCTCATTCTACCAATGTCAAATAGTTAACGAATAGGGGAAATATTTCTCATAAGATGTAAGATGGTGTAAAATGCGTCTGCTCCCATATATAAAGATAGGTCACATAATATGGGGTGGTCTCTCATTGGCTAATCAAACCACGTTGGTGTTTGTAAAACGCTGATCACGGGCAAGAAAAGAAAAGAGATTCGGATCTGCTCTGAAGCGAGAGTCAAGGAATTCTCTCCACCGCCAAGGGTACCAGGGTTTACAGATACAAGTTATCTGACCTCTATTTCACTCCATCAGATGGGTAAGTACGCCTGGCATATTCTCTCTAGGAAAGGACATTGTGTTTATATTAATCCTGGTACTTGTAATGACAAAAGTATGCAGGTGTAGGCTTTAAGAAAGCTTTATTTAACTGAGAATACAAGGTTCACGTATAGTGTCCTTTTATGGTCTCAGTAAACAGAAATAGCTTTCTCAAAGAGGGGATTAACAAAACAAGGGGAGAACACTCTTGATTATTCATAACAGCGCTTATGTTTTAAATGTAAATAAATAACTTCAGTAAATGTTGATAAAGCTTTCATTCTTATTCGTGTTAACCCTAAAGCAAAATAGGACTAGAAAAACAATAGTAAGTTTGAATATGAAATAGACAAAGAGCTCCTATATATTTAATTTAAATTTTAACGTATATAAATGTAGGTAGAAAAAAAAGCAAAGGTTGATAAGATAACGAGAGAAACTGACTGAGTTTGACCCATTCCCACTCTCGGTCGGGATGTTCGTGGGTAGTACGCACCGGTCCAGAACGTGCGTAGCGTAACTGTTATTGGCGTGCAAAGGTGAACCGAATTCAAATTCCGGCCTCGTCTGCTGCATTAATTTTCGAACAAATGCATGAAAAGCGTGAATCCATCACTTCTCGCTTCAGCGATGGGGTAAATAGCAGGATACACTTGACTACCTACCCTTGGGTGGCAACCAATCTGGGAGACAGATTACTGTGAATTCCAAAACCGTAGAGACAGCAAAAGGAAACCCTTCTATAATCATTCTTAAGAAATTATGGCGATTTACAGATCTTAAAGAAAAAGAATCTCGGTCGCCGTTTGAAGTTGAGAAAACATCGGTGTTGACGAACAAAGACTAAAGGTATTAAATTGGTTGAGAAAATAGACAAACAAAAGGGTGAAACAAAACCGGGTAGAAATATTTATTCAATCGGAAACATTTTCGTGTAGAGAAAATTCCAAGAAATATTCCTGAAAGAAAGTGGGAATTGTTCTAAATGGTATCTCTGTAAAAAGGATGAAGAAAAAGCTGAACTTATTCTCTTGGTAAATTAGAGAGTGAGTGGTGTGGTATAGTCTAAGCCATGCCCGGCTACTGCACAGAGTGCTAATTTTAGCGTCCTATCCCGATCTCGACCCGAAGTAAAGAAGAGCTATCTTCTTGGAATTTGCAGCGCGCTTGTCCCAGTTTTTTTTTTTTCTTTATTTTTGCTTTTACGGATGCCCAAAAGCTGAAAAGAGACTGCTGCTGCTAACAGGATTCTAAACACATGTGTGTCTAGCGAAGAGGTTTTAGTGTCTTCTCAGATATTAAATAAAAAATATAAAATATAAAATCAATATGAAACTAATACAATAATGGGAATCAAGTGGCGTCCTCTACACAACAAGAATAGTCTATTACAACCTTCTCCACGTATATAATAATAAAGTATGCATATATATTTATAATATAACAATTTTACACATATCATAAATCATTCCAAGCATTTTCATAGAGACATGGTGTTCACAAGGAAGAGTGATCTTCCAGGAAAATCTTAAAATTCTAATTCTAATCCATTATTCAGGCAATAGCTGCAAAATGGCTGCTATTACTCTTCTATGATAAAGGATGCTGTATTTACATAATGATATTTCATTGGCAGTTATTTTGGTGTTTCATAATAGTGTCTTTATACTTTGACTTTTCTCTCATATTTAAGTACACCAATAATCTAAAGAAAAATAACATTTATTTTAAAGAAAAATATTTATTTTCCCACAAACTTTCTTCGGTAATGCTCTTAATTCAGTGATGAATATTAATCACATAGCTGAAACATTATACAATGAAAATTTTAGGTGCATATTAAATTGATAACTATATGTGAGATTTGGGGTCAGTCTACTCTGATTTTAGGTGGAAAAATAAAATCCGAGTGTCATGTCCACAAATTGCAATACAAAATTATAAACAACGCGAAGAAATGATCTTAGCAGGGAAGTGATAACATTTATGCAGTAATAAAAGGTATTTACATATTAGAATTCAATTCTTTGTCATGGTTATTGAGACCAATAGTTCGAATGTTCAAAGTGAATTGTTGCAAATGAGTCTGCAAAGTTCGAAGTTAATTTGCGGCAAATGAGTCTGCAAAGTTCGAAGTTAATTTGTTGCAAATGAGTCAGCAAAGTTCGAAGTTAATTTGTTGCAAATGAGTCAGCAAAGTTCGAAGTTATTTTGTTGCAAGTGAGTGTGCAAAGCTCGCATTTATTTTGTTGCAAGATAATCTGCAAGGTTCGAAGTTATTTTGTTTCAAGTGAGTCTGCAAAGTTCGAATTTATTTTGTTGCAAAAGAGTCTGCAAGGTTCGAAGTTAATTTGTTGCAAAAGAGTCTGCAAGGTTCGAAGTTAATTTGTTGCAAATGAGTCAGCAAAGTTCGAAGTTATTTTGTTGCAAGAGAATCTGCAAGGTTCGAAGTTATTTTGTTTCAAGTGAGTCTACAAAGTTCGAATTTATTTTGTTGTAAGTGAATATGAAAATTTCGAAGTTAATTTGTTGCAAATGAGGTTCGGAGTATGTACTCCAATATGTTTGTGAAGCACACGCTAATGAAACATGTGTGAGACTTCTTATTGATTGTGTGCGATAATTGTGATTTCAAAACATGGTGAACAAAGAGAAGGCAATCTAAAACTTCATCTAAACTTTTATATGTAGAAAGATCATCGCTGACTGACGCGAGGTAACGTGTGTCGAGGCTGGTCGGCTTCGCTGACTGTCTTTCGTTCTGACTGTTCCGTTTCAGATCTTTCCACTGACTGTCTTGTTTCAGATCTGGTTGCTCTTTTTATGGTGAGTCGGTGATCGGCTCACGAAATCTTTCTGATTTTCGGCGGGAACGTATTCTAGGAGCAAAGCCTGACCTATTTCCGGGTCATCTGGTATTCAACCGCGCGGACGTCGTAGAGGGAACATCACGTAACTTGTCATATCCAATCAGTATCGTATTTGACAGCATATAAGGCGAATTTTTAAAAATTTATTACAAACATCTTTTAAATTTCCCCTGCGTCTTATATGACATATGTAGGTTTAAAATTCGTCCGAAATTATCTATCTGGCAACTGCTATTAGCTTAAACTTTAGAGTAAATTTCATATACTTATTGTCATTATTTAAAAGGCTATTATGCAGATTAAAAGTGTTATCATTGTTAATATTCATTTTATTAAGTTCATCATGTTTAATATTAGTACTTTGTTTCACTAAAATCATATGCAATAAATTCAAATTATATATTTGTAAAATATATTTGTTTCATTAATATTTTTCTTGCGATAACTTCCGGTTGCATTGGTATAAATACAATCAGAATTTTTATATCCTAATTATTCCATTAAGATGTTTACAAGACGCAGGTTGTACAGATCATATAAAGGATATAATAAAGTTTTTATTGGCTTGTGTTCTTTTTTACCTATTACTTTTCGTTTAATTGTAATAATACCTAAAAAATATAGCCTAGGTCAGGCATGTCAAACTTAGGGCATATAGAGGGCCGCATCGGCCATATCTGCAGCTTCAAGGGCCGCACCTGCTTACAGTCTTACATTAATCACAGCTAGTGGTAACATCACAGAGTTCAAAGCTTGGAGTAACAGAACTAACGTTGCCTTTCTGGATTTTTGTAAAGCAACTCTATTGCTGTGTTAACTTTGAATTCCTTCACTTTTGAAACATGCATTTCTCTTTCATATTTATCATAAGATCAATGGTTTGTTTCATAATGTCTTTTCATATTATATTCTTTTGGTGTCGCAATGCAGTGGTTGCAAATCAAACAGTTTATCTTTCCATTAACAGTAGTACAAAAGTACTGTAATTCCCACTTTTCTTGAAACATACATCCTTCTTCAGATAATTTTCTCTTTTTACGAGATGGAGTAGAGTTCAACATTTTTAAGGCAAAATATTACAAAATTACGAACGTTTTCATTTTACATTTGTTCTTATTTAGTTGTCAAGGATGATCACATGATTAACCAGAAGTTAAAAATAGTCACTGACATTCGAAAACAAAACCATTGACATAGAATAAACAATCTAATCACAACAATTGAAAAAAATCTCATTGTTTTTAATAATTTGCATTACCAACATAGACAAAATTCTCCATATACCACGGCTATAGAAAACTTTGTGAGGGCCGCCAACCTGCATGCAAAGGGCCGCATGCGGCCCACGGCCCGCCAGCTTGACGCACCTGACCTGGGATGTACCATTTACTAATAATTTTACTAATTTTTCTTGATTTGCCCTGCTGAAATTGAGATGTGTCTTATACACCCGTGCGTCTTATATGCTGTCAAATACGGTATTTAATTTTGGAGCCGTGTTTTGTACAGAATCGTAAAGTTTTTCGTATTACTGATTTTTGTAGGATTTATTTTTAGGCGTCTCTTGCTTTTTTTTCTTCTTCACTTATTGGCCGTAAGATATAGGAGTTTATATCTTATAGAAGATACGAATTTATTAATCCTCTCGCATATATTAAAAAATAAAGAATAACTTACTTAACCAATTTTACATTCTGTGGCAAATACGACACCAACATTCAGAAATTTGTTGTTTGAAACTCTTTTTCGTTTTGAGTGAGGTAATAATATTTATTCTTTTTATGATGAAAGTTTTCTTTGATTCTATTACCGTTTTAATGAAAAGAAAACATCGAGAACCAGGAAGACGTTTTTGTTTGCCATGAAAAAGATATCAGCAAAATCAAATAAGAAACCCGTTGTCTTATTTACGTAGGGGGAAAAATTCACCCAAGTGTCTACCTTTACAGACCCTGAGCATGAAAAAAAGTCAGAGTGTGCAAAAGTCATTTGGATAAAAAGGTACACTTTTTTTAAAAAGGTAAATTGTGATAAGTTTTACTTATAAACGGATATTAGGTTACAGTTTATTTAATTTAAAAGGTCATTCTTTAATCTTCCAAATTAAATTTTCCTTTTTTATCTTTCCACATTCTCTTTAATATCTTGTTGTTGCCTTTTCTTTCTTTCTTTCTTTCTTTCTTTCTTTCTTTCTTTCTTTCTTTCTTTCTTTCTTTCTTGTATCGTTCTTTCTTTCTATATTCTCTTTGTATCTTGTTCTTTCTTTCTTTCTTTCTTTCTTTCTTTCTTTCTTGTTCCTTTCTGTCTGGTACCGTTCTTTCTTTCTATATTCTCTTTATATCTTGTTCTTTCTTTCTTTCTTTCTTTCTTTCTTTCTTTCTTTCTTTCTTTCTTTCTTTCTTGTTCCTTTCTGTCTGGTACCGTTCTTTCTTTCTATATTCTCTTTGTATCTTGTTCTTTCTTTCTTTCTTTCTTTCTTTCTTTCTTTCTTTCTTTCTTTCTTTCTTTCTTTCTTTCTTGTTCCTTTCTGTCTGGTACCGTTCTTTCTTTCTATATTCTCTTTATATCTTTTTCTTTCTTTCTTTCTTTCTTTCTTTCTGTCTTTCTTTCTTTCTTTCTTTCTTTCTTTCTGTCTGTCTGATACCGTTCTTTCTTTCGACATTCTCTTTGTATCTTGTTGCTTCTTTTTTTCTTGTTTCTTTCTGTTTTGATGCTGTTCTTTCTGTCTTTCTTTGGTCCTTTACAATCTCAATACATCGGTCCCTGCTTCTTATATACATGTTTGGTCTATTGCCAACAATGCTGTACTTTGGATTTCTGTGTATATGTTTCTCTCTATGTGTATGTATGCGCTTGTGTGTAAATCTCTATGTGTTCATAATTTATCCATGCGAATATGACAATTTTGTGTGTGTGTGTGTGTGTGTGCAGGACGAAGTGAATGAGAATTGTTTAGATCTGTGTGACTCATTCAACCTCTTTTTTCTTGTAATCATTCAGAAGAAAATGGTGCCCCTTTATTTAATTCTATCCCACAATGCAACAAAACAATCCAAGAAGGAGGCACCGATGTCTTTCAACATGCATTTCTTATTCAAAATGCAAACGATTAATTTCTTTCCTTTTTTACAATCTTTAAAGATTGATTTATACAGAAATTAGGGAGGGTAGTCTCCCCGTCTCTGCCATCTCTGGCCAACAAAACAAACCATTTATTCATTTGTATAACTTCCTCATTTAACACAATACTGCCTTATTTCTTTTTTTGTTTTCTTTCCTTTTTTGTTCTTTATTTTTTGAGTTTAATTTCTTTGTTTCCTTCCTAATATTTCTCATTTTGTCGTTTAAACAAAAATTCAGTCTTTCCTTCTTTTTTTTCTCTTTTTTCTTTCATCCCTTCTTACATCTCTTGCTATCTTCTGCTTCATTCTGGTCATTTTTATGTTGGCATATTTTAACTGTTTTTTTTCTTCTTTCTTCCTCCAAATTATTTGTCTCTTTCAATTTCATTCAGAATTATTTTCTATTGATTCCATTTTATCATCCTTTTGGGCTCTTATTCCTCAGGTTTCATTACAGAATTTCTTTCTTTTTACATTAAAGGTTTTTATATTTCTTCGTTTATTTCCTTTTCTCAATTATCATTTTTCTTTCTTTCTCAATTTTCTTTACTTTCTTTTTCTATCTTCATTTTCTATCTTCATTTTAGTCATTTTTCTTTTCTTTTTTTTTCTTCCAGTTTATTTGTCGCTTTTGATTTTATCCTTTAGATTAAAAATTATTTTAATTGATTCCTTTTTAGTTTTGGACTCTTATTTACCAGATTCCTTTACAGTAATTTCCTTCTTTCTTTTATGTTTAAAAGATTTTATAGATTTTTATTTATTCATTTTTTCTTCTTTCTTAATTCATCTTCGCCTTTCTCATGACTTTATTTTATCGCTTTCCTTTTTATTTTCGATTCTTTATACCCTTGTCTCTATTTTCTCCTACTTTTTACACATGTTTAAAATTTTCTTTTCTTCTTCTTTCTTAATTCCATTCTTTTTATTTTCTGCTTTTTTATTTCTTTCATTCGCTAAACCTTTCCTTTTTTACATATCAAAATATCTGTTCCTTCTTCTTTTCTTTCAGTGAATTTCACAATACCCTTTCTTTCTTTCTCTCTTTCTTTCGTTCTTTCTTTCTTTCTTTCTTTCTTGTATTACTAAAGACATTCATTATCTCTGTTACATATTTCATATTGTAACTTTCTTTCTTTGCTTATTAGAATATTCGTTTTTTCTTTGTTTCTTTCTTTGCATATTACAGTATTCGTTTTTCCTTCTTTGCATATTACAATATCCATTTCTTTCTTTCTTTCTTTTTTCTGCTCCCAAAAACATTCACTCTTTTCTTTCTGCTGTAGCTTCTTTCATATTTTATCTTTCTTCTTTGCTTTTTACAATACCATTTCTTTCTTTCTTTATTTTGTTTGTTCTTGCCTTTTTTTCTTTGTTTATTACAATATTTGTTTATCTTTCTTTCATTCTTTGTTTTTTACAATATCGTTTCTTTCTTTTTCTTTCTTTGTTACAATATTCTTACTTACTTTGTTTCTTTACTGATTTTCTATTATTTATAGCTTGTTTCTTTGTTATTTCTTTCTTTGCTTATTACAAAATTCACAGTTTCTTTGTTTCTTTACTTATTACAATATCTTTCTTTCTTTCTTTCTTTCTTTCTTTCTTTCTTTCTTTCCAACACTATCTCCTATAGCAAGTGCTACTCTTTACCTCTCTTCCTCTTTTACTTTATCTTTTCTTCTTCCCTTCTCTCTACACTTGATTGTCACTCTTATTTTATGATGCTTCTTTTTATATGATTCATAAAATTTTCAAATCTTCAATTAAACCAGGATATATGAACATCCACTTGACTTATGACCAAACAAAAAAACAATTCTAAATCTGTAATCTCCATTTTTATTTGCTCATGCCAATTCTTAAATTAACTTTATAAATGTGATAATATTTATTCACTTAGCTGCTAAAAATTAAGATATCTTATTTTTTATGCAGACAAATTGACTGTCTTTAGTGGCTTTTACTAAATAATTACATTAATGCTGAAACAAATACTACATTTTTTCTAAATATATTTTATCGGCAGTTCAGATTTATATTCTTCACTACTTGTGGAGTTCGTTCATTCTTCTTGTTGATTATAGAATGTGGATTATTATTTATTTATTTAAATATTTCTCTTATTTTTTCTGTAGCGTTTTATTTTTGAGTGAGGGCGGGGGGCATTCTTGATTTCTTTCATGCTTCCCTGATATTTTTTCTTCATTTTAATCTTCTTTTTTTTTCATCCACATTTTTGACAAATACCGCATTCCCTCCCCCCACTTCTGGTGAATTTTAAAAGACTTTTTTTCTTTTTATTGTCTCCATTAGAGCATTCACTTCTTTCCTTTCATGTTTTCATTTTTTATTTTATTTTTCATTTTCCGCTTTCAAAATGTATTTCTTTTATTCTTTCTAAATTTTTGATGCAATTTTTCTTTCTTTTTCAAAAGCTTTCTTTTCTGCGCTTTTCTAAATTCTTCATAAATCTTGATCTTTATTCATCTTTCAAAGAATTTTCCTTCTTTTTAAATCCTTACTCTTCTTCGCATTTCTTCTTCTTCTTCTTCTTTCATTTCTTTCTTTAATCCTTAAAAAAATCTTTCATTCTTCTTTCTTTTTGAAACGCTTCCGTTTCTATTCTTATTCATATTCTTCATAAATCTTCTTCATTTGCAATTCTCTTTCAAAACTTCTTTCCTTAAATTCCTGATATCTTTTCCCTTATTTCTTCCTTTCTCGTTATTTCTTTCATTTCTTCTCTTCAATTTCTTCATTTTTCTTTGTTGTTCAATACTTCTTTCTTTTCTCTTTTTCCTTATATTTTCTCATCCTTTATTTTTGCAATGCATTTTTCTTTACTCTTCATTCTTCATATATACCGATTCCAGCACGATCACCGAAGTTAAGCAACAGCGAGCCTGGTTAGTACTTAGATGGATGACCGCTTCGGAATACCAGGTGGTGTAATGGATAATGGCTCATAATTGTTAATCAGTAAGTTGAGTTCTAATTCCAGTCGGTTTCGTTATGTGTGAATAGCTTTGGAAAAGGTATGAATCCACCTCTTTTTTCCTTTAATTAGTAAGACTTGCATCACTAGATCATTATTATCTAAAAGAAAAAATTCTTACAATCTAAAAATATTTTCTGGATTTTTCATATCCCGCTTTCAAATGTATTTCTTTTTATTCTTTTTAAATTTTTGATGCAATTTTTCTTTCTTTTTCAAAAGCTTTCTTTTCTGCTTTTTCTAAATTCTTGATAAATCTTGATCTTTATTCCTCTTTGAAAACGTTTTTTCTTTTTTTAAATCCATAAAGTCTTTTTCTGGCTATTCTTAATATATGTTCTGTTTTCTTCATTCGCAATCTGTTTTCATATTCTTTCTTTCGTTTTTCCCATGTTTTTTTTCTTTGATTTTATCAATTTTCATTTACCTGTAATAATTTATCTTTTCTTCTTCATTTTTCTGTCTTTCTTTTTGTTATTTTTATTTTTCTTGTCTTATTTTTCCTTTTCTATTTTCTTTGTTGTTTTTCTTTTGGCTCTTCTCTTTCATTATTCATATTTTAATACTTAATAAGACATTTAAAATATTTCTTTCTCTTTGTAATTTGACCTTCTAGTTTTATGTCTTTCTACTTTTGCTTTCAATCTTGCATTTTTGCTTTTTCTTTTTTTTTTCTTTTCAAAAACAGAAATGACAACGAAGAAAAAATGTAAAAAAGGTGCATAACTTTTTACATTTTTACTTCGTTGTTATTTCTTTTTTTTCTCTTCTACTTTCTGTTTTTTTTTTTACTTTAATTTATTACTAGAATAAAAATGTTTTTCATCCCTTCTTTATTTCAAATCTGACCTTTTTTTCCTGCTGTATTTGAAAATTGTCTGAAAATAAGGAAAGATAGCTTACCTGTTTATGGTGTTCTATACTACAGGCCCACTAATAGTGCAACTAAGAGCTAGAACTGGAGGTTTGTTTCAAACTGAATTTCAGAAATTTGGGGGTAAAAGTCAAAGTGAAAATAATTGTAATGACATCCTGACCTATACCTGGGGATAATCATGAGCTGAAAGTTAAATATATGAAAATATGTATTTTTGGTGTGGGCACTGGCAAATATTAAACATGACAAAGAGAAACAAATGACCTGCAACATGTTGAAATTTTGTTAAGCAAAAACATTATTTTTCACATACATTATACAAAAGTCTATGAAACTTTTACAGGTGGTTCTTTGTTATATGCATTTTAATCTTTGAATTATTTATCCACTTTAAAATTGTTTTAATGAAAAGAAAACCATATTGAAACTATGAATTCTAAAACAAAAATATGACATGAAACCAAATAAACATGAAAGTCACTAATTTTATTTTATTTATATTATTATTTAGAAATTAAGTAAATATTGTCATTCTGATTTATTTTGTCATAAATATATTTCTTATGTTTATAGAAGAACCTAGAAAAAATAAGTCATAATAATGTATGGTTTAACTGCAGGGTTAGGATTAATGTTTCATACATCTCATTTATCATATCTAAAAATATTGAATTAAATTTATTAAATGTAAATATATGACATTAATTTCACATAATATTCTTAATAAATTACTTTTTCATTAATTTTGTAATATAAACCATATTGCATCAGTTTCTATTTTATGCTATTTAATGTTGATCTATGCTAAAATTCAACATATATTTTTAATACCTTTTAGAAACAAATCACAAATTATTCATAAAAATTAAATTTTATCATCAATATTTTGGTGGTTATGAATAAAAATGCCATAGATTAGGTTAACTTTACGAGACAAATAATGAGGTTTTTAAATAAATTTTGCAGCATAAAAACAAAATGAAAGAAAATACTTCAGAATAAAAGTTTCTGTTTAAAACATTTTTAAAATGAACTTTCTTAAAATGAATGTTTTGTATCATTTGTGAGAAGAAAGACTAGAAAAAATGATTTAATAAGTTATTTCTTTAAATCAGGTTTAATTACACATTTTTCAGTTCGAAGCCTTGTGAAGATTTTTCTTAATCTTGTGGTATAAAAAATTACGTTATTGTATAAGTATTATGGGAAATATTCAATATTTGGGTGGTTCAAAAGTAGGCTTACACTTAGTAGGTATGTACTTTACATTGTTTTTAAATATTTTATTACATTTATATTTATTTTTTTACAATCATATTTGTTAAAAACTGTTTAAGTACATTTGTTTATGGTTTAATTTCAGCTGCCCAGGGATGTAACAGTAAGAGATTGATCAAGTATCGACCATCATAAAGACTGAAAAATAAAATTGACAAAGATTATTGTTTAAAGTTGACGGACACGCATGTCTTAATTAGTTTTTTTTTTTTTTTTTTTTTTTTTTTTACGAATTGGTCAAACTCAAACAAAAACATTGTTTTCAATCGTTATGAGTCTACCGATTGAATAGAATTTTATTATAAACAATTGTCTTGTAAATGGAATTTTTACAGCATTCTGAATGTAAAAATAAAGAAAAAAGTGTGCAAGACAATAAGAAACACTACCCGCCAAAAAAAAAAAAGTGAAGTTTTGTTGAAATCGGTTGAAAAATGTAGGAAATCCGATCCCATATATAAAGGAACACAGACACACACACAAACAACCTGGGTTTTATAACAGGTATAACTCGATATGAGTTGTCCCCCTTTCATTCTCCGGACAGTGATGCCTCTTAATCGTGTTTACAAATTGATTTCATGCAAAAACAATTGTGTTTTTCCAATTTTGGGCGCTGTCAGAACCACCGCAAGCTAATTTTATGTAGTCCAGTGAAGTTTTGTTGAAATCGGTTGAAAAATTTAGCAAATGCGATCCCATATATAAACGAAACACACACACACACACACACACACACACACACACACACACACACACACACACACACACACACACACACAACCTGGGTTTTATAATAAATATGATACGATAAATTGCTTGGTATGAAGGTGGGAGATTGTTAAAGGCTCCTTGCTATACTCAGCATTTTCACACTTCCATTACTAGTATTTAGTATCCAGTTTCTTGGTTTAAATTGTTTGTCAGTGCTCACAATCCCTGTAAAAAGATAAAAACAACCATAAAAATTGAAATCAAAATTGGAGGAAATAGCTTAATAACCAAAACGTGAATAAAGGAATATCAAATTCTGATTTGGAATTATGTTTTGGATAAATTTGATCTACAATGGGTAACAAATAGTGAAACAAATGTAAGCTTACTTTTCATTCACCTGATATATTTTTTACCTGTTAGAAACGGAAATACAGATTATGCAAAAACAATTAAAGTTTATCATTAGTTGATTTGCTTTTATGGATAAAATTTCATAAAGAAGAAATTAAATTAAGCAAAAATTAACATTAATTAGCATTAAATGAAAAATTTTAAGTAAACTTCCAAGTGACAAGACCGAGATTCCTAAATTACATTTTTTAGTGAATTTCAAACAAAAAAGTTTGTTATTGCAATGAGAACATAAAATAATATAGCAAGTCTATTATCTTATACTTGCTTCAATTAAATAAACTAAAGCTAATCCAAGTGTAAAAGCAAAATTTTTATTTGAATTTCTTAAGCCAACTAGGAATAAACTACCACAAACTCAAATCAAAACTAAAATGCATTGCAGTTAAAATAACTCTTCAGGTATGGTCTTTAGTTGTATCATGAGTTGGCCTGTAGTATAGAATATCATACCTCTATTGATTTTTAAAAGAATAAAGATGATATATCATTATTATTGGTACTTTTGAAATATGTTATATATTATAAATTTAAAAAAATATTTTATAAGTTTAAAAATTGGAATCTAAAGATTTTGACAGAATTTACAAGTTTTTCAAGGTGGTGCAAAGCAAAGATAAAAGTCTGCAAATTGTTTTAATAAAAAATACTTTGTTGAAGATTTAGTGAAAGGGATTTTCTACCCAGTCAAATAGAGACATTGACTTAATTCTTGGATTGATGCGGACGTGTTAAGTCACGTGATAATTTTATGTTGAGTTGTTTTTAACTGGAATTAACCTTTTAGCTAATCTTCAAAAGATTCTGAAACTGAATTTTGCATTCCTTTTATTAAATGCTATGCGCAAAATTTCAAACATTTTTGTTTTCTTCAAATTCAGGAAACATCATCTTAATGCTGTCAAAAAGTTTCAAAAAGACATTTTAAAATATGAGACTTTTTCAATCTTTAAACCCTTTCAATTCCACATTCTACTGACAAGGTTGTGTTCATTTTAGTCCAACTCCTTGCCTGATTTGTGACTGAGACTATAGTCATTTGCTTTATTGGGTTGGATTTTTGAGCTGAAAAATCATAAGATGAAATAGTAAAGTGAATCTCTGGGCTGTAGGAGAAAAAAGCATTAATAAGTAATTGAGCCAAATAGTTGTGAGTTCAATACCTGGCCACAGCAGAGGTGAACAAAAATTTGGAGGGTTAAGTTACTAAAGGGAAATAGCTGAAACTGAACAATGAAAAGTTCATGGAACTAGAACAATTTAATAAAGGGTTTGGCTTGAAATTCCAATCACCCGAAGAAGACAGGATTGTACAAATGCTGAAATGTCATGGATATAACAACAAAGATGAGGACAACAGTCCAAACAATGTAAATAGAATAAATTTTTAAAATACCTCATCTAAGAAATATAGACAGATATTGAAGTTTTTTTTTTGTTATTTTTTCAAAGAAGATCCTGTTGCAGTTTTTTGTCTATATTATGTACTAGTGAGCCAGTCCAAATGACTTGACTCACTTTATAGTCCACCAATAGAAGGTTAACCAATCAGAAGACGTAGAATATTCAATCCGTCGTATATAAAGGCGGCCATTTTGTTTACTCTATCCGAATGTCCAGTGTCAGCTTGTCAGGCGAAGAGGAACAGAAGGAAGAACAACGCTCTGCTACTTTTACCGGGATATCCATTGCTAACCTGAACTACGCTTCCCTACTGTCTTCGAAATATTCACTGCTAACCTCTGGATTCTATACTCAAAGACGACCGTCATCATGAACAACAGATCCAACCTCATTTGTCTAATCACTCTGATAAAATCCTAAACTTATCAGCCAGAATCTTTATTTTGTGACTGAGTATCTAGTGAGGATATATCTTCTGGGATTGGATTTAGAAAAAAAAAGTTAGATTCTAAGTTGGATCGTCATGTTTAATATTTGCCAGTGTTCACAACAAAAATACATATATTTTCATTTATTTAACTTATTTAACTTTCAGCATGTGATAATTGATGATCACTTTATACATGCATTTTTGCTTTCCTGGTAACTTTTAAACATTTAAATTGATACATAAAGTGATTGCAGAATATAAATAATAAAGCTACATATACACATAACAGGCAAAATTAGACATAACTTTAATAATGAACTTGAATGTAAACACATGAATATACAAAAAAAAAATGATTACACAGTTAAATAAAAGCTTGTCTTTGGCTTCTGTACTGTTGCCAAGGATTGTTATCATAATTTACCCCTGCATGCATGGACTCTCCCAGCTATAAATAGGAGCAGGTACTGCCTTTTGGATAGGAAAGTTTCTAGCAGTCCGCTCTGACAGTTGGACCGAACATTCTTGCTGTAACACTCCTGTTTGTATATGTTTGTATTACTGTTTCTGTTAATATATTTGTTTAACTCAGTTCCTCGCTTGTGTCTTTATTTCTGGCCCGAACAAGGCCACAACAAAAACGTCCTATTTTTATATGGTCATTAGAATAAAAAAACTCCCTGTTTTTAAGTCTTGATGGATGATTCTCTGGATAGAAACAAAAATAAAATCATTTATGACTCAACATTATATATATGTTTGTGTGTGGGGGTTTGTGTGTGTACATTATCAAATTATAGTTTTAAGGTATGATATATTTATGGTCAACGTGATCAATATCAGGGATAGAACGTATGTAGATATAAGAGTGGACATTGAGTGGCGACAGTCTGTTTCCAGTTTGAATGCAATCTTCAGACCATGTGTATATAAATATGAAATATATATATGTATTGTTGTAGATTTTGACATAATACTGGGTCAAAAACACTGAAGTGAAATCACACTCTGTCTGGTCTAAACGCAACAACTGCCTATCATCAGATTGGATTTATTCCAGCAAGGATTGGCATAATGTATAAAAAGTTGATCTTTGAAGAAATGCTATTATCTGTGACTGAGGCTCTAGTGAATTATCTTGTTGGGTTGAAATTACAGAGGTAAAAATCATAGGTTGGAAAGATAAAGTAAGGCCATTGGCTGTAAGAGAAGAGTTTATTTTTGCTCAACCTTACCTGCCTCGTCCTTCAGATAAAATTCTACCCTTATTAGTCAGAATATATATATATATATATATATATATATATATGTGTGTGTGTGTGTGTGTGTGTGTGTGTGTGCGTGTGTGTGTGTGTGTAAAAATTCAGATATAAATAAAAAATATATCGGTAAAAAGACATGTTGGTAGAGCCTGAAGAAGTGTGGCTTATAGTGTCTGAACAGATAGGAGTGAACCAAGAAGATTGCACTTTCACTTGGTATTTCCGAGAAGACACGAAAGCATTGATGTTGGCTTTCACCCAAGAAGAAACACCGATGGCGCAATTTTAATGGAAAGATTAAAGATTTCACTCAAAAAGAAATCGTGAAGAAATTTGTGAAATGAATCCCAATCAGTGTGTTGGTAACAAAACAATGTCTTGTTAAAAAAAGGAAGTTCATGCTTAATAAACAAGTAAAAAAGAAATATTTACAGACACAGCCAAATTGCCAACAGGGCAGAGTTGCAAAGTACAACAAAAGTCCGGAATGGGGGTAAGGAACAAATCAAGCAAAGAAGCATGTTGGTCAAAATTACTAGGGAAATGTGTAGTGAGATTGGGCAACTGAAAAATTCAAAGAAAAATACCAGCAAGGACAGTGGTATTGAAATGATAATGCCACTTGACATGATAGACGTTGAAATCTCCAAACACAAATGTATATGCATATATATATAGAGAGAGACATTTCCATTTTAACAGATAAGAAGAAGTCCCGGGAAGAAGGGGAAGGATAAATGATGAAGCGGTAACTAGTTTAATAGTGAAGTTCGAAAGCACATATAAGAATAATCTGGCGACTCAGTCTTGCAATTGGGAGATTTTCTCGAACATAGACCATGAGAACATGCATATGCACCCTAAAATCCAAGAGTGAAGAGAGAACGAAAATAGATAGATGGAAGAGAGAGGGGGGGGAGAAGAAGAAATAGATAAAAGAGAGAGTTGAGTAGGAGAGAAAAAAGGAGGAGGAGGAGAGGAGAGAATTCAGTGGTAAAGACAGATGTTACCAGAAACATTCTGACTCTAATTTCAGAGAATTGCTTTGAAAAGCTTTTGATAACAATGACATTTTGAAAATCACGAGTGAAGGCCGAAAAACGTATACACTGAACCGCTTTATTTCTTGTTCAAGATATTTTTTATATTATATTTATTAAAAAAATAAATTTTAATGTTGCGTATATGATTTGTAATCATATTTCAATAATCCCCTTATTAAATTAATAATTAAATAATCAATAATTTAAAAGTCACCCAAACCATTTGCGACTAGTACATGTAAATTGACTGCACCAAGAAGATGAAATTTCGACGTTATTCACCATGAAAAAGTCCTCTGTCCTACGGGCATTATGGATTGCAGCGTCGTCCAGTCATTTCTACACAAGCGAGGGCCTTCAGTCAATAAGGATTCTCTTTCCAACATCACAATCTAACCAGCCGCAGTTTGACGCACCTGTATAATTTGCCGCTCCATGGTTCTTTGAAAGAAAAGTACCCCAGATTATGATGTAACCTCCTCGTGTAGAAAATGTCCCCGGTGGGATATCCTTATCATGCCACTAACAGTGGAAGCCATCTGGGCCATCCAGGTTAATTTTTTCTTATCAACGAAGAAAACCTTCTTCCACCTTTCTATGGCTCATGTTTGGCGCTTCTCAGCAAAGTTTAACCGGGCTGTTTTGTGGTGAGGAAGATCGGTATAATATGCGGGCTTCTACGCAAGATAGAGGACAGAAGATAAATTGATCAAGTCTCACTCAACACTTCCGTTATGAGAGGTTTCATGTGTCAGTGATTTACCTCCCCTTTTAATAGAATGAGAGAAATACTGCCTGTTGGGGACGGCTCCTTCTGGAAATGAGCATGTAAAAATGTGTATGAAAAAATATGGTTGGTATTTATCCATACATCCACCTAAGCTGAATATAGTACAAGGATAGTGTAAGAAGAATATTAATCAAGTACAAACATAAGATGGCATAGCAATTGAAAAGGTCAGAACTTGACAAGTGTTAAACTGTCAACTCCTGACAGATGTTGCGAGAAACATCCTGTCTCCAAGTTCAGAAAATTTTGAAAACCTTTCGATAGCAGAAATTTTGAAGACCATGAACGAAGTTATTAAAACGTTTGTCGTTATTCATCAAATCAATCTATGACGTTTTTTTTTTTTTTTTTTTAAACGCAGTTATTAATTTGAGACTTCGAAATCCAGGACATTTCATGCAAATGGCGGCCGATGCTTTATGTCTGTGCAGAACGAGCTAGCTTCCATTCTAGTGGTGTCGAATTAAATTAAGAATCTCACGCATGTCTCAGACTAGGGACAAAGATTGCACATTCTCCCTTGACATTTCCTTTTAGGAGACGACTAATTAGTCAGAAATTAACCATAGGCTTCCCTCTTGGGAGAGGTGTAGGCGAGGGCACCTGGAGCTGACGCTAGTAATAAAAGTAAACACACAAAACAATACATATTTTATGGTATTTAACCGGATTCCCTCTTGAACTGAATGGGATACACACGGCCGAGTTAAAGGTAGAATCCCGTACGTAAATTGAACCAGAGACCAAATATATTCTCGTTCTTTCAATATTTCCATTTTAGGAACGCCTTAGTCACAAAGGATGGACTCTAGCTTTCTCTCCTGGGGTGATTATTACCTGGATGGGTGACTCCTGAGGCTGAACTTAATAAAAAAAATACTAGTTTTATCATTTATATCAAAATGTGCTGGTGGTGGAATGAATCGCGGCTGAGAATGAAAAATCAGCGAGCAGAGTTCAAATTCAGGTCGAGATCGTTACATTCACTTAGGCGCAAATACCCTTGGGAAAAGTATGAATCCGTCTCCTTTAAGCTAAATAAGTAAGTTAAGTTAAATAGTAAGTCTTGTATAAAAAAAAATCATTGTTATTCTCAAAAAATTGTTAGTATTCACTTGAAAAAAATTCTTACAATCCCAAATACGTTTCAGCTTTAAATAATTCCCAAAGTGTTGATAAACTGTAAAAAAAACAAAAACAAAAAAACAAATATATCAATTATTATCATTTATATATATCAAAATGCTTAATGGAGATTTGTATATTTCACTGGGAACGACGTATCTCTAGGATGAACGAATAACGTCCGCCCAAGACAGTACTCTACGGGGGGAACATTCAAGAGAACTTGCAGCAAATGTGCACAACTACGTAGATACCCAAGTCAAGCTAAGAAGAAGCTTTAAAATCAAGTCGTTAAAAATAACTATTTTGTTATTCATTTCCAATCTGATCTTTATAAATAAGATATTGTTTTGTCGATGACTTTCATGATTCAATTGGATATTGAAAAGAACTTATTTTCTGTTCTGAAAGTGGTAACCACTTTATAATTTAAATCCCAACTTGAGAGCAAATAGAAGTAAACAATGTTAGCATTTTCTGACTTATATTTTGAAAATATAATATTATATCAATTAATTACGGCCGATCGCAATCAGAATCGTAGAGTCATTTTAAAAATCCACGGTCTTTTCATTAGCTGCATAATATGTGCTTCGCCAGGGATACGTACGGTTTTGAATTCAGAGTTGTCCGTCACCTAGATTAGTTACTACCCAAGACTAAAGAGAACAGTCTATTCTACTATTTAATCCTTAACTGGAGGGGTATTCACCAAGAGATAGATTCATACGTTTCCCAAGGTTATTTGCACATGAATAAATGTAATGAACTTGACTGGAATTCGAACTCCGTTTTCCGATTTTTCATTCCGAGTTACTATCCATTACACCACCCGCACATCCACTAGTCCACCGCAATCGGAATCATAGAATCTTTGTGAAATCCACGATCCTTTCATAGTATGTGCTTCGCCAGGGATATATACGTTTTTGTTTTTTTTTAATTCAGAGTTGTTCTTGTCCTAAACTGGTTAACAACCAATGCTGGAGAGTCCGGTTTGCCTTACTATTCCTACCTTACCCAATGGTATTTGCGTGTATGTGAATGTAATGAACTCGACTGGAATTCGAACTCGGCTAATTCACAGCCGCTATGCATTGCATATATTATAAATGATAATATAATATGCTGTATGTGATGATCAAAATTTTAAAACCTATCAAACTGCTTTCATTACAACAATACCGCCAATATCATTTGATAACATAAACGAATATCTCAAAAAAACGAGTGCGTAGGGCGTTGGAATGAAAGAAAAACATTTAGGTATTTCTTATATTTATTAAGCTCGCATAACTTGTCAGGGAATTTAAGGATAGAGAAAATGTATACAGCCTGTCGGTCGCGTCCATGAGAAGGTATTATGGAATTGCGTGTTTATGGTGTATTTTTTTTTTATATAAACAATAAAGAAGAAAAGAAGCATGTAAAAGATCTGGCTTCTACAACCACACGCCCTTTATTCTTTTTACGATGACTGTGGTGAAACAAAGTTGTCAATATCTCTTAGGCATGTCCATTTTCTTTTTGGTCCTAAAGTCACGTTTTCGATACATGATTGACGAGGCAGAAGATCTTTTCCCACAGTAGGTTGCTATTTCTTTCTGCGGTAGACTGGTTGCCAACCAAGTCTAAAGAACCAAGTCTGTCCTGCTATTTAACCCATAACTGGGGAGTAGAGATGGATTCATACCTTTCCCAAGGGTACTTGTGCGAAAGTGAATATAACGAATTCGAATGGAATTCGAACTCAGCTCTCCGAGTTCTCATTTCGACACACATCCAAGTAAGTATAAGTATCTTATTATTTGTCGAGTTCAAGTCAGCCTTGCGCAGAGTTGGAATGACCAATGGAAGGTTTGTATTTACTTTATCGTTGGAAGGTTTAGACGTGGTTATGGGATGTCCGTTTTCTTTTACTTTTTCCTGAAGCTAGGATATGTAAGGATAAACATCGTTATAATGTTCGAGCTCAAGTTAGACTTTTTCTGAGTTGGAACAACCAAAGAAAAAGCTTAACTTGCCTCATATGCCGAAGTTTTGGAAGCCACGTGCTGACGCCATGCGTTGGAAAGAGGAAAGAGTTACTCTCTCTCTCTTTGCAAATCAGTGATAAAAAAATTCTTTTGTGCGATATTTTAAACTAAAAGTAAAATTTGTTTTAATTCATATCAATTAAACTTTAAATCAGTCAATCATCCGCAATTAAAGTTTCGGGTAAAGTATATTTTATTTTTTTTTAAAATATAGTGGAACTACTCTTCACGAATTTAATTAGTTCCTGAATGCCGTTCGTACCCCGAAATGTTCGTAAATCGAAACTATTTTTCCAACAGGCATCAATGTAGAGAGAAAAAAGTCACAGTAAAATAAAATTGGAAAAGAAAAGCACGGCACAACACACGAATGTATACAACACGGCGGTCGACTCAGGAATTATTCCATTCGTGGTAACTCGGCTCGGCTATGTTGTTCGAGAACCGAGATTTTGTTCGATAAGCGAGGCATTTTCATCTCGAATTTTCTGTTCGAAAACCGATTTGTTCGACATGTGAGACGTTTGAGAACCGAGGTTCCTCTGTATTTTTTTTAACAAAGAGAATTATGTTGTGTTGACAGATTTGTCAATATGGGCGATTTTATCGATTTCAAAATAAAAATTATTCCAATCAATTTAAATTCGGTTTGAAATACAGCAAATTATTTTTGCTTATTAGAAATATTACATTTAATTAAAACCAAAATATTATATGAAATTAAAACCAAAATAAAAGCTTCAAGAAAGCGGGTTGGGGGCGTAATTATCACGTTGTGCTACATCTTGGAGCAAAAAGGAGAAAGAAAGTGAGGCAGGAAATGTTTGCCTTTTTTTATAAACTTCAACAGTGTCATCAAAGAGCGTTTGACGAAGTCAAGTGGGGTAATCATACCTCCGCTTCCTTTACTCATGGGAAAATGTATTTTTTTAAAAACTCATTATTCATTATTATTATTATTTTATTTATCGATTTTATTTCATTTTCCCACGCTTTTCTCCAATTGCATTAGAGGAGCAATTTGTCGGATATTAATTAATTAGGGTGTTGGTCAATAAGGATCCATAATCTGTGATATCAAAGTTTTTAAATGTAATTTCATATATTCTGTAGATATCAGATATGCAAATAACTTGATTCTAGTGTAGCATTAAGGATGACTTGACATTCTAACGCAGTATTTCCCAGCTGATGTCCCCCTGAACCCTAGGATTTTGCAAGAGATCGTTAGGGATTCCGCGAGAAACAGTGATAAATAGGCTAATGTATATTTTTTAAAAACATTTTGTTTAATTT
Organism: Acanthosepion pharaonis; assembly: GCA_903632075.3. Lineage (NCBI taxonomy): Eukaryota > Metazoa > Mollusca > Cephalopoda > Sepiida > Sepiidae > Acanthosepion > Acanthosepion pharaonis. The sequence continues at coordinate 2,491,365 of CAHIKZ030005517.1, read as the reverse complement.
TATATACGTAATTTTACTGTACACGTACGGTATATTACTGGAAAATCTTTGGTTATCATAATAAAGGCTTGAATCTCTTATATTATTTAAAATTGTAATAATCATAGGGAATGTACATATTTAACGATGTCTAGATGGCGTCAATGTGAAACCGCCTTCACTGGTTAGTGAACAGGACCTTTATCATTGAGTGACTCACTCGACAACAGGACACATGCACTGTGTCCATACATTATGTTTACCACATTAACCATACAATATATTAATAATGCTATTGTTATGAATAATCAAGAGTGGTCTCCCCTGTTTTGTTACTCTCCTCTTTGAGAGAGTTATTTCTGTTTACTGAGACTATAAAAGGACACTATACGCAAACCTTGTATTCTCGGTTGAATAAAGCTTTCTTAAAGCCTGCACCTGTGTACTTTTGTCATTACAGGTATATGATCATTTTTATGGAAGGATTCTCTGAGATATGAAAACTATTTCAAGTGTGTCACAAGGGTAAAATAGTCCTGGGTATCATGATAAACTATGTCCGATAGCAAGACCTCTGCTCAGGAGATTACAGGTTTTGAGGTGTGTGGAAACACCTTTTAATTGCTGTTGTTCCCGGATTCACCCTCACCCGGAGTGTTAACAACTCTTAGGTTGCCAAATAGTGCCCCCCGCCAAAAAAAAAACAGTATGAAAGAATAAAATACATTTTTATATAAAAGAAAGTAACAGCAATACATATTTATAGTAAAATTACCAACAATATCTATTTATACTATATATTTAGTTGAAACCATAAAATTGTGTTTAAAATGCTTAGATTTCAGCATTCACAATATTTATACCGAAAAGAATTATTATTAAAATCCAAAATGTTTTGACTTTAAATAACTCACACAGGGTTGATAAGACATAAAAAATCAAGGGTAAGTAGGTTGAGAAAGGATGCCCCAGCGAGTAGCCCCAACAAGAAAATACAGAGAATAAGGTGTGATTGTGGCTTAAGCGTAGATTTCCGCAGAGAAACATTTAATCTTACCTTCAAAATGCTAGATATCGTCGTAGGCTTTATATCGTATCCTAGAAATTAATTTCTTCTTTGCCGATCGCTTCTTTTATGATGATGGCGTTGATGACAAAATTCGCCGCCAACGTGCAGGTTTAGGACGAGAGGCTTCCAGTTTCACCAAAACATGCTCCCGTCATCCATTCACTATCGTTGGTTGGCTTTGGAAAAGTTGGTTGGAGGCGAAAGAAAATCAGAGTAGAAGAAAGTGTCGATGGCGTGAATTTGTTTAAGGTGGACTTCAACTTGCTAGGAAAATACAAAGAATAAGGTATGATTGTGGCATAAGCGTAGGTTTCCGCAGAGAAACATTTATAATGGACTTCAACTTGCCAGGTAGTGATCCACACACTTGACTCCATGACCTTCCTCTGCGGCACATATGGAATGAGACATGCGGAATCCAGTTATGAAACTGCAACGGACTGTTGCTGAATCTGTTATAATTTCGAGTGGCGCCTTCTGTAACTTGTCTGTCATGCGTAGCCCTCTTCATCTGCTGGTTCAACCGTCGAGATTTGTTATAATTGTCATCAGCTTGTTCCACCGTTGGGGTCTTTGGGGTTGGTCACACATAGTTTGCCCATACTAGGAATTTATAACTCCCGACTGCATAGCTCTCAGAGTTATTGGACCACGCAAGCCCTCTGCCACAATAAAGAGCAGCTATCAGAGGAACGCTAGATATATAACAAAATGAAAGCAATATATACTAAGTGATACAATTTGAATATACTTACAATTATGATGCTGATTTCTGATATTGATTTCTCCCTTGCTACTCTTTTTTTGTGGAAGCTAAAATTGTATATAACTACATATTAGAATTTACAGTTTGTAAATTCTCCTTAGGTGTTGCACACGTGTTTTACTTGAATGCTGCTATGTCACCAACTTTGATTATTTTCTTTCTTTCTTTCTTTCTTTCTTTCTTTTCTTTTTTTTTTTTTTTTTTGCGAACTGACGTGACGGCTTTTTATTGGTGGGAATCTGTGAACTGCTGCTGATATTTTTGTATTGTCTTCACAAGTATTAGTATTTAGATATTTCTTCTACTTCTTTAAATAACCATCATTTGGTTCGAGAATCTTAAGAATATATTCAAACATCTTCCTGGCGTCATTTTTAACTGACTTCTTTTTACGTTTGTCTCCTTATATTTAAACTATAATTATTAACTATAATTTTGAAAAGTGAAAATTTCATTGAAATAAACTGAAAAAAATTCAAGTTTTCATCTGAAATAAAAGAAAATACAAACAAAATGGTTCCAATATATTGAAAAAAAAAATGAAGGCATCACTTTAATCTATATCTTCCTGGTGTCAGTTTAAACTGAAGTTTTATTTTTCTATATATCTAGACTATTATTTTGGAAATTGATAATTTCCTTGAAATACTATGTCGAACCAGAAAGTTTTTCTCGCCTCAATCCATCCATCAAAATCAACCATTCACTCTTGCATGGAATACTGCTGCCATATACGGTCTGGAGCCCCGCTGTTCGTCTCAAGGTCCTCAATAAAATCCAGAGACGGATGTGCAATGTGTTTGGTCCTGGTCTGGCATCTCGTCTACAGTCACTTTCTCACAAACGTGCCGTCTCTTCCCTCTGCCTTTTCTACAAGTACTTGCACGGTAACTGCTCCGACGAGCTATTTTCGCTGGTTCCCAAACTGCATGAATTTAAGCGTGTTACTAAGATGGCATCTCAATCCCACCCTTTCACTGTCGAAACATTTAAATGCAGCAGTCTCTTCTACTCCAATAGCTTCTTGTCTCGCACTTCCCTGTCTGTCTTACTTGCTTCCATGACAGTTATAGTTTTCAAATATTCAAATGTAATGTCAATCGACATCTTCTGATGCCTTGATCTAATTCCCAGTTCGTCTTTTTATCTTTTCCTCAATCATGTTTCTTTACACTTGCTACCACTCTCTGTAATCCTTTGTGTGCTAGTGGCACTCCCGCCTTGCACGGGATGAAATACTTAAAAAAGTTCTCCCAAGTTTACACCTGAATTCAAGAAAATATAAACAAAATGGTTAAGATATATTTAAAAAGAGCTTTTTACTCTGAGCAGAGTATTAACAAAACAGAATAAACTTCGTTAGAAACAAAGAAAAGTGCTGAAATGTTACGCGATATCTGTCTTACTGTATATCAATGAATGCTGGACAATTTCCTCAAAGATGAAGAGACTTGAAGCAACAGAAATGTGATTTTACGGGTGGAGGTTGAGAATATCATACACTGAAGTTTTAGATAAAATGGAAACAAATATGAAACTTATAAGGAAGAGACAGTTGAAAATTCTGGAGCACATAATGAGGAAGGAGGGCTTAGAAAATCTAATACTCACAGGGCAGATTGAGAGCCAGAGGGACAGAGGAAAACAATGCATAACATATTTAGTGATCTTGAGTAAATGTATGGCGTAACAGGGTTTAGCAAAAATAACGAAAATATTTTATTTAAAGCTACAAAGGACAGGAAATTGTGAAGAGCCATGATTGCCTACGCCCTGAGGAGGGAACAGCACAGAAAGAAAAAGAAACATAGTCTATTTTAACTTTCTCTAAGGACAGTGAACTTTTGCCAGAATTCTTCTAAATATTATATATATATATATATATATATATATATATATATATATATATAAAAATACTCGCAACAATGATATATAAAAATTTCATTTAATCATGAAAAATGTATTTAATCACCCATGCATTTATCGGTTCTCTTGCTTGTATGTTTTACTACCGCTATATTTGTTATCTTTGCATATATTTCATTTTTTATTATTAGCATCACTAATTAAAGTTAAAGGTTGTGTTCATACATCTTTGCGACAACTTTGTTTTGTTTAAGACTGAAAGTCGTATTTTTCAAATAAAAAAATATATGGAATCTTCAAGGAAAATGTTCAAAAGTAAAAAAGAAATGAAATTATTATAATTTAAAAAAAAAAATGTGCCTGCTTTGTTTATATATTTTAGCAAATGATAACCATAGGTACAAATTTAAGAATAAGTATGGCAAAATCTGAAATGACAAATGATAGTCAAATTCCTATAAAATTCGGTCTGGGAATAAAGAAGAAATTCCACGTGAAAACCAGCTGTATAAACAAACAAAAAAAGAAAAAACACAAAATCACCCCCCCCTACAAAAAAGCATTAAATATAGCTTGGACGATATTTTAAATAAAAAAATATTTCCAGATAATTAGTTTAACGTTTCTGAAAATGAATCTTTTCAAGCATGTATTCACTTAAACGATCAGTCTAATACAATAATAATAATGATGATGATGATGATAATTATTATGATCATTATGATAATAATAATAATAATAATAATAATAATAATAATAATAATAATAATAATAATCACATCTAATCTAATCTAAATGGCGCAACCAGTCGTATCCGAGGATACCTGTCTACTAGGGTGGCTAGCTAATCCCTGTTGCAGGCGCCAGATTTGTATTTTTTCAACACCCACAGAGACCAGCTGTGGTTTATAATGCAACTGTGCTGAGTGTGCCTGAGTCACAGTTTATGGAAGAAAGCGCGTTTTCTAGCGTGACCAAGAGTCTGAACAAGACTAGCACGCACAAAACCTCGGTCGGAAATAATAATAATAATAATAATAATAATAATAATAATAATAATAATAATAAAATGAATATAAAAATCGTCAATAACCACGCGTCAATAATAATAATAATAATAATAATAATAATCCAATAATAAATACCGGACAATTTAATCTCTTGTTTGGTAACATAGCAACCAAGGAATTTGAAAAACTATCAAAATACAAAGCCTAGAAAAAAATGTGGAAATTGAAAACAAGAATAATACCAAATAGGTGCAAAAAAAAATGGAACAAAACAACACAAAAGAATAAACCTAACTCTTACATGTCTTGGCTAGAAATGATCCCCAATCTTCACTTTCCAGCCGATGATGAGTTCAAAAATCTCTTGTTTGGTAACTGGCGTTGCTATTAAAAACAAAAATGCCCGAAAAGTACCTAACTCTTACATGTCTTGGCTAGAGATCCCCAATCTTCACTTTCCAGCTTATTTTCCTTGTGAGGGTCCCAAAAGTCCCTTTGCCACAAAATTGCGTTGGGAAAATAATTATGTTTTACTTGAAAGTATATAAAAACAAATGTAAATTTATTTAAATATTAGTGCTTTGGGAAACTAATTACGTTTTAAGGATATAAAAAAAATAAATGTGAGTTGAATTTATAATTTATTGAAATATTATTTATCAAAAACTATAATTACCGTCATTTTTAACAACTGTACCTCAGAAAAGGCAAATTTACGACTCCACATTCAAAGAAATTTAGAGTTTTTCTCGAAAAAGAAAGTTTGAAAGTCTGTTTTAAACTTATTTGTTTTATAATGCTCTGCCACTTATAAAATATTTTAATGATCAAAACAAATAAAAATTTGTCTGTGTTAAATCTGACGAGTATGAAAGCTGTGGAAGAATCTCCTGTCTTTAGCATCCCGATACCACTTTCTTATCAATGTTGAATTTTGTACAAATCTGTGCAAAAAGTGGATCAAAGAGCTTACCCAGCTTCATACATATTTTCAAATTGGTCAATAAACACACAAGTGGGCGTTGCAATCCACCTACGTACAAGTTTTTTTTTCCAGCGCGTGACCAAGTCAAGTTTTCCCGCTACTTTTCTAGGAGCCTGACACGTGGTTACATTAATTATAAATACCTGACACGAGTTTGTTCTTTCTCTTTTTCTTCCTTGATTTCTCTCACTACAAGATGTATTTGTAAAAAGGATTCGCGTCTTGACCATGTGCGGTCAGACGTTTATGAAAACATATTCACACATGCACGTACATACGAAATTTTCCAAACTACATTACAAACATACGAAACATTTCCAAACCAGCAACAAGAACTTTTCTCTTTAAAATACTCTTCTAAAGCTAAAAGTTTATTCAGCATTTCTCAGCTTTATAATTCATTCAAACTCTCTAACAGTGAACATTTTGAGCTTTTGTGAGCTCGGATAATAATATTTCAATTTCATTATTAAAAACTTTAATTCAGTCAAAGGGACATAACACCAACAAAAATGGCTACATCTTTGCTTGTACATCATGATACAAATATAAATATAAATTTTGTTGCTATAAAACCGTTTGTGTTTCTTCTTGTTCCATATTTTGTGGTATTTTAAAATATAAATTGAGAGGTTATATCAACTAACGGGCCTCTACACGTTTATATGATGTTATTTTTTGGTGGGGGGGGGTGTTTTATAGATCGTGTCCTTGAATTGGCAAGTTAAAGTTTATGAGGAACCTAAATTCCCACTTTGCAAATCTTTTCAACCTCTAAAGTGTATTACAAACGATACAGTATCTATCTATATTTCTGAGATGAGGTATTTTAATAATTTACACTATTTACATCGTTCGGACGGTCGACCTCATCTTTATTGTCATATTCACGACGTTTTGGCCGCTGTATGCTCCAGCCTCCTTAAAGCTGGTAGGCGTTGGAATTCTGAACCGAACCGCGAATTAGAACAATCTACCCCCGTGGTTCAGTTCAAAATTCCAACGTATATTACCTGAAGAATGCTGGAACGTAAAACTGACGAAGCGTCGTGAATATGGCAATAAAGATGAGGACAACAGGCAGAAAGATGTAAATAGAGTAAATAATCGACACAGTGTTTGGGTGGAAGAGATGATAAACAAATTCTAGACGCAGTTTCGTACCATTCAGACATGATGGGTTGACTCATAATTCATAGCAGTGAAATACGTAATTACTTATCGAACATCCTAATTTAACTTAATTTCTTTGTAGTCACTGTATTCAGAAATATATATTTTTTCATTAAGTAATAATTTCCAACCTTTTTTTGGTTCTGTTACGGGTATTATCCTTTTCTTAGCTAAAGCTTTTTATGGTGACGCTCTAAACTACATTCAAAGACACATGTTCATGTTGCCTGAAAGTAAAAATGTTGTTTGTCTACCGCTCACATTAATCCTAGTAGCTGTAAAAAGCAGATTTAGAGAGAAAGAATGAGAAAGGAAAATCATGCGAAACTGGATATAACCAGGAAATAAAACCGAACCATTTAGTTATGAGCTACACACTAAAAAAAAAAAAAAAAAAAAAAAAAAATCAAATTTATAACAAGAAAGAAATGTACAAGTGTGCTTGATGTATAAAAAGTGTATGTACAATTGTAGGAGTCTTCATTTTTTTTCAGGGCGATGAAATATGTCCTGGCTGTGAAGATTGCATTTTGGGAGACGTTAACACATCTTTCTACAGTGACGAACTGATGAAAAAGAGGCCGAGTCTCGTGACCAATGTCCAAAGAGAGAGAGAGAGAGAGGGACAGAGAGAGAGAGAGACAGACAGGAGAGAGAGAGAGAGAGAGAGAGAGAGAGAGAGAGAGAGAGAGAAAGAAAGAGGTTGCTGCACCCTTTTATGCGAGCGATTCTCATTGATTTTACACTAGCCTAAGTAATGTTTTTTGGGTAACGGAAATAAGAGTGACATGCAAATTTTAATTTCCACTAAAATCCACAGTTTTTGAGTAAATAGATGCTGCATTAAGATATTATCCTTCCTATAAACTTACCTTTCTACACCCCAGCATCTCTCATCATATCCTTCTTCTTCTAGGTGCCATGTCCCTTCAGGACGTAAGTGATTATGGCTCTACAAAATTTCCGATCATTTGTGACTCTTAGCAATGTTTGTTTACTATCCTCCAACTTTTTATTCGGAAACGCATTTAAGCCAGGTTACTTGATGATTCTCTGTGTTCCATTTACCATCAATATGTCCTATGAGTGTCAAATTTACCAAGTCCTATTTTCTCATTTGGTGTCCATATCAAAACTGTATCTTTCTGATTATAAGCACATACGTTCCTTTCTAAGGACTTTCCTTAAAATTTCCTTGTTACGCACATACTTCATCCATGGTATTCTCAGCATCCCTCTATAGAACCACGTCTCTTTGTCTCAAGTTTTCTATTTATCTGTGAGGAATCTATCCAGCGTTTACGGCTATTTTGGAGGACTGTCTTTACATAATAGTTTAGCACCTTTTTCTTTGTTTCTAACGAATATATATATATATATATATATATATATATATATATATATATATATATATATATAGTTTTAAGGTGTGTTATATTTATGGGATAAAGTGCTCAATATCAGAGATAGAGCGTATGTAAATATAAATATAAAAGTGTACATTGAAATCAACACTCAGAGGCGACAGGCTGTTTCATACTGGACGCAATCACTTATATATATATATATATATATATATATATATATATATATATATATATATATATATATATATACCAGCAAAATAGCCTCGTATTCACAGGAATAAAACATACACAGAAATAACAATAAACCATGTTAAATTATAAATTAAAATCATACAATTTCTCTCTCTCTCCCTCTCTCTCTCTCTATATATATATATATATATATATATGAGAGAAAGAGAGAGAGAGAGAGAGAGAGAGAGAGAATTTCAATCATTTCACCCCAAGCAAGGTAATAAAGATAATAAGATGCAAGGGATTACTGGGTGTAAGAAAGTATGAGCAAAAACACTATTAATGAGAGAAAACAATAAAGAACAGGAATTAAGAAGACAGAAGATGACGATTGACATTATATTTAAATTTCTGAAGATCAATTTTGACTGGGAAGCAAAAAAACCGGAAGAGAGTTCCACAGGGGAGAAAAGCGGTAGAAGAAACTGATAGCATAGAACTTACGGTTACTTCTAGCCATTTCAACTAGATATATAAATTGGAAAAAAAACTATTTTGACCTCTTTCGCCATTGAAAGGTTTGGTTCTGATACTGATGGAATTTGTTGTGAGTGACTATTGAGATGAGTAGACTCGAAGATGGAATTTCTTGTTATGGTGAATTGGCGTGTTGAAGTACGGAGCTACTGAAGAAAATTCCTTCGCCGTCCCTATTTATAATAATCGCAAATAGTCTCACAAAGACAGTTTTTGATTGCTGAATATTATCGTTAAATTGATAGTAGAAAGTATGTTTTTATCTTGTGAGGTCACTTATATCATACCAGCAGAAATAGCCTCATGTTCACAGGAATAAAAATATGCACAGAAATAACACTAAAAAATGTTAATTTGTAAATTAAAATCATACAATTTATTTATTTATTTTTGTATACTGGTGTGTGTGTGTGTATTTTAGTTACAAGTGTTTTAAGGAAGAAGTCACTTCGTATTATAACAAGGAATACACAAGCTGGACGTCTTGACTTTTCAACAGTTGATAGCGAAGAGACTGAATTCAGCGTTCGTTTTCCGACAGGAAATGTTTCTTTTGTATGCTGGGAGAACTTTTTTTTTTTTGTTTATTTAATTTATTTTAAACAAAGTTTTAATGGTATTTGTTTTATTTTATTTTATTTATGATATTTATTATTATTATTTTTTATTTATTTATAATAATAATGTCCCTGTAATCTTTACATTTTGTGTGAGATGAGCCCCTACTTGGTACCGTGAGATAATCTATCATTACTCTTGAAAAAACCTTCTAAGATTGATGAAAGTTTGAGAATGCTACGCAAGACATGCTACAGCGTAAAATGGCAGGAGCTCGACTACCGACTTGACATGCGTTGTGTCACAAATGGTGCGCATATTGAACATTTGTGAAGCTTTGTGAAATCAGTTATAAAATCTACATCTCTTTGCATATCTTGTTCCAGTTTTGATAAATAAATCTTTGCATATCTTGTTCAACGTGTTGCCTATTTAATTTCGTTTACCTAAGACATGTAGTTCCTCAAATACTCACATTTTAAATGATGTCAATTTTTGGGAGACGCCCTATACAATGAAAAACCATATTTTTAAGGAATTAAGCAATTATAATACCATCTAATAAAAACACAGAATAAGTTCGGTCTACTTCTTTACGTGAGCATTACTTTCTTGTATATTATTATAGTTTAAAAATCTACAGTTTTTTTTATATCTGTCAATTTTTATTTTTTTAATTTTAATTATTACTCTGATTAGTCTCTTAATTTTTCTGAGCCTGGGTAATGTCAGGTCACCTTGCTAGTGTTATAATACATTTATAGCCAGAGAGTTTTGTTATTTATCTGATGGCCTTTCTGATTGACAATCCCATTAGCACTTGACAGAAGAAGGTGAAATGGTGCACAATTTTGATTGGCTCAAAGAAAATCGTCGTTTGTTTGAAGAAAAATTCCTCCATTTTTCTGATAGAAGCGAACAAGAGAAACGTAATGAATAACACCGAGGACTGTTTGTTTTGAGTGATTGTCATGGGCAAAAGGACATTATTTTTTTTTATATATTTTGGTTCGTTTGCGTATGTGTGTGGGTATCTCTCTTTTTTTTTTTTTTTTTTTTTTTTATAAATCCTCTGACGGATTTCTCTCCCCTTTACCTCACCACTCTTAACTCATTTCTGTTAATATGCTTCTGCATCTTCTTTTCCATCAGTTTATTAACCAAGCTTGTTAGCAGTCATTGCACCAGTTTGAGAAAAACGTTAAAGAAACGAAGAAAGACAGAATCTGTAACTTGTCAAAATCTGATCAATCCTTTATCCTCTGCCTACCCCGCTCTTCCAATTGCAGGCGTAAAACCGAGGTAAGTGAAAAGACAGACAGAAAGAAAAGAAAAATGCAAGATAAAAACAAGCCTTTTTTTATGCTTTTTGGAAATATCTGCTTGTCAGTTTTCCTACTGAAGGAACTTGAATCTTCTTATGGGAAAAATACGCATTTTATTCACAATTATTATTATTATTATTATTATTATTATTATTATCTTCTTTTTATTATTATCATCATTATTTTTTAAATGTCATATCCCTTCAGGACATAAACGATCACAACTCTTCACAGCTTCTTTTTCTTCAATATGCATGAATTGTTATGACGTCTTGTGAAAAGCAGTGGTTTCACGTTGCTGTCACTTCTTTTATGCGCCGTATCCCTTCAGGACGCCGATGAACATGACTCTCCGCGACTTCCTATTCCTTGCAAGTCTAAGCAAATTTTGATTCTTTCACACTCCTCCCTGTACCCGATCTGCTATCCATTCGCACAAACTCATTAGATAATTTACTTGTCTCCTTCTGTCTTGTCCTTCCTTCAATATGTCCTTTGCGTGTTAAATTATTCCATACTTCTGTCCTCATAATGTGTCCCAGATATTTCAACTGTCTCTCGTCTTCTTTAAAGTTTAAAATTCAAAGATTTCCATCTTTTAAAATGATTCTCACTAGTGGGTGATCTATAGTGGCGTGAGGCTTCGGGGTTAAAATGAAAAGTTGGATTACCTACGCCAAGAAGATTAATGACGAGGAAACACACGAGTAATTTTAACAAAACAAGACAAGGAATTTATTCACGAATTCACATACTTGAAGTAGCGTCAGTAGCTCATTGCAGGAAAATAAACTTGGAATTTTTAAAGTCCATAGTTTTAACGAATTGTCATGAAGAGGAAATGTTCATACAACGGATAAAATGATCTGACGCAAAATAATATTAAAAATGTTTAAAACAAAGGTAAGAGACACTATTCGGACTATTATCCTCATTTTTGTTGCCATATTTATCACAACTTTTCGGCCGTTGTACACTCCGGCCTTCTTCAGGTGGTTGGAATGTCTTTATTTTGCTCACTGGGGTAGACTGTTCTAGTTCCACGTGCCATGTCTAATGGATGTCAGTTATCACTTATCTCTTGTTAATTCCCCTCTCCAAGTTCTCCACCGCCTTAACCAGGTATTAAACTCACCCTCTTTGGGTCCTCTCACTGGATCTAACTAACGCCTTTATCCATTGTGCCATGTGTCCTTGAAGGTAAGAGAGTTTGTTGCTCACAGAAGGGATATACGATTGCATGCATTCAAAAATACTTAGCTTTCTTTCTTATACTTACCTGGCACATGCCGGGTAAAGTTTTATCATTTCTCAGTTGCGTCTCTGTCTTCGGGCAGAGTGCAATTCATTTGCGGCTCCGTAGGAGGACAGAGGCACAACTGAGGAAAATCACACTGTGAGGTGCCCAGCCCTGGGGAACAGATTCCCAAGGCTGCACCCTCTCATTGCACTAGAGAGAGGGATCAGTACTCGCACGAGGCTAGCACAACTGACGGTTGCGGGGGCTCAAAGAATTTTTGTCCTTAACCCGAGTGTACGTGCTCGGGTCCTTCACATTAAACCCGACCTTGTATCACATCCCGGGGAGACCAGGGTAAATATCTACTTAGCTTTCTTGAATGTTGCTTGGTTAAAACCCGATAAGCATAGCATCCATTATCTGTGGAAATATGCTTAGTGCTACTCTTATGCCAAAAGAAAGTCAGTTGATTTTGTAGAATCCTCTATGAGTGTTAATTGTTAATAATTTTGAGCAGTCTTCATCCACTAGTACTTGTAGGTAAGAGTCTGAGAAAAAAATATACCTCCATTCAATTTAGTAAAATAATTGGAAGGTCCCTAAGATCAAATAATGTAATCCAGTCTGTTCCAAACAAATTAGCAGTATTCTTTTATACAAATACCACCGCTTTTTTGGTTTTTCCCCACAAAAGAAACATTACAGCTGAATTCACCCAAAAAGTTTTTCAGTCTTTCCGGAGACTCCATGCGCAACTTTATCAGAAATCAATAAAGTGGGTTTACCCATTTTTCTCCCTATCTGTTCCTATATGATAGTCATATCAGATCCTGTATCTAGTTGCAATTTTATTTTTACATCCTTAATTTGCACAAAAACAAATTTTCTCTTTTGAGATGTTTTGTTAATTTCCCTTTTAAGCTTCTTATCGTTACTCTATATATTTATCATGTTCACATGCGTTTTATTTTTTCTCCATTTTTTGTATCTACAACACCTACTTTTGTGTCCTAATCTCTAACATTCATAGCATTTTTGCTCTTGAAGAAACAATCACTTTTAAAATGCTTACCTCCACAATCGTGGCAAGTATTAGATATTGAGGGGGAGGGGTTATCGGCTTTTTTCATGTTCTTTTAGGAGTTGAAAACGTTTGTAGACATTTTTCTTAGATGGTTGGACACTATGTACTTGTGAATTAGCTTTTTCCTCAATCCTTGCGGTATCGAGTTTCAAATTTACAATACGTTGATACGCTTCCGCTATTTTCTGGAGAGTTAATTTTGGATCCCTTTCTAATTTAGCAGGTATCCTGGATCTTATCTCTGCATCCTTATTAGAAGTTAAACACTGTAAGAATACCAGGCATTTAAATAAATCAGGAGTTAATTTATTTAACTTGAACTTCTCACATTCTCGATTCATGACTCCTACATAAGTGACAAACTCTTCATTGTCGGACTTTACTAAGTTAAGACATTGTCATCGTGTATTAAATAATGAACTCCTACCACCAAAAAGTTTTGATGCTATTAAGAACAGTTTCATCAAAGTTTATCTCACCTTTGGGGGGGGGCGGCAAAAATATAATTTACGTGTTTTTCATGTTCAGCAGGAGACAATTTCCTTAATAATAACCAAACTTTCTTTTCATCATACCAATGTGAACGATCCCTTTTTAAGATCCCTTCATATCTTCTATAATAATCTGGAAAAGTTATCCTTCATCTGGATTGTACACAAATTCGCTGATTGAATTAGCAACAGCATCTGGAGTGAATGAATCTGAAGTCCTTTCTTCCATCATTTTGGTAAACAACTCAAAAAAACTTCTGTTGTTGTAGTTGTAATTGCAATTGCTGTTCATGTTGTTGTTTTTGTTACTACAATTGTTGTTCTTGTAGTTTTTGTTGCTGCAACTGTTGTTCTTGTTGTTGCTTCTGTAGCATCAACATTTGAATCATGATAGCTTTTAGTTCTTCCATTGCGCTGTACTCTGCTGAATATTAATGAATCCTCATGTAAGTTCAAGGAATACTTGCGAATCCTTATGAATCCTTGCCGCCACTTTTGTGATGTCAATGAATATTCATTGTCACTTTAGTAATGCTCATTGTAGTAGAGACTTTGTAATTGCTGATACAACTATAGTAACCCCGTGAAGAATACTGGTGTCAGACTCCTTTGAATATCACTCACACTAATAGAACTTGCTTGAAAAGTAACCACTGAATAGAAATCTGTATAGTGAAAAGTATAGAGAAATAATGTAGAAATAGTGAATAGTATAGAGAATAGCAAACCGTATAGTAATAGAGGATAGAATAGAAATGGTGATCACTTAGACGTCACACTAATTCCCATATATATATATATTTTTAGCGAGATTGATGCTCGACAAGCATACACATAAGAATTTTGGAACCTAATAGAATTCTTTTCATTTTCTTTTTCTTTTTCATTTCAAAATAATCACAAACTTTTAGGAATACATTATGAAAGCGTCGCCCATGTGACGACAGCGTGATCATGTTAGACGGAAGGCTGATCATTTTAAAATTTTCAGTTATCTGTTCTGAATAAGACTTGTGTTTTTATGTCCATCGTATTTGTCATATTGAACTGAATTGTATTTTGATGAATATTGTCTTGAAAAAGGTTTAATAAACCCGAAACGTCAGACGTCGACATTTCTTTCATTTAACTACATTTAAGGATTTTTGTTTGTTTTTTCAAAATTTCTTCATTCTGTCGGATTTATATCCATTTACACTTGCTTATATATATATATATATATATATATATATATATATATATATATATATATATAACCTGCATCCTATACGGAACCGTCATTTACGCTGACGTGCCTTAACCGTCTCGGCCACAAAGAACCTTTCGGTAGACAAGGTCGAATTTACTGCTTATAAACTTCAATCTTCCATGAATCTCGTACATTCATAACTGCTCTGGCGTATCAAATGTAAACAAATGACGTCATATATTAAGAAATGGACAAGGTCCGACAATTTATTTTATTAAAGACATTTTTATGTTTAACGTTTTTATTTATAGATACAAGTATTTAAGCAAATGCTCTGTTTATGTATGATAAACAGTATTAAATAACATTTACCGGCCTGAATGTCCGAGAAATTTTCATAGAAAATATTCGTCCTTTGACAGGATTCGAACCTGCATCCTATACGGAACCGTCATTTATGCTGACGTGCCACAAAGGAGCGTCCGGTAGGCAAGGTCGAATTTACTGCTTATAAACTTCAATCTTCCATGAATCTCGTACATTCATAACTGCTCTGGCGTATCAAATGTAAACAAATGACGTCATATATTAAGAAATGGACAAGGTCCGACAATTTATTTATTAAAGACATTTTTATGTTTAACGTTGTTATTTATAGATACAAGTATTTAAGCAAATGCTCTGTTTATGATAAACAGTATTAAATAACATTTACCGGCCTGAATGTCCGAAAAATTTTCATAGAAAATATTCGTTCTTTGACAGGATTCGAACCTGCATCCTATACGGAACCGTCATTTACGCTGACGTGCCTTAACCGTCTCAGCCACAAAGAACCTTTCGGTAGACAAGTTATGAATGTACGAGATTCATGGAAGATTGAAGTTTATAATCAGTAAATTCTTTGTGGCCGAGACGGTTAAGGCACGTCAGCGTAAATGACGGTTCCGTATAGGATGCAGGTTCGAATCCTGTCAAAGAACGAATATATATATTTCCTTTACTATCGCATGATCTGCTTATTCTTAGATTTTGTGCTTCTTGCAGTGCTTATATGTTGCTACCTTGTTATGTCTATGTGGTTGACAGTTCCATCATATTTTCCATATATCCTGTATTTTGGGTTAGTTTTATCCTTAATTATGTGACGTTTATAGGATCTGGTTGCGAAGTTTTGGTCCTGAGCTGCAATAATTAGGCCTTTTGTCTCAGTTTTCAACCCACTGCTCCTCAGCCACTGATGTGTTTTCTGTTGGTCCATATCTGCTTCTTTCATTCTTTTTGGATATTTGCTCTCCCAATTTTTGTTGTAATTTCACTTGGCCAAGTTGTTTTGCTTTCTGTTTTACTCGTTTGGTGTAGATGCTATACGTTTCATTTTTTGTTGGTAGGATTTCAGGTATATTAAGCTGTTTCTTGAAGAGTGCAGCTTCTTTGTTGATGGAGTGGATTTGTAAGAGAGGGTCAGTGGTTTTTGTGAGGTAGGCTTCCAATCTGATTGTTTTAGTTTTTAGAGTTAGTGCAAATTTCATTATTATTTTTATTATTTCCCTTACTTACATTTACTGCTTTTTGACTTTCATAGAAGGATAAATTTACAATAAATTTACATAGATAATTAATTATAATAATTCATTTTATATATATATATATATATATATATATATATATATATATATATATATATATATATATTCATGATCGAAAAAGCTTAATCAATAGTAATATGAAAAAGATTTTTGAAAAATGATTATTTCTTGGAGAGGTGCCTTTCTGTAGAAACGCCAATTTCTATTAAATATACCATGATATATTTAAAAGTAACGGACATTGGATTTTATCTCTATTACTATTTTTTATTATTATTACTGTTTTCTTTGTCATAGTTATTATTTTGATTACATCAATATAATGATTAATATTGTTATTATGAAACTAGTTTTTTTTTTTTTAACTTACTGTTGTTATTAATATCAACATTATTATTATTGTAATTTTGCTTTTTCTTATTTTCCTAAGATATTGTGATTGCTATCAAAGATAATTATTATTCACATCATTAACATTGCAATTATGGATATTTTATTTTTTTATATTATCATTAAGATTATGGCAGTGTCCATATTGTTATTAATGTGTTGCTGGTCACTGAATTTGAATCTGAAAGAAGAATAGGAACAATTTTGAATATCACCTAGGTTTCATCCAACTTCACAAACTCCAATCTCCTTAGTGAAAACTAGCAGAGCTACTAGGCCTTGCCTGGGATTTAAAAAGTTAAAAATAAATCTATAACAATATAACTTCAAATTCATTTATTCAAACACAAACATTTTTTTAAACAGTTTTTACATTACAATACTTCTTGGTAGACAATATTTTTTATCTTTCTTTGTGGAGCATAGACAAATTGGTTTTACTTCTCACACATGAACAACCAACATACAACTGCCCACAAGAGAAACAGGATTCTTCTTTCCAGTAACTAATAGAGTCTGGCATTGTGCTTTGTTAATAGACATAGCAAAACTTACTCATTATCCATTCTTATGATTAAATGGCTTTTAAAGTTTTTTGTTCAAGAGTATATTATACTTTTATAGGGATATCCACTAATTTGCTGAAAAATGGCATACCTATAGTTTAAAATTAATTTAAAACAATGAAAAATTGTTCTTGAAGATTTATTTTTAGCTTTAATTCAAAGGTAAAAAAATAAATTTACTATACCCAGTAAGCAAAATACTTTGGTGTATTTAAAACCAAATTTATATTGATTGGAATAAACATTTTTTGTTTTCAGTAAAATCAATGATATCTGCCATTTTGACACATTTGTAAACAAAAGTTAAATTCTCCATTTTAAAAATCTTGTAAAAATAAAATATACATTTTTCAAAGGTTATTTGAGTAAAATTAGAAAATTTAAAAGTTTACTTAATCTATTTAGAAAAAACAGTACTTACTATTTTTGCAGGAAAACGTAGTAGAAAAGAAAAGCATTTCTTAACTACGGTGACTCATTTGTCAGGTGTTGATTGATGGTATTGACAGCTGAAACTAGAAGTCATCAAATAGATAGGCAGAAGTGACAAAATTTACTAATTTTCAGTGAACTTATTTAAGTACCCAGTAATTTTTACAAATTAACAAATATTCTAAGCAAACTAATATTTTATTAACTATTAGGTACTTTAGCTTTATAGCCTTATGTTTGAAGATGCTTTCTCAAAAAATAATAATAAAATTTAAAATACTATATAACAATAAAATAAATTTTTAATTTCATAACTAAGATGATATAAAAATTAATATAACATACAATTTTCATAAATAAGAGAGGTACATATAATTTTTACATACATCACTTATGAAATTTTATGGTATTTTATTTATTATTAATTTTTATAATATCTCAGGAAATTTTAAACAACTCTTAAAACACGTTACTTTTTAATGATAATATCATGTATGAACATCCGTATATATAAAAAAAGGCATGTTTATACACATCCAGAAACAAGTAAAATTCTTTTTTTAAATACTGGTCATTTGCAGATTGTAATAAACTTTTAGATTTATGATTAGTAAAAATAAGAATTTTAAAAGATTTAACAACTTTTGTAGATAATTGTAATTAAAATTGTTAAAAAAGAAAACAATTCTTGTAAAAATTCATTTTTCATCAGAAAATATTTTTTGCTTCAGACAATATTATCCTTAACATATATTCATAATGGAGGTATGGTGGAGTAATGGACAGCAGCTTGGACTGAGGAATCGGAGAGCCAAGTTCAAATTCCAGTCAAATCCATTACATTCATTGTGATCATAAAAGATATGAATCCTCTTCTTCTCCCCACCAGCTATGGGTAAATAGCAGGGCAGACTGGGTTCCATAGCCTTGGATGGCAACTGGTCTATCGCATAAAGAAATGGCAACCTACTGTGGGAAAAAATCTGCCTTGTCAGTCATGTATTGAAAGATACATGATCGCCTAAGCATGTATCACATATGGCACATAACTGACTGACTGATATTCATAAAAGAAATTTAAAGCTTTTTTGATTCAATAATATCTTAGTTTTATTGGTTTTTTTTTGTATTAGTTGATTTTCACGGTAAATGGTCATTCGATTTTGGCTTGTTTGCTTTTATTATTCTGCTTGTTTATGCATTTTCTTTTATTTGTTTATTATTTGTTGTTTTTTTTTTATTATACTTTATCCTATATTAAACTGTTTTATTTTTCCATCATTTTTAAATTATTTTTTAAAACCCACTTGGAGAAAAGCAGGGTGTAGATTTTATTGAAGTTTGGTGTTTACCGTTCTCCACCAATTTTTCTTTTATAAAATGCATGTACAGTTATTGTACAAACATACGTACATACAGATATACAGACACAATCTTTCTTTGTATAAGGCATGAAAAAGCATTTCCCTATCAAGCAACTAAATGCATTACATAAGTTTTTTTTTTAAGATAATTATTGAATACAATGTAAATATTTATAATAAAGGAAAGAAGAAATAATAATAATAATAATAACTTACACTGTGAGGAGTCTACAAAAAGTCCTTGAGATATTGGGAATCTTGTTGACACTATGCCTCAATAACAGAATTTCCATTGACTATGCCAGTGTATATCTTCTTTTCTTCTTCTTCTTCTTC
This sequence comes from Acanthosepion pharaonis, assembly GCA_903632075.3. Taxonomy (NCBI): domain Eukaryota; kingdom Metazoa; phylum Mollusca; class Cephalopoda; order Sepiida; family Sepiidae; genus Acanthosepion; species Acanthosepion pharaonis. The sequence goes on along the minus strand of CAHIKZ030005517.1, from coordinate 2,471,875 downwards.
TTCTGCTGTTTCTTCTTCTTCTTCTTCATCTTCTTCTTCTTTTGCTGTTTCTTCTTCTTCTTCTTCTTCTTCTTCTTCTTCTTTTGCTGTTTCTTCTTCTTCTTCTTCTTCTTCTTCTTCTTCTTCTTCTTCAACATAGATGATCATGGTTCCCTATGATTTCCTGTCCTTTCTAGCTCTTAATAAATTTTGTTTTTTGTTATCTCTCCTAAAACTTTCTCTGTCATCCATTTACTCAAGCCTGCTCAGTAAGTTATGCATTATTTTCATCTGTCCTCAATGTTCAACACCAACATAATAATAATGATCATGTTCCATAACTTCTTCAGCAAGCCTAGTTGAAGAAGCTATGAATATGACTGTTAAAGTAATTCCTGTAGTAATAGGTGCACTTGGAACACCACCAAGAAAATTAAAAGAGTGCTTAGGGAAAATTGGAAATGAAACCAAGTGTAGATTCTCAGAAAGATTTTTGAGTTGTGAGGAGTCTTGTTGACACCATACCTCAAGAATAGAATTTCTACTGACTACACCAATGTATGGCATATCCTATGTTGTTAAGCTTGTGGCCACCAATAATAAATCCTAGTATTCTCTCAGAATTGCCTTACTGTATAGATTGAATAAGTTTGGTGAGAAGACACATCCTTGTCTTACACCCCTTTCTAATAATAATAATAATAATAATAATAATAATAATAATAATAATGATGATGATGAAAATTTCCTCTGGAATTTCAGGGAGATTTAGACACTTGTGAAAAATCATGTTGAAAACATGTGTCTTCTGATAGATACTATAGCGCCATCCAACAAAACGCTTCTTTGAAAACATTTGAGAAGTTAAATAAATACAAAAACCTCAAGATAAACTGGTAAAAACAAAAAAAATAATTTTATTTTGTACACTTTATACAGAATTTATTTCTTTTCAAATGATGGAAAAATTGTATATTTTTCTACGACTTGAAAAATTTTAATGCTGCATTAATTCAATAAAACTAATTTCTATTGTTTTATTAGAAACATATTCTGAAATGAATAAAACTTTAATCATCAGTCTTAAACTTATTTTCGCCAGTGTATAAATCAGTAGAATGTAACATCTTAAGATAAAAGCATGACCTTCTGTTATTTGTCTTTTTAGGAATTATATCAAAAGGAGCAAAAAAATATGTAGATCAAATTCCTGGCAGCCTTACAATATATGACTTGCAAAAAAACACATCATAGGTATTTCTTACATCTTGCATAGATATTTTGCAGTGACCACAATTATATTATTTTTTTCTCTGCCTGATTGCATGGTACCTCATCGGTTGTTTCTTGAAATCTCTGGCTGAGACTTGAGGCCATCACTTTTATGACACAAAGCAAAGTCAAAATATGACAACAACAATAATAATAATAATACTAATAAAAATAGGTTTTAGTCTTGCTGTACAGGACCAATGCTTCCTAACTAGAAATTACCAAGCAAACATACTGAAAAATTGTGTTAACCTGAAATTTTGCAATAAATATCCAAAAACAATTGACCATCTTGTATGAGTTTACACAATATTAGTATCCATTGGACATAAAACTCAACATAACAGGGCGGCCCAAAATCTGCACTAGAAAATCTGAAACTTTTACAGGAGTAGATAGGTTTGTCTATCCTCTGGTTCACACTCGTCCCTGGGCTTTTAAACAAGAGTAGAGGTTCATCCCTCGTTTCCTGTTTAGGATTGGGTTTCTGCTTCCTTCTAAAGTCTACTTCATATCTATACTCCTAACACTGGTCTTTTCCAATGCTAGTATAACTCCACACACTAACCCTCTACCTTGAGTGGCTCTTGGGCCTTGTATTGGGTGAATATTAATAAAAAAAAAAAAAAGAACAGAAACTGTAAGAAATTGATGTGAACACTTTGACCCAATTACAGACATAGGATGTGTAACAATTTTATGGGACTTTAGATCAAAGCTAATTGCCTAAACATCGCGATCAATGATCACAAAAACTGAATGTGCTTTCTTATTAATATAGCAGATCCTGCAGACTATAATGTATCTCTGAAGATATTAAAAAAATTATCCTAATTCAAGGATCTTGAAGTGGAAATCTCAGAAATGTGGCAGATGAAGGCATCAACAATTCCAGTTGTGGTTGGAGCCCTGGGTTTGATTCAAAAAGATTCTGATAAACTCAATGCCATAATTCCTGGTAGCCCATGTCTTAATGGAATTCAAAAAATTGTTCTTACAAGTACAGCTCACATCTTAAGAAGGGTTTTATCAATTTAAAATGTTTATGATATTATGTTGTATTTTTATATTTTCTATACAAAACTTTTTAATGGAAAATGTCATGAAGCTATTTTGACCATCGGCCTCTGTTTGGGACCTGGAAGGAAATTTGTATACAAAGGAAATAATAATAATGATAAAAATAATGAGAAGAAGAAGAAGAAGAAGAAGAAGAAACCCAGGATGGATAGAAACCAACTATAATCAACTAAATCAACAAGGAATGTGTCAGAATATTAAAGAGACTTGATGTCACTTGATCCCCAGTAAGAAACAGTACACAATACTGGCATGAAAACTCAAAAGAAACAGCAATAACTCAGCAAGAATAGGGAGATGAGTGCCGGATCATTGAAGAGACTTGATGTCACTAGATCCTCAATTTTCAATCATATAGCCCCTTTCTCACAGACAAAATGTCACAAGTCTCTCCTTACACTATCCAGTGCCACAAAAGATTACTTTAAGCACAAATGCACATATCATCCACAAAACCCTTTCTATCTAAATGAAACGTCCCAAATGTACATAGATAACTCTCCTAGAGTGCTCTTTTTACTCATAAACCCTGGAGTGGATTTGGTAATTAGGCATTGTCTCTTGTATCTGGAAGAATCATTGTTATTCTAAAAAATAGTTAATTACTCTCTGGTAAGATGCTACCACATGCAATAATAATAATGGACGTCATGGTTAGGTATTGAGATGGTTGTTTTTATAAGCTGGCATGTTGGGAGTCACACCTAGATACTTGGGAACCTTTTCGATCAGAGAACTACTGAGAAGATTGGATTACCCAAACTGAAGGTATCTCTAACTGTGCCCCAACTGTAAGGTTAGGTGCTGTTTTTATGAAAACCTTTCACCATATCGTTCACATTTGGCTGTGATGCATATGCTTGGTATACCCTTTGTTATGGTCCAATATCCTCACACCACAGTTATGGTTCAAGATTAGAACCAAGGAAGAACAACACAAACACAAGAGTAGAATAACAAAGATATATTACAACAGAAATATAGTACAAGAAATTGAAGTTGTTAGTAATGACTGTCCGTCTGGTTTAGAGTGAACTAATATTGTCTCGACTCATTACACCATTCATTCATTATACCTCTTGAGAGGAACAGTATTGACACAATTGTCAGGAAGAGTCCATTATTATTATTATAGGTAAGTTTCCATAACACCCTTATAAGCCTGGGTGCCCCAGCATTGCTTTGTTGACATGCTAATCTCTCACTCAATAATGATAGTGATGCAACTATTACAAAAACAAGTATAGCAGAATAAAGACAGTCACATTCATAGAATTTTGCAAATGACTTGGATTCAGTTAAGCAAACAAATATTATAAGCAAAAAAATTTATAGAAACCTGTTTTAAAAAATAGAATTCTCTATGATTATGATATTCAGACGTATTGTCTCGTCAAAGGAAGAGTTTGGGGTCTGCAAAGATCATAGAGCACAATGATGAAGATGAAAGGCAAAGAAAAAATATGCTAGACCTTACCTGGGAAGCTGAAAAACATGAAAAACTTATAATCCTGCCCATAACTGGTACACTTGAGTGCAGTTTGCTGATTTTTGCTACCTGAACATGAAGTAAATAAAATAGTTACATTTAATGATATGCCCCTTCAGAACATGAAGGGGCATGGCTCTCCATAGTTTCCTTTTTTATTATCTGTGAATTGCCATGCATTCTTAGGAGAAACAGTGGAATGGTTTCACATCGTCTTGTATATAAATTGGTAATGGATATGTGGGTGGTGTATTTGATAGCTTGGAATGAGAAATGCGAGAGCCAGATTCAAATTTTAGTTGAATTCATAACATTTGCTTATGGGCAAATATCCTTGGGAAAGATATGAACCTATCTCCACCCACAACTATAGGTTAAACAGTAGGACTTGTATCTGAAAAAAATCATTGTTATTCTCAAAAATAGTTAACACAATATTCACTTGCTAAAAAAGAATTAATCTTAGAATCCAAAATACACTTTGGCTTTAAATAACCCACAAACGGTTGATAGACCATCAAAAACAAATCAAACAACAAATCAAGCTAAAGAAGTTGTAGAGAGCCATGATCAGCTATGTTTTGTTATTGTTGCCTTTGATATTTCTACTGTAATCCATCCCCAGAGTTTAAATTTGGTTGGGATTATTTATGTTCATTTCTCATTTATGTCCTTGAAAAAGGCATGAAAACCACATTTCCTTGTGTTCTACCCCAGATATCTTGTCACTGGAATGTGGCATTGCTAAACAATAAATAAAGTAGGTGCCTAATCAGTTGAGCATACTACTGTCTAATAATTAACCTAACATGATTAAACTGTTACTCCTATTGTTAACCTTGGCAAATATAAACATTTTGATTTTATTGTTCATAAATTATAATGATCATATAATCTGTTCCCCACTGATGCATTGATATTTTCTGTATATCTTCTTTGCTGAGTGTTTTCAATGAGATTTTAATTTTAGATTAAAAGATTAAAATGTGCTGTAGATGGATCACATCTGAATCCCATTAAACCAAAAATGCATATTAGTTTCACTTTGAGTTTCACTTTTACTTTCACTTTCGTTTTAGTTTTCAGTCCACATTCCTTTTTCACTTTTCTTCTCACTTTCACTTTTATTTTACTTTCAGTTTGCTTTTCATATTCACTTTCAGTTTGACAACATCATGAATAAAGAAATCCTTATCATCATTGTCATTAGGATTTCATCGCTGCCGCCAGTATTCAGTAGAATAATGGGTCTTGTAAAATGGCAATGATTTTACTTAATATTATTATACTTCTCAATATCTTTATCAAATTCTGCAGTAATGATAGTACATCTATTTTGGTTAAAACTTCAATTCATTACAATTTCCCTCACAGGGATTTCCAATGCATTAGTGATTTCCTCTTATCTGCATCAATCATGGTTGACTCTGAGATAAAAACCTTTTTTACTTCTACTACCTGGTCAGGTAAAGCATTTAGTGGAGTGTAGTTGACTCAGGGGCTCATTTATTTTGCTCTGTTGTCTGTCAAACATCATGATATATAAGTGACAACAGATTTTATCAATATATATCAATGGATAGATCACAAAGTGATATGCATTCAAGCCTTTTCTAAGGGTATTATTTCTGCAAACACACATCATAATTCTGCTTCCTTCTTCATTAGTAAGTTGGCGTATGTGTTATGTCCTTTCATTGCCTCAACTAAATAATGGACCATTCTGTTTTGCTTGTGAGGAAAGTTGGAAGAAACCGTTTGGTTTTAGTGAGGAAAAAAAGCATGCATAATAATAATGCAACCTATTATCTTAGTCTATTCAAATCTATCTATCTATCTATCTATCTATCTATCTATCTACCTATTGCAATCTGTTCATTATCTATCTATCTCAGTATATTCATATAATTTCTCTGTTACAATTAGTTTATTATCTATATATTCATCTACATTAGTCTTTTCCTATTCATTTAAGTCTCGTCATATTTATCAATTTATCTATCTCAGTGTATTAAAATCTCTATCTACCTATCAATCTATCTTTCTATCTCTCTATTTTAATCTCTTCATTTTCTATCTGAGTGTGTTCATATAATTTTTCTCTGTGACAATTAGTTAATCTATCTATCTATCTAGCTAGCTAGCTATCTACTTTAGTCTATTCCTATTCATTTAAATCTCTTCATACCTATTTATCCATCTTAGTCTATACAAATCTATCTATCTATCTACAGTCTATTCAAATCTATATCAGTCTATACAAATCTGTCTCAGTCCATTCAAATCTCTCTATCTTAGTCTATTCAAATTCATCTATCTATCTATCTATCTATCTATCTATCTATCTATCTATCTATCTATCTATCTATCTATCTTAGTCTGTTCATATCATGTGTCTATCTGTTACAATTTGTTTATTAGCTGTCTATCTATGTATCTATCTATTTATCTACTTTAGTCTGTTTCTGTCCATTTAAGTCTATTCATATCTATCTATCTATCTATCTATCTATCTATCTATCTATCTATCTTAGTCTGTTCATATCATGTGTCTATCTGTTACAATTTGTTTATTAGCTGTCTATCTATGTATCTATCTATTTATCTACTTTAGTCTGTTTCTGTCCATTTAAGTCTATTCATATCTATCTATCTATCTATCTATCTATCTATCTATCTATCTATCTATCTATCTATTTTATCATATTAGTGTACAATAAAGTAGAATGTAAGACATTTATCTCACAATTTATTTAGGGGAAAATCAACTGTATCAAGCTGTTTTAATAACAATGTTGCCCACCTCTCTCATTATCAATACAGGAACAGAATAGCACACATTCTTACAATGTTCAATATCAATTTCTTCAAACTTTGTTGTGATTTGCACTTTCAATATCTGGATGGTACAAAGCTTTTCACAATAAACAAAGTCTTTTATGAGCCCAGGAAGTACATGAACCCAAGGTGTAAGAAATCTGGAAAGTCTGTTGGTCACTCACTCATACCACTGTATCCACTCCCCTTTCTGGACAGTTTTCATGGAGCCATTGATGAAATAATTAAAAAAAAAATTAACTGACAAAACTAATAATCTGCAAGACAAACATCAACAATATGACTTCCCAGAACTTGTCAGCTACTTTTGAGCCAATTTGTATACATAAATGTTTTCATAAATACAATAGCTTGTTTTTTTCTGTTTAATGTTAATTCATCCAATACAAGGTCTAAGGACCACTCAAGGCAAAGGGAGGCTTACTGAAGGAGATTGTTTTAAGAGAATGGGTCAGGAAGAATTTAGAAGTGCATATTGATGTGAATGTGTAGGATAGATATTGACCGAGCCTCGTCTTAAAAAGACAAAGAGTGTAGTTGTCAGGGAAGCATCATCTCTGGAGTCTGTTCCACAAAGCAACAGTTCTTGGGAAGAAGCTGTCTCAGGGAAACTTGCCTTTTATCAAAGTAACACAAAAGGAATGGGGATAGGTTGCCACCATGAACGTTATGGTGGGTCATATCTGTGAAGGCCTCAGCTGATGGCACTAAGGAATGTAACTCATTCAAACACGTGAAAGGCAAACATAATACCACTTGGGCCACAAAGTAAGTCTTAAAACAGGCAAACTGAGAGTGATAAATAGCCATTAACTGAGATAGAGAGTTGATAAACATGACTCAAATGTTCAAGAAAGAAGTGGAATTTACTCTATACCAAAGTTACACAAAAGGAATAAGGATGATTTGCCACCATGAATGAACCATGTCCTAGATGTGAAGGAGATAAATTAAAGAAGGTAGCTGTAATGAATAACCTGAAGCGAATAAACTTAGGAAAGCTTTATTCAACTTAATACAGCTATCAAAAGAAAAGAATTAAGCTAAAGATAAATATTGCCAAGTGAAGAATAATTCATCACCCACAAAGCTGCATAAGCATTTTTGAACTCTGTCGACTGGTCAGCACCAGCCCAGATATAGCAGCAATACTTAATTCTAAACCTTAACTTACTCTTGTAAAGAATGGCAATGTGGATTAGGTATATTCTAGAGTAATACAAGACCCCAACCAATTCTTTCAGCATTTTTTGTGATAGTACAGAGATACGCATTCCATTTGAGGTTAGGAGTGAGCTTTGGACACAGTAGGCATTCAAGGCAAAGAACCACTCATCAGGGTTGGTGCAAACTTAGGGTTTTGCTCAGTGATGGTGAAATTTTATGAGTTTAGATTTGAATGTATTGAATAATACCAGCCACTCATTTACCAATTCTGTTAGAGCTAGATCAGAGGAGAGATCAGCTGCTAGGCATTGCTTATCAAGATATTTGGAGGTGCACCCATGCACTGTGGTATCATTTGCATATATATTAATTAAGGATCTGAGAATATTCTAGGGTTGATCGTTAATATAAAGCAGAAAGAAATTAAGTCTGAGAAGAGAGCCTTGGGAAATGTTGGAAGGCAGTAAAAGAGAACAAGGAGAAATCATCTTGTGTAAGAAAACAGAATTTGCAGTTGTTAGCAAAAGGGACAACTGTGAGCTACAAATTAGGGATATCAAAATCAAGTAATATAGAAATTTACTTATCTAGCAAGAGTTATAACAATGTAAAATGTGATACAAGAAATCCAAAGTTGCATTGGAATAGTGAAAGATGACTTGCAAAAGCTAAACAGTGTATTAAGAAACAAGAAAATATCAATAGGAACAAAGAAAAAAGTGGTGAACTGCTTTGTAATATCAATCCTCTTGTATTTTTTTTTAAAGCAATTTACCCCAAGCAAGGTGGGAGTGTCACTAGCGTGCAAGGGGTTACAGTGGATTGAGAACAAGAGTAAAGAGGCATGTTTGAGGAAAGGATACAGAAAATGTCGGGGAACAAGCTCAGGGTGTCAGATGTCGATTAACATTACACTTGAATATTTGAAGATTATAGTCAGCAAGTAACAGAAAGGAATGGGAAGTGTGGGAGAAGAAGCTGTTTAAGTATAAGAGATGGTTACATTTAACCATTTTGAAAGTGAAAGGATGGGACCGAGATGCCAGCCTGGTAGCACGTTTAAATTCATGTAGTCTGGGAACCAGTGAAAGTAGCTCATTGGAACAGTTACCATGAAAATATTTGTAGAAGAGACAGAAGGAGTCCACAGCACGTCTTTGGGATAGTGATAATAGACTAGATGCCAGAACCTTGCATATTCGTCTCTGGATTTTGTCAAGGACATCGAGACATACAGTGGGAGTGCCAGACCATATATGACAGCAATATTCCATGCAAGGATGGATGGTTGATTTATAGATATGGCAAAATTTTATCACAGATGAAAAGGAGACTTTCCATTTGGGGTTAACTGTGAGCGTTAGACTCAGTAGGCATTCAAGGCAAAGAACCTATGACACACATCAGGGTTGGTGCAGTTTTAGATGTACTGAATGATACCAGACAGTCTTCTCCTCATTGAGCTGTGCAAGCTTGGTCAGAGGAGAAATCAGTAGCCAGGCTATTGTCATCAGGATATTTGTAGATGCACCCATACACTTTGGTATCATCTGCATATATATTTACTAAGCATCTGTGAGTGTTCTTGGGTAGATTGTTAATATAAAGTAGAAAGAGGGTAAGACTGAGAAGAAATATTTTGGGGATAGCAGCATTGATCCACTGGGCCTCAAATGGCTGACCATCAACAAAAACCTACCTGATAGGAAATATTTGATAACTGAGAGCAGTCTCCTAGAAATTCCATAGCTGGCCAGGTTGTGTAGCAATCACCTGTGCCACTCCTTGTAAAAGTCCTTAAAGATATCAAGAGCAGTCATTCCCAAGATATTTTTTACTATTGTGAAGAAATTGACTGTTGGTCAGGCAGGAAAAGAGTAGTGTACTTACCTTACGTTGTTGAAATGCATACTAAACAAAAAGCTTGTTATTTTCAGTACTAATCCTTTATAATTACAGTAAGCTCATGGCAGCATTATCATGTGGTTCCTAAAGTTATATAAAAGGAGAGAAAATCTATCATTTTTTATTATTAAATTTACCTTTCATGTTATCAGACATGTCATGGAAAATTAGCAATATATTTCCCAACTCAAGGTAAGTGTTATTGCTTTTTTTTATCACAACCTAACCAGTTTCTGTTCATTTTGGGGATTAAGAGCATTTTTTCAACACTATCAAGTGCTTCACTGATTCTATGCATGATAATACTTAGGACATCAGCAGTGGATCTAGAAGAGCAAAACCCATACTATTTGTTGCTCTGTAGTTTGTTTCTGTTGAGGTGTTCAATAACTTCCTTGTTTAAGATAGCTTCAAATACTTTGCCAATGACACTTAAAATGCTGGTGGAGAAGCGGATGATAGCTTACCAGCATTCTTGTATACAGGACATACACTAGACATCTTCATTGGTCATGGGAAATATTTCTTAAGGCAGCAGTTAACTAACTTCCTCAGTAATAGAGACAATTTTGGTCAAATTTCTTGAGAACAATGACAGGGATTTTATCAGGACAGTAGCCCTTGAGGAGTCAGGGAATTTCATAAGCCTGTAGACCTCCCAGAGATATCAGAAAGTTTGTGCTCTCTGAGATGGGGGAAGTCAGGTAAGGGATGGTGTTTTTTGTCTAACCTACAGTTAGAGGTAAAGTTCATAGCTTTATTTGACAAGGCTGAGATAACCTCAGGGCCATTTATAATAGAGGGCATTGACAGTTTGCCTCTATTGAGTATTGTCTTTGCAATTTTCCAGTACTGGCAGGATCCATGCTTTTTGTTTTTTGCTTTGGCTCGAACTGCCTGTGCATAGCTGCTTTTTGCATTTTCCAGGATTTTGTTGGAGACATTGAATGCAGTTCTGAATGAAGCAAGAGCTCTGCTACATCGTTGCCTCTGATAGCAACGGTAGTAGTGATTACAGTCAGCCATGGAAGCAGAACATTCAGGTGTGAACCAGGGCTACCTTGGCTTTTATCAATACATGAATAATTGCATGGTCACATATATTTCTCATCCTAGACACACTAAAAAGACTAATTCATTCTCACTCCCTCAAGTCTTATAGACTCCACTAAGGAGCATGGCGCAACAGCTCTCAACATTCTAGGTGTTGTTGCTATCGGTTTTTGTACCAAGTAGAACCTTACAGAAAGAAGTTGCTAGCACATGTCTAATCAGTTTTGAATACAGAGTTGTCCTCCTCCTAGACTGATTTCTAATCAGGGCTGAAGAGCTAAGTCAGTCTACTATTTAACCCATAACTGATGGTAGAAGAGATGGTTTCATGCCTTTCCCAAGAGTATCTGTGCAATAAAGTATCTGTAAAAAGCTCAACTGGAATTTGAACTTGGCTCACTAATTTCTTGTTCCAAGTCACTAACCATTACACCACCTGCACATCCACAGAAAACTAAAGATGAATATATATGTGCTGGTTTGCAGTCAGTTATATGCCATACATGATACAGGTGATCATTTATTGTTCGATACATGACAGGCAGATTTTTTTTTCCCCGCAGTAGGTTGCCATTTCTTTCTGCGGTAGATCAGTTGCCATCCAAGGCTATAGAACCTGGTCTGTCCTGCTATTTACCCATAGCTGGTGGGAGAGAAGAGGAGGATTCATACCTTTAAGTGTATTAGCATGTAAGTGAATGCAATAGATTTGACTGGAATTAAAACTTGCCTCTCTGATTTCTCAATCCAAGCCGCTATCCATTACTCCAAGAAGAACTTTAAAATGCTATCCATTGATTGAATAGACATTGATTATAGATTAAAAGAGGAATATATATGAACTTTTGTGTCATTCTCTTCTTTTTGCAATTAAAAAAAATGTATTTTTTATATTCTGAGGTCACTTTAGATTGAAAATACCACATTGCTAAGGAGCTTAATGATAGAAGCAGAGAGGAAAACTGACTTGTTATGTCTTACTTATGTCAGTTAATTTAAGTTTAATTGAAAAAGGGTTAAGTGTTTCTAATCCGACAAGCCCTGTGAAAGTCATTTGTTTTGACATTCTTAGATTTGACTAGTAGTTATCTC
>CAHIKZ030005517.1:2450000-2457500 GCA_903632075.3 Acanthosepion pharaonis | reverse complement strand
GCAAGCATTTTAGGACACCATAATATGATTAAAGAAGACCTTTTAACCTTTGCTTTATCTTTGCTTTCTTTCCCTCCCATCTGGGCCTTGTAATGGCTGTAGATGTCATTGTACAGAGTGTCCCTTCTTCCTAGCCCCTAGTCATCTGACACTCATGCTTGACCAGATATTGAAGGCCAGCCATCCTTTGACCTCTATATTATTTTCCATCTGACTACAGGTCAGTATCAAGAAGAAAACAAAAAAGAAAATATCAACAAAAATTGAAAGTAACATGCTCTCTGACCAAATAATCTTTGTTTCTGGTTTTCATAACATACACAAAAAAAAGCCTCTTTATGTCTTTGGGGTTAACTAATATACAAGTTTTTACAGTGTTTATGATAAGGTTCTGTTAAAGGTTAACAATGGGTGTAACAGCATTTTGATTCCAAACTATAGCAGAACTAGTGAATTTTGAACTCATTATACTATCTGTTTTTTAAGACAAGTTTACTATTATGCTATGGTTGATGAGCAGATAGTATAACAAATATTGATGAGAAAATAAAATCAACAAACTGTCCAAGTTTAAGTGCTGCATTCACTTTCAGAAAGATATAAAATTTTTCCACTAAATATGTGTTAAATAACAGGGTAGACTGGGTTCTCTAGCTTTGGATGGTAAACAGTCTAAGAGAAAGAAAACTCTGACTTAAAAAATGTTTTGGTGTCACCACTTTTTAAATGAATTTTCCGACTTTTTCTCAAATACAGACGTGTAAAAATATACTCGCCCAAAGATTTATTTGGCAGTGTGAGAAAAAAAGAAAGAGCAATTAATTAAAAAACAATTTAACTTTATAAAAGTTAAATTAAATGGCAGTGACAGACAACGCACAAGAAACTCATTTTAAAAATTGGTGACAAATGACCCACAAGTACCAAAGTCTCTTTATATCTTTGGGGCTGACAGGTTTTTACAATATTTATGACGAGGTTTTGTTAAGATTAACAATGGGTGTAACAGCATTTTGGCACAAAAAATATAGTGAAAGTAGTAAGGTTTGAAGTCATACTAGTGAGGTAATAGAGGTGTGGTTCAACAAAAGGATGCTAAAGATACCATGGACTAAACATGTGAACAACAATGAGGTTTTGGAGAAGATGCAAACAAAAAGGAAAGTTATACTTAACATCAGAAAGATGCAGCTGAAATTTCTGGTACATGTAATGAGAAAGGAAGGCTTGGAAAATCTGATACTTACAGGGCAGATAGAGGGAAACAAATACAAGAGAAAGAAATGTGTGACATACTTAATGGGCTTAAGTAAATGGATGGCAGAACAGAGTCTGGGAAAAATAACAAAAAGAGAAAACTTATTGGGAGCTACAAAGAACAGGAGGAGGTGGAGAACCATAATCACCTATGTTCTGAAAGGCCATGGCACATAAAAGAAGAAGATGCTAACTAATTGTTCTATTGCTATTATGCTATGACTGATTACCAAGAAAGTGGAATTGGTGAATCAAGTTCAAATTCCAGGCTAATCTGTTGCATTAATTTTCACACAAATTCCCTTGGGAAAAGCATGATGCCATCTCTACATTCTTCAGCTATGGGTTAAATAATAGACTGGGTTCTTTAACCTTAGGTGGCAACCAGTCTAGGAGAAGGATAACTTCTAATTAAATTGGAGAAGGTAGTGGGAAACTACTCCACTATCTTTCCCAAATATACATGGCAATTTACAGATAATGAAGAAAAGGAATCTTTAGAGTGTCATGATCACCTGCATTCAGAAAGGACATGGGATTTTAAATAAATGTTATGGGTGGTAATGAAAATATATGGCAATTTGGAAAAAAGTCAACTTTATATTTTTAGCCAGTAGTCATTAACACATTAACACACTGATAACTATCTAATATTAATTACAAAAATTAAAATAAAAATTTGGTATTATTATTATGGGCTTATAATAAATATAGTATTATAGGTTTCTAAATAATCTGCAATGAATTATAGAATTTCAAGCAAAATTTGGAATTAATTATAAAAATTAAAATAAGAAACAGTATTAATTATAGGTTTATAAAAATTTTGTATTATACATTTCTAAGAAATCTGGCATTAATTATAGGTTTCTAAGAAAAATTTGGTATTAATTATAAAAATAAAAACAGTATTAATTATAGATTTATAAAAAATTTGGTATTATAGGTTTTTAAGAAATCTAGCATTAATTATAGGTTTCTAAGAAAAATTTGGTATTAATTATGAAAATAAAAACAGTATTAATTATAGATTTATAAAAAATTTGGTATTATAGGTTTTTAAGAAATCTGGTATTAATTATAGGTTTCTAAATAAAAAAAAGCTATGAGCTATTTGCAGTTATTAATAAGAAAAATTGAAATTAATGCATGCAACATTTCTCAGTTCTAGCATTGCTCCTTCATAGTCAGCCTATGAACTTTTCTGCCCATCTTCATACCTGGAAAGAAAGAATGCAGTTATTAATAAGAAGAGTTGTAGTTAATGCATGCAAGATTTCACAGTTTATAGTCAGCTTATAAACTCTTCAGTCCACCCTTATAGGAAAGCGATATTTATTCTGTACAATACAGAAATGTGGCACAAGGCCGAAAAGAGGGTTGGGGAAAGGACGGTCTTCTTCTGTCTTAACTATAACTTAGCTAGTCGCAAACACAATCATACGAAACAATATTCCTTACACCAAAACAACACATTCGTACCTTTCTTACTACAACCACCATAATACCTCTTTGTCTCTATGAAAATATTAACTAGTCCCCATATTTACAATTTGTTGTCTCTGGGGGAATTCTAAAAGTTAACCCCAATGAGTATTTACAATATGCATACAAAAACTATTTACAAGAAACTAAAGAAAGAAAAGCTCATCAGAACAATTATCAGGAAAATATCTATAGAAAAGGCACAGGGAAACCACATTACGGTGGTAGGAAAGTGACTGAAGTGAAGATGCCAGGTCAGGACCTGTAACATTGCAGATTCTTCTTTATATATTATCAAATTTATTATAGGTTCATAAGAACATTAATAGGTTAATTGTAGAGTATGATTTATGAATCCCTTTAAAAAGTTGTTTTAAATATATATATACTCTTTATATTCTGATGTCCTCAAGAACATATGACCCAGTGGATAAAAGTATTGATTGGATCCAGTGACTTGACTCAAAGAGTTGGTCAACAAAAACTTGGAGTGTTGAGTTAAAGGGCAATAACTGAGACATCTGGAATATGGCATGTAAAACTAGAAAAATCTACCCTAGTGGATGAAATAAAGGGTTCAGTTGAAAATCCGAGTCACCTGAAGAAAACCATAGCGTACAATGTCTGAAACACAAATATGGCAACAAAGATGAAGACAATAGACTGAACAATGTAAATAGTGTAAATATCTATTTATATATAATATACACAATTATATTAAAACATATTTTTGTTTACTTTTTATAATTTTTTCCTTTACTACTTCATGAATAATATTTTTCTTTTTTCTCCCAGTCACTGTTTTAGTATATTTTTATATATTATATTTTAATATATATTTTTTTAAATGCCTGTTTTTAAATAATAAAATTTCTACCCTCAACCCTACCATAAATTATTAGTCTCGCTAAATTTGACATATTTTCATTATAAATGGCCAATGAACAGACACACTTGCTGAATAGTGTTTTATTGCTTCATTAACTTGAAAATTCCACTCACGTTCTTATATAACCCCATTATATTCATATGGATGTAGTCCACAGTACCACATCCATTCAGAAATATTTAAATTGTCAGCTGTATACAACCACTTTCTAAGATTAATCATTAAAATAGACTTTGAGCAAGTGAAGCCTATTGGTCATGGTGAAGACCACAGTTTTTCAAATCTTGTGGACTGGTGCTACACAATCATAAAGAATTGTACCAAATAACAGAAACTTGAAAACATTCAAACAGATGCGACACAATGAGATTGTTAACTGGCACTTAAAAATTTTTAAGATTTTCTTTTTTTTTTTAACAAGATTCAATCAAGAATTCCAATTCTAGTTGAGTTTGTTATATTTACTTACAAGCGAATACCATTGGGAAAGGTATGAATCCATATATTTTCCCACTACTTATAGGTTAATTAGTAAGATCAGTATCACTAAGCCATTATTATCACCAAAAGATGAAATTCTTACAATCTAAGAATATTTTCAGGGTTTAAATAACCTGCAAAGAGTTGAAACCATAGAAAATGAATGAATCAATTAATATCTACATGGGCTGTGTCCTTGAGGCTACCAAACTAGACAACACCAATTAATGTATCACATAGAAGCATAGTACTATCACAAAAGTTAAGCAATGTTTGTACCTGGTTAGTACCTAGATGGGTGACTGCTTGGGAATCCTAAGTGCTGCAAGCTTGTATATGCAGGTGGTGTAATGGATGATGGCCCGGAATTGTTAATTGAAGAGCTGAGTTCCAATTCCAGTTGGGTTCGTTATATTCACTTACGTGCAAATACACTTGGGAATGGTATGAATCCATGTCTAATCCCACTAGTTATGGGTTAATGAGTAAGATCTGTATCCCTAAACCATTATTATTGCTAAAAAAAAAATTCTTACAATCTAAGAATATTTTCAGGGTTTAAATAACCTGCAAAGAGTTGAAAACATAGAAAATGAATGAATCAATTGATATTTACATGGGCTGTGTCCTTGAGGCTACCAAACTAGACAACACCAATTAATGTAATGAAATAACCTGTCACCCCCATGAGTAACTATACTATAGGTAGTAACTATCTATAAGTAGCTGTAAGTCAATGGATTACAGAGTCTAGCTAGGATCTGTTGAGTACGATTCAGACTTACATGAGAACTTCTAACCTTCCACTAGTAGCACTCACTACTGGATTGACTTGTGATGACCTTGTGCATAACTGTTACCTTTATTCTTATTGTATTGGTTTTTACAATAAACCTTTACTAATTTTATCCACCTTGTTTTTCAAGTATATATTCCTATTAGCATGGAATATAAAATGAATATTTTAAAAAATTCCTAATAAGAAATAGGATTCAGGATAAACCTTTCCAAAACAGAAACTATGATCTGGAATTGGAATGAAAGGCAGTGATGACATCAAACCTGAATCCATCATAAAAGTTCAGGATATGCAATTAGTAAATGATAAACACTTCAAATGGATCGCTTATAACAAATTTAATATAAGAGATAAGAAAATTGAACAAAGAATACACTGCACTAGACGTAGTTTTGCCCAACACCATAAATTTTGACAAAACCAAAAAATCAACCTTAAACTCAAGTCATGTTCTTAAATAGCCTCAAAAGCTCAAGACTTTAATATGAATGCAAAGCCTGGTGCCAAACTTGTTCAGAAATATCTAAACTGTATACAACCACTTTCTAAGAATAATGGTTAAAAATGGTTTTGAGTGAGTGAAGATTATGGATCTTGGTAAAGAACACACTTCTTTGGAACATTTAGACTGGTGCTGCAGAATCATAAAGAACTATACCAAATACAGAAACCACATCACATGATGACATTCAACAGTAACAACAACTAAAATGGATGTTACATGTAACTTGAAAAGAAAATAATGACATAATTAAGATGTTGCCATTCCACACTGCTTCAAATGAAAGGTTAGAAAGGAAACCCCCACCAATACTGGAAAGAGTGTTAACAGCTCCTGGTGTTGATAAAGATATTTTTCTAAAAAATTGTTTTAAAAAGATTTCATAAATTTCAACTGAAAGAAGTACTTGATTCTCGGTTTGTGAATGTCAGTGTTTCATTATAAGGGAACAGCTATTATTACCGTTACCGTTACCGTTACCATTGACAAGTTCATCTTGCAGATCAATTTTCTAGTATAAAGATTTAGATACTCTCTGGGTGACTACAAATTATGGCTTTACATGAAAAGAAAATTAATAAATAAGAAAGAATCTATGTCTCAGTAATTATTCTTGTAAAATCTATGATAGCTACAGGCAATAAATCTAAGGATGTACTAAAAATGATGGAAAGGCAAAGATTTTGACAATTTTTATCTGAATTAGTGAGATGATTATAGATTGATTCCTTATCTGTGTTGTTTTCATCATAGTTTTTGGTTACTCTGATCATTATTTGAGAGTTGTTTAATACTATATAGATTAATCAACAGAGTTAAATCTCCACTGGATAAAAAACACATGATTAAGAACTGCATATAAAAAATCCTATTTAGCAGTGAAAGTAAATAAAAACGAGACACCAGTTGGATATTTGTGCAGAGAAAAGGGGGAACACTAAACCCTATGAAATAAAATGCAAATAACAATGTGCAGGAATGTGTTTAGTGCCACTTAAAAACTTCTTGCTCAAGTTCAGATAATGCAATGATTTTGACAATTTTTTCAGAGATGGCATAATGTTATTTCCCTGAGTGAATCATTCCTGGAAAATTTTTTAATCAATTGAATAATTTCCATGGATAAATGTCAAAGTTTCAAACATAGCTTGAAATGTATTCTCTGTGAATGCAAGGAACACATAATAGACAGTCTTGCTTAATGGCATTTCATTGCTGAGTAACCTCGCAGAAGAGTGTCTATTCAAGTTGAATTAAACCAGTTTTCTTGATTTTTACAGGAAATGAAATATTAGGAGAAAGACAAGTAAAACAAATTAATCTGCAAGAATCTATAGATAATCATATCAATATTAATATACAAGAGTTTTCTGCTATATGTGTTGTCCTTCACAATCAGAATGATCATAGCTCTCCACGATTTCCTGTCTTTTGTTGTCCCAGACAAAACTAATTCATAACATCTTTGTCTCATTCTAGTACTGTTTTATTCATTTCTGTATCTAATGTTATTTTTTAATCTTTTAGTGTTTTACAGAGTTTTGTGAAAAGTTCAACAACAGAAACAATGTAATAAAAAGTAGACAAAAAAATAAAGTGATTGAATTCATTGAATCATTGAATATTTATTTAAACATCTAATAACAGGAAAAATACCTACATGGTAAAGCAGTCAAAATATTGTTATAAGGATAACAAAGAAAAATAGACAAGTTACAAGGAATCAATATCTAATAATAACAACACTTAATAAAAAGAAATAATAATAAGAGTGTACAACATTAAAGTAATGACAACAAAGATAAGGAAACAAGTCCCAATGAATCCTTATTAAATAATAACAACTCCTAATAATAGAAATAATGTTTAAAAGATACAACCTTTAGATAAGGACAACAAAGGTAAGGAAACAAGTCCCAATGAATCCTTATTAAATAATAACAACTCCTAATAATAGAAATAATGTCTAGAAGATACAAACTTGAGATAAGGACAACAAAGGTAAAGAAACAAGTCCCAATGAATCCTTATTAAATAATAACAACTCCTAATAATAGAAATAATGTCTAGAAGATACAACCTTGAGAT
>CAHIKZ030005517.1:2425000-2445000 GCA_903632075.3 Acanthosepion pharaonis | reverse complement strand
GATTAAAAGTGAAAATAATCCACTGAGACAAAAATGTCTGGAAAGTGCCTTGATCACTACTTCAGCTATGATAAATTTATGTCTAGGATCTTACAATATATCACCATGCTTGGTAGATTTTATTATTGCCCCAGTGTGGGGTAGTCAGGAAAAAAAGGTGATGAAGAGAAAAAGAAAAAGTAAAAGAATACAGGTGAATCTGGCTAGATTGAAAAAAAAAAAATTCTTTCAAAAAATTTTGAAACTACCTGCATCTCTCATTTCATGTGCATGTGTAGATGTGGCAACATCAACAAATCCCAGGCCGATAAAATTGTAACAGATGAAATGTGTCATAAAAACAGTTTCCAGTTTGTTATATTTTTTAAATACTGTTTGTTGATATATAAAATTATACAAAATTATATATTGTTATATATATATATATATATATATATATATATATATATATATATATATATATATATATATAGAGAGAGAGAGAGAGAGAGAGAGGTGTCCATAAAGTTCATGTGCACTTTAAAAAATTTATAACTTTATTTGTATTTGTGATAGAAATAATCTGTAATAAATGTTATAAAGTTTAATGTACCTATTTTAACTATAGCTAAAATAACTAATGTGATTTCAGGCATTACTGTAAATCAATTGGCATTATGTGTTCCTGTGATGTCATTCCTCCCATTGTGTCTTAGAATCCAAGCTGCCACCAATGCCTCCTAATAAAACAAATAATAAAAATAAATGGTCCTTTTTGTTAATACTGTTTTATGTAGAGATGACACATAATGCAACAGTATCTTAACTAACCATTTTAAATATAATTCAATTAAGTTACATTTTTATTATTGAATAAAAAGCAGCTGGATTCTATATGTACTGCCCGACTTTAGTCCACCATAAATTTATTCTATATTTTGTCTGAAGGTGTCATATTTTATTATTGAAAGAGATGACTTCAAATAGAATTTTGAATATCAGAGCTGTGGGTTTTCAAAGGTGAATATCTGCTGACAAATTTTGTATTCAATACAACAAGTATAACTTCAATGAGAGCCTAATTACCAGCAAAGATGAGCTAGAGATACTGAAAGATAACATATCACTGAAAGATAATATATCACTGAACAATAACATATCACTGACAGATAATATATCACTGAAAGATAGCATATCACTGACAGATAATATATCACTGAAATATAACATATCACTCAAAGATAATATATCACTCAAAGATAGCATATCATTGAAAGATAATATATCACTGAAAGATAACATATCCCTGAAAGATAGCATATCACTGAAATATAACATATCACTGAAAGATAATATATCACTGAAAGATAACATATCACTGAAAGATAGCATATCACTGAAATATAACATATCACTGAAAGATAATATATCACTGAAAGATAACATATCACTGAAAGATAACATATCACTGAAAGATAACATATCCCTGAAAGATAGCATATCACTGAAATATAACATATCACTGAAATATAACATATCACTCAAAGATAATATATCACTGAAAGATAGCATATCATTGAAAGATAATATATCACTGAAAGATAACATATCCCTGAAAGATAGCATATCACTGAAATATAACATATCACTCAATGATAATATATAACTGAAAGATAGCATATCACTGAAAGATAACATATCACTGAAAGATGATATATCACTGAAATATAACATATCATTGAAAGATAATATATCACTCAAAGATAATATATCACTGAAAGATAGCATATCACTGAAAGATAACATATCCCTGAAAGATAATATATCACTGAAAGATAATATATCACTGAAAGATAATATATCACTGAAAGATAATATATAACTGAAAGATAGCATATCACTGAAAGATAATATATCACTGAAAGATAACATATCACTGAAAGATAATATATCACTGAAATATAACATATCACTGAAAGATAATATATCACTGAAAGATAGCATATCACTGAAAGATAACATATCACTGAAATATAACATATCACTGAAAGATAATATATCACTGAAAGATAGCATATCACTGAAAGATAGCATATCACTGAAATATAACATATCACTCAAAGATAATATATCACTGAAATATAACATATCACTGCACTATCTTAGCCAAGAATGCATGGCAATTCACAAATAATAAAGAGAAGAAATCTATAGAGTCATGATTGCCTAGCTCCTGAAGGAAAATGGTGTTAAAAGTTCACAGGCAAGATTTTAGTCTTTTTTGCGATTTTGATTTCATTTCCAGGTTAGCTTTACTCATGTCTGTATAAACAGACAAAATATTGCTGATGCCAAAATATAAGTTTGATGATTAAATCCTGAATATTAGTTGTGTTTCATAACAGAGAGAATGCAATAACATAATGGTTACTGGTGTAGAAAATAGAATCAGGGGGCCAAGTTCAAGTTCTGGTCTCGTCAGTTGTGTACATTCGTGCATTGATGCTTTTGGAAAAGGCAAGAATCCATCCCCTCTACTACTAGCTTTGAGCTAACTGAGAATAAACTCTCTAGTCTTGGTGGGGGTGACAGCCAGTGTAGAAGAATAATAATTCTAAATTCACTTCTATAGTGAAAGCAACTGTAAACCACTCCACTATCTTTCTTAAGAATGCATGACTTTTTCCATATAATAAAGAAAAGAAACCTGTGGAGAGCCATGATCACCTATGGCATGAAAGGACATGGCATTAAAACAAGGTTGTAGATTGAGCATTATAATTTTTTTATACTTTCATATGAATTTTTTAAAAACTGTTTCTAAATCTTTGATTGTCTTTTAATCATTCTGCCTTACCTGTTTCCAAAACACCTATCAGGTGTGTCATATTGTTTAGGAACCACTGGTCTAATTACACTGTTATGATACCTGATATGAACAGCACCATTTGCACCTGATTACAATTTAGAAATTTTTTTTTTAATTAAATGAATTATAATTAAAATGAATAAAACTTGAACTTCCCAAAATCAGAACCCTTTCTAATATTCTTACTATACAGCTCCCAATTTTTATATTATCTGAACAGTTTTATCTATCCAACCAATCTAGGAAAACAACAATTCTGAATTCAAAAAACCATGGAGAAGACAACAGGAAATCACTCTACTATCTTTCCCAAGAAGTCATGCCAATTCACAGATGATAAAGAAAAGGAATCAGTGGAGAGCCATGATCACCTATATCCTGAAAGGGAGAATGAAAACTCTGAATTCAAAACCATAGAGGAGACAACAGGAAACCACTCTGCTATCTTTCCCAAGAAGTCATGCCAATTCACAGATAATAAAGAAAAGGAATCAGTGGAGAGCCAAAACCTGAATGAGAGACAACAGGACCATATCCCGATAAAGAAAAGGAATCAGTGGAGAGCCATGATCAATATCCCGAAAGGGAAAATGAAAACTCTGAATTCAAAACAACAGAAGAGACAACAGGAAACCACTCTGCTATCTTTCCCAAGAAGTCATGGCAATTCACAAATAATAAAGAAAAGGAATCAGTGGAGAACCATGATCACCTATATTCTGAAAGGGACATAGCATTTGAAAAATGTTGGCCATAATAAATACAATGTGATAAATACTGATCTCATGCTTTGAGCAACATCACCATTTTGATAGAATTAGTTTTCTCAACTGATGAAAGTTAAATTTTAAAAAGTACTTGACCCTCACACTGACAGAATGGTATACCAAATGAAGTACTGGGGAAAGAGAAATAAAACATTTTGCAGATTTGCTATTTGTGGGCAATGACTGACATTTAATTTGATAAATATTGCTGAAATTAATTATGCTTTTTATGTCTTATTGCAAGGTCATCAGAAAGGAAATGAAGCTGGGTATGGAATGCTTGTCTTTGTCATGCAGAGGAAATATGTGGCTATGCTAATTAGATATTAGAACTGATAAACAAAAGCAATGAATGAAGTCAAGAAAAAAACAGAAGAGTCAGAATGACAATGGTCTTTATACTCACCATGCATTGGTAGATTACAGTTTTATTGCTATTTGATCTGTTTTTGTAACTTTCAATGTAAATATTCAATCAAGAGACCGGATGGTTTTTATGGCTAATTTTTCTTCAACTGATAGAATAAAAAAATGAATGAACAACAATTCTGTTAGTGCACACACACATATAATGTATACATCCATAAATCTCAGGTGACTACAGAGTCTAATTGGTTGGCTAGCTAATCCCTGTTGCAAACACATGCTCAGGCATATTTTTGTTTCCTCAACATCCACAAAGCCAATTTGTAATTTATGTGACAACTATGCTGATCAGAACTTTGCTACAGTTTCTGGGAGAGAGCAAACAATCTGGCATGATCATCAATTTGATGAAGGTCAGTAGACTAAGACCCTTGGTCACCGTGACTTGAATGATCATCAATGGCTTCTGAAGAGTTTTGCCTGCCCAATTTCACTTACAAAGCTGGGATCAAACTAGGGTATGGTTTTCAGACATTTCCCAGTGGTGCGGCACATTGGGATTGTCTCTGTAGCTTAATATTAGTAAGAAGTCAGAACCCTGAGAAATTGAGGATATGCAGATGGTGTAATGGATTGGAGAGCTGGGACTAAACTCCAGTTACATGCAAATACTCTTGGGAAAGGCACAAATTCATTTCCTCCCCCAGCTATGGATTAAATAATAGGACTTGTATCTGGAAAAAGCATTGTTATTCTCAAAATCTTGTTGCTGCAATATTCACTGACAAAAAAAAAGAATTATTTTTATAATCTAAAGTATGTTTCAGCTTTAAGTAATCCATGAAGAGTTGATAAGCTGTAAAAACAAATCAATCTATCTCCCTGACAAAGTGAATGTAAGTTTTATTATCAGAATTCTAGCATTCTAAACACTGGGGCCAAGGACACACATACACAAGCACACACATGCAACCACAACCATGTGCACACACATGCAACCACAACCACGTGCACACACACATACACAGTTATAGCAAGTACTGAAAATTATGCTGGGAAAAGCAAATATAAATGTTATGATCTTAGAAAAAAGATAATATTAACCTCTTCTTTGTCATCTTCTTCTTCTGGATACTGTGTCCCTTCAGGATAGGTGATCAAGGCTATCCACAACTTCCTGTTCCTTGTGGTTCAAAGTAAGATTTGTTTTTTGGCTAGACTTCCTAATCCCTGTTTACCAACTATTATATTCTGTGCTAATAGGAATATGTACTTGAAAAATAAGGTGGATAAAATTAGTAAAGGTTTATTGTAAAAGACCATTACAATAAGAATAAGGGTAACAGTTATGCACAAGGTCATCGCATATCAATCCAGTAGTGAGTGCTACTATTGGAAGGTCGGTAGTTCTCATGTAAGTCTGAGTCGTACTCAACAAATCCCAGCTAGAGTATCTAGCAACTGCCCCATGCAGTCACATGTGGCACCAGGCCGAATTTAATGTGGGGTTCCCAAGCCTGTAGGCATGGCCAAAAAATCCCCATAGACCCTGCATAAACAGGATTAGGTCTGTCTACCTTCCTGAACGAGACTCTGCCTTTTGGCATAGCCTCATCTGGGTTCCTCTCTGCATGAAGGCAGAGAGTTTGACCAGCGCAGCTGAAAAAGGTTTCAGCTAGAGTATCTAGCAACTGCCCCATGCAGTCACATGTGGCACAAGGCGGAATTTAATGTGGGGTTCCTAAGCCCATAGGCTCGACCAAAAATTCCCTGTAGACTCTGCATAAACGGGATCTGGTCAGTCTACCTCCCCAAATGAGACTCTGCCCTTCAGCATAGCCTCATCTGGGTTCCTCTCTGCTCAAAGGCAGAGAGTTTGACCAGCGCATCTGAAAAAGATTTCAGCTAGTCTCTATAGTCTGTTGACTTACAGCTACCTATAGGTAGTTACTCATGGGAGTGACAGATTATTCCATTACATCACCAACCAAGTATACAGACTTATTCGCTGCTTTCCTTTGTCATTCTTGGCTTCTGTATGTTCTTTGAGCATTAACTAATGAGCTTGTGCAAATGATGCCAGACAAATAATGCTTTGAGCTACAAAGGATAGGAAGTTGCAGAGAGCCATTATAATCAACACTCTGAAGGGAGACAACACATGAAATAAGAAGTCACAGAATATCTAATTAATATCATCTTAAATTTTTATTAAATGAAGCATTGTCAACTATTATCAATTTTTCCCCTCATACTACGTACATCTTAATTTCTGTTGCTTTCCATTGCAATGACTCAAGCTATCTTTCTAATTGGTATCACCCAATGCAAGGTAGTAAATCCACTAAGACACAAGTGGTTACAAGGTGTGGAAGAATTAGGAGCAGAAACATTAATAATGAGTGGGAAGAGGAATGAGTAATCAGGAAGAGAGTAGATAGCAGTTGGCATTGCATTTAAATTTTTGCAGATTAAAGTTGCCTGGAAAGCATTGAGCAGGAAGGGAGTTCCACAAGTGAGAAGTGCAAAAAAAAAGAAACTGTTAGCATAGAACTTATGGCTACATTTAGCCAGCTAAACTGTAAATTGAGATCTTGATACCAGTCTAGTACTGTGCTTAAATTCAAAAAGTTTTGGTACCATAGCAAAGAGATCACCTGAACAATTACCATGAAAGTATTTATAGAAAAGGCACAGAGAGGAAATCTTATTGTGATGAGAAAATGACTAAAGCTGAGTCGGCTGATCAGGACCAATAATATTGCTGATTCTTCTTTGGATCTTAATAAGGTAAATAGCAGATGCGGACCATATATGGCAGTAATTTTCTAAGGATGGGCAAATGGTAGGCTTATAGATATGTAAGATAGATTCTGGAGAGAAAAATTGTCTTGCATGACACAGTGAACCAACTTTCTTAGCTGACCTAGCAAAGGATTCAATATAGTCTTTCCACTTCATGCCAAATGAGAACATTAGCCTGAAAAGTTGCAATGAATCACTTTCCTGGAGGTTAAATTCTCTTACGGTAAGAACATAGTACTGTTTACTAATGGCAGTAGACTGACAGGTGGATTAGTCTTGATGGAAAACAACAGAAATTAAGAAGAAAGGAATATTATTATAGACTTTTATACTAAAACTTATTTCATGTTCTCATCTAAAGACCATCTACTATATATTATTACTATTATTATTTTACTTTCAGCTTTCACATTCTTTTTGTTTTCAACCAGAGATCCTGCATTGTGGGTGTTCTCCATCAGGACATATAACCTCAGACAGATATTCCTTTTGCAGACTATTTGCAGTGCCAAGCAAGTCAGGCTTCTGAAATGATCAGATGTTAGGCTATATTCTGATTTTCACAATGTAGGATTTTAAGTTCAATGGTATAGGCAGTAACACCCCTATGAATACTGAACATCCCACATTCTGGCAACTTCAGTTCAGAGGTCAGAGTATTCCTTTAGCTTATCAATTACTTTGACCTTCGTATTATCGCAATGGTAATGGTGATATTAGCCATTTCTTTATAAGTCCTTATGGTTTGGACAAGCGTGATCTTTGCTAAGACTCATATCTTGATTATGTCATTATTTTCTGTTCAAGTTACATGTAACATCCATTTTAGTTGTTGTTGCTGTTGAATGTCCTCAAGTGATGTGGTTTCTCTATTTGGTATAGTTCTTTGTTATACTGCAGCACCAGTCCACATGTTCCAAAGAAGTGTATTCTTTACTTTGCATTCATATTAAAGTCTTGAGCTTTTGAGGCTATTTAAGAACATGACTTGAGTTTAAGGTTGATTTTTTGGTTTTGTCAAAATTTATGGTGTTGGACAAAACTACATCTAGTGCAGTGTATTCTTTGTTCAATTTTCTTATCTCCTATATTAAATTTGTTATAAGTGATCCATTTGAAGTGTTTATCATTTACTAATTGCATATCCTGAACTTTTATGATGGATTCAGGTTTGATGTCATCACTGCCTTTCATTCCAATTCCAGATCATAGTTTCTGTTTTGGAAAGGTTAATCCTGAATCCTATTTCTTATTAGGAATTTTTTTAAATATTCGTTTTATATTCCATACTAATAGGAATATATACTTGAAAAACAAGGTGGATAAAATTAGTAAAGGTTTATTGTAAAAACCAATACAATAAGAATAAAGGTAACAGTTATGCACAAGGTCATCACAAGTCAATCCAGTAGTGAGTGCTACTAGTGGAAGGTTAGAAGTTCTCATGTAAGTCTGAATCGTACTCAACAGATCCTAGCTAGACTCTGTAATCCATTGACTTACAGATACTTATAGATAGTTACTACCTATAGTATAGTTACTCATGGGGGTGACAGATTATTTCATTACATTAATTGGTGTTGTCTAGTTTGGTAGCCTCAAGGACACAGCCCATGTAAATATCAATTGATTCATTCATTTTCTATGTTTTCAACTCTTTGCAGGTTATTTAAACCCTGAAAATATTCTTAGATTGTAAGAATTTTTTTTTTTAGCAATAATAATGGTTTAGGGATACAGATCTTACTAATTAACCCTTAACTAGTGGGATTAGACATGGATTCATACCATTCCTAAGGGTATTTGCGCGTAAGTGAATATAACGAACCCAACTGGAATTGGAACTCAGCTCTTCAATTAACAATTCCAGGCCATCATCCATTACACCACCTGCATATACAAGCTTGCAGCACTTAGTATTCCCAAGCAGTCACCCATCTAGGTACTAACCAGGTACAAACATTGCTTAACTTTTGTGATAGTACTATGCTTCTATGTGATATGTGTGTAAGCCATTAAATAAGGTGACTGTAAATATGCAACATAGCTTTGAGGGAGTAGGTAAATTTGCTTCTTACTGGGTTGGGTGAGTTAATTCTGGTCTCATGATGAGTAGGCTTGTTGCCAAAAGTGAATAGCTTTGAAACTATAAAAAAAAAAGCACCCGACTTTTCTTTATCTTGACCCATAGGCATGTCGATTGATACAATTGATATGAGTAGAATCTATACTATCCATATGGAATATATACATGTCTTTGATAACAATACTTTGACAAAGATTTGAATTGAAGAATGTCTTGTGAACATGATGTTCACCTCAACCGTTTTTCATTAAATCTAATCTGATAGTTGACATTTATCTCATGGCACCCTTTACAGAGAGATGATAACATTTGGTGACATGCAAACAGAGGTTGTGACATATATTCACCAGTTTTAATCTCATTAAGCTTGACACTTGTCTCTTGTTGGCTTCCCATTTGTACATTGGTTCAGTCATTTTTTTTTATTGTTCAAAATATACTTGTAATGTTGTGTCTATAAAAAAAACAAAAAAAAAAAACATTCTAACAATGTCCTGGAAGGTGACAGCATGTTAGATAAGCTATCTGACTAGAGGTTGAAGGTTTAATGTTCGAATACCTGTAGAGAATAAAGCACCGTATTTAATAGATTGAAAGACCCCACCCATTTTCAGCAGGTAATATAAGGAAAAAAAACTTCTAGTGCATGCCTCAGTTTTACATATAAAAAGCAGGGGGAATATTTCTGTCCATTTTTGAGAGAAAAAGTGTTGTTCTTATGACGTACAATATGGTAGATCTTTTAGCTTTTGTCTCTTAGATTTTATACTTACAGCCACATCATGATGAAGCACCGGTTCCCATATATTCACTGAAGTTAAGTAACATCAAGCCTGGTCAGTACCATGATGGGTGACTACTTAGGAAAACCAGGTGCTGTAAGTTTGGATGCGCAGGTGGTGTAATGGCTAACAACTCAGAATTTTTAATCAGAGAGCTGAATTTCAATTCCAGTTGGGTTTGTTATTTACACTTATGCAAAATTACTGTTGGGAAAGGTATGAATTCAACTCTTCTCCCCTAGCTATGGGTTAATGAGTAAGATTTTTATCACTAAGACCATTATTATCTCAAAAAAAATTGCATACAAAATATTTAGCTTTTAGCATTGAATAATTCATAGAGAGTGATATACTGCAAAACAAAAACAACCAACTACCAATCTAAGATTTTATACAATGGTAATGGTAATATTAACTGTTTCCTTATAAGGAGACATTTGGCATTCATTGACCAAGTAGTTAGTGCTACTTTCAGTTGAACTTTATAAAATATTCTCTTAAAACAATTTTTTCAAGAAAATAGATTTCTCAAGTTCACCGTTATGACTGTTTAAAGTAATGATAGGGGTTTCCTTCCTAGCCTTTTGTTCAAAGTAGTGTGGAACATTATTTGTGAAATGATTATGTCATTATTAGCGAACAAAAAGAAATTCTTCAAGTTACATGTGCTATCCATTTTAGTTGCTGATGCTGTTGGAAGTCTTCAAATGATGTAGTTTCTGTTATTTGGTGCAGTTATTTGTTTGTGATTCTGTTATGCCAGTCCATGAAGTTTGAAGAAGGCTAGTCCTTGCTATAACTTACAGGCTTCATTAAAGACATTTTAAATCATTGATTTGATGCCATAGGTATATAAAAATGATAGCTTAGATATTTCTGAATGAGTTTGGTACTATGCAGGTGGAATGGTTTAGGGATACAGATCTTACTCATTAACCCATAACTAGTGGGATTAGACGTGGATTCATACCGTTTCAAAGGGTATTTGCGCGTAAGTGAATATAATGAACCCAACTGGAATTGGAACTCAGCTCTTCAATTAACAATTCCGGGCCATCATCCATTACACCACCTGCATATACAAGCTTGCAGCACTTAGTATTCCCAAGCAGTCACCCATCTAGGTACTAACCAGGTACAAACATTGCTTAACTTTTGTGATTCTTATGAAATTCTTGATCTGACAAGATAATTTTAAGATTTTAGGTTAATGCTTTTTAGCAATTTGCAATGTTGAGTAAAGCTGCCTCACAGTCTATTCTACAGTGTGTGCTTTATAAACTGTTGTCTACATTACGCAAAAATGAAAATAGCACACAAAAATATCTTGAAAATACTAAAGAATAAATTTATTCAATAAAATCACCATTGACTTCAACCATGACCTCCAGATGACTTTGGAATTTCCTGGTTTAAGTTGGTGAATACTGCTATAATTCTTGCCTTCAGTTCATCTTTGGTGTTACAAGAATTTTTGTTGGTCTCTCGCTCAACTGTACCCGACACATAATAATCAAGGGGGTTGAAGTCTGGGGAGTTAGGTGGCCAGATATAAGGAGTGATGTGGTCACAGAAATTGTCTGAAAGCCATGACTGGGTTCTCCTGTTTGTGTGGCATGGTGCAGAGTCCTGTTGCCAGACATAGGGTTTTCCAGCAGTCACTCACTTGATAGCACTATCGCCTCAAGGCACTTGATGTAGGCCTCTGTGTTGAGTCTGAGGCCCTTACCAACAAATTCAGGAGTTCTTTTCTCATCAGAATGGTCAAAGTGAGTTTTCCAAGCTGCTGTACCTTCATAATCATCATTAGACTCATTCAACTCTTTCCAAATCCTCTGTTCTGTCCTCAGATTGACACCCAAACACTTTGAAATGTTCGTATTGGAGCTTCCACATGAATGCCAAGCAGTAAAGCATGCCATTTTCCAAATTTCTGGCAGAGTGAATTGCGTCATGGTACTCTTTTTCTAACAGATGGTGTCTAACTGACACTACTATACTGGGCAGTTGACAAAATCAAAAACAAACAAAGCGCATGCACAAAATTAAAAATATAAAATGGTGACAATTTACCCATCGCACGCTGTATAGTCAAGAATTATAAAATTAGTGAAAGTGACCAAATTTCAAATGCAGAAAGTTAAGTTCTCACCTGTTATGTTTATAATTAAATGATTAACATGTAATTAAATCTCTTTATGATATAGATTATTTTCCATAATTAGCA
The DNA here is from genome assembly GCA_903632075.3 of Acanthosepion pharaonis. Lineage (NCBI taxonomy): Eukaryota > Metazoa > Mollusca > Cephalopoda > Sepiida > Sepiidae > Acanthosepion > Acanthosepion pharaonis. The sequence continues at coordinate 2,433,119 of CAHIKZ030005517.1, read as the reverse complement.
GATAATCATCAATTTCAATGGAATGAAAAAGTTTCTATTAAAAATAAAAGGTTTATGCATATTATCAAGACTGGTGAAAGGTTTTATGCCCTCCACCCAATCTACGATATGTGGCACCCCACTTTACTTCATCTCAGTTTTCATAAGGTAGTATTCATATAAAATACACATTTTATTGTAACCTAATTGTGTACAATAATGGATCATATGTGATATAGATGAACAATTTAACTAGAAAAATTGAAAATATCTACAATGTATCTAAATACAAATTTTTCTTGTTAAAATGTTGAATAATTTTAACACATTCAACATTATTTATAAAAAATAGTGAATTTTAAAAAGACTTAGCATGAGCAAAACAAATTCACAAATTTGTCAGATAAAAAAGTCCTCAGAATGATATTAAAGTCTGTGAAAATTTTTCATCCTTTGATAGTCAGTTGTGCTTAGTTTAATTTGTAAGGTATATAAATGTAGGCAAAAAAAGCACATGCTGATAAGATAGCAAAGATCATGAAACACTACCCAGAGTGGCAGCAATCAATCTCCTGTCCGGTCTTTTAAGGGATTGGGGGTTATATGCTGGCCTTGCATATTATTTGTAACTAACTGTTCGTACCTCCTGTTTTATTGTGGACAGGATTTGTTAAACTTTATTTGGTTAACTCTTTCAGCATCAACCTGTTAGGAGAGATATTTACACCAATGAGTTTTTTTTGTGTGTGTGTTGAATGAATGTTGATAGAAAAGGCATAACTTTTCAAATAGAGGTGAAAAATGCTGCTTAAAAAATATGAAAAGGTATATGCTATTCATTTTATATTTTCAAACTGTCATAAGTTCAAATAATAGATACAAAATGAGTTTTGTAGTTTTTAAATAAAATTCGCTTTATACAGTAAAACATTTTTCTTTTTGTAATTCACTGCAGATATAATAAAAATTCATTTCTTTTTGAGTTCACTGGAAAGAGAATGAAATAGATTCTTTTTAAGTGTTCATTGTATCATGAATAAAATTTTCTTATTTCATAAGTTCACTGTAAAGAAAGATAAAGTTCAATAGATACTGTTGGAGTTGGTGGAACTGGGGTACACATGGTATCAAAAATTGGAGGAAATGTGGAAACAACTTATTTGGTAGTTAAAATATTTTTCTTTCTGAGATGAAGTGTTCAGCTTCTTTTATCAGTCTAGACTGGCTCACAGAGGTGAGGTTGTTTTTTGTTTTAGGAATGAAGCTTCTTATTAGCTGAATTATTTTAAATTCTTTTTCTATTTTCTACTTGGAAATTATGTGCAATCCACTTGTACAGACAAATAATTTTGCTTGCTTATATTCCAGCCATGGAAGTAGCAACTTCTGCTTATGATTCCTAGTCATGACAAAACAAAAAACAGCAACATTTTTATTATATATTTACACAGCAAATGCTAAAATCATATAAAAATTAATTGTAAATGATTTTTACTATAGAAATGCATTGTGAAATGATATTATAGAAGTTCACAGTAAATTATATTTAATATTAACTTTTTTATTTGATACATGTCTTGTGTAAGGGTCTTGTGTCCCTGACTCCAATCTATGATATGTGTCCCCAACTTTACTGCATCTCAATTTTCATGAAATAGTATTCATATAAAATGCAAATTTTATTTTAATCTAATTATGTACAATAATTAATCATATGCAATATAGGTGAAGAATCAAACTAGATTGAAAATAAATACAATGTATCAATATGAATTAGAGACAAGTCATAATAGATCATTCCATCTTAAATAAATCAACAATGTTTTGTGCTAATTTTTAACATCAACTTGAGATTTTTCTTGTTAAAAAGTTGAGTAATTTTAATACATTCAACATTATGGATAAAAAATAGAGAAAATTTTAATAGTCAGTTGTGCTTAGTTTAATTTATAACGTATATAAATGTACGGAGGCATGGTGGAGTAATGGATAGTGGCTCGGACTGAGGAATCAGAGAGCTGAGTTCGAATTCCACTTGAATCCATTACATTCACTTATGTGCTAATACCCTTGGGAAAGGTATGAATCCTCTTCTTCTTCCTCCAGCTATGGGTAAATAGCAAGACAGACTGATTCTATAGCCTTATATATATATATATATATATATATATATATATATATATATATATACAGCTAGTTTCACCCTGTACAAAGCTCCAAGGATATTAAAGGAAGAGGATTACATTAAGACTTAGAGGAGGCACAGTGGAGTAATGGATAGTGGCTTGGATTGAGGAATTGGAGAGCAACTGGTCTACCGCAGAAAGAAATGGCAATCTAATGCAGGAAAAAATATGCTTGGTCAATCATGTATTGAAGTATATATGATTGCCTAAGTGTGTATCATGCATAGCACGTAATTAACTGACTGATATAAATGTACTTAAAAAAAGCAAGATAAAAGAGTCACAAAGACCAACCTGGGTACCCTGGCTGGTGGTAGTGTCAGGTATAATAAAGTATAGTATAGAACTGCTGCTTTTTAGAACAAAATCCCAGAAGGATACTTTCTTGACTAGTATAATCTTAAGTTGTCCAAGTCTAGGGTCAACTCTTACCTTTTCTGTATATCTGCATAAACTCCAACTGTTACTCATACATCTTACAAAACAACCACCTTCAGTAATCCTTTACTTTGAGTAGGCCTTGGGCTTGTATAGCATGAACATTATTAAAAAATCAAACATACAAATAAAATTGCTAGTAATTCACATAAATATTATGTCTAAAACCAAAAATTCCTTGTAGAGACTTCACAGTTATTCAGAAATCTACTTGATAATTTATAAATTTGACTTCCCACTCACTAAACATTAAGGAAACATATTTTGAGGGATATATAAGGAAAGAATCAATAAGTTGGTAACCAGATATAGTTATTCTACTTCTTCTATATGCCTTGTCCCTTCAGGACATAGGCAATTATGTCCCTCCACGATTTCCTGTCCTTATTAAACTTTATCTTTTTGTTATCTCTCCTAAACTTTGCTCTGTCATCCATTTACTCAAGTTCACTAGGTAGGTTATGTGTTGTTTTCTTCTGTCTCTCTTGACTTTAAAATGCAGGTGCTTTGCTGCCAGTATAAGTTCTGGATTATTCTAATATACTTCTCAAATATGTCAAGGTTACCTAGGAGTGATCATGAATAGAGGCAAGTATTATTGATACAATAATTGTTATGGGAATTTACCTATAATGATAATGGACTTTTCCTGACACTATAAATACTGCGCCTCTCAAGAGGTATAATGAATGAATGGTGTAACAAATCAAGACAATATTAATTCACTCTAAACCAGACAGACAGTCATTACTAACACCTTCAACTTTTTGGACTATATTTCTGTTGTAATATATCTTTGTTATTCTACTCTTGTGTTCGTGTTGTTCTTCCTTGGTTCTAATCTTGGACCATAACTGTGGTGTGAGGATATTGGACCATAACAATAATAATATGCATAATATGTGTTAAATAATTGAGAAATCAGGTCTTCAGTGGTATAAAACAAGTTTTAACCCAGAGAGAATCATGAAACTTATCATGAACTAAATTTATTGCTTTTCAAATTTTACAAGGGGTTATTAATAAATAAGATATCCACTGCTATAAAATAAGTTTCAGATGAGACAGAATAATGAAGCTGGTGTCAAAATAAATTAAACTATTTCTTTTCAAAACTGCAAACAGAAGGATGCTAAGGATATAGACCAAACATGTGAGCAACAATGAGGTCTTAGAGAGGATGCAAACAAGAAGAAGGCTTATACTTAACATCAGAAAGGACACATAATGAGGAAGGAGGGCCTGGAGAATCTGATACTCAAGGGTTGAATAGAGAGAAAGAGAGACAAGGGAAAGCAGTGCATGACATATCTGACGAGCTTGAGCAGATGGATGACAGAACGTGATTTGGGGGAGGAAGCAGAGGGAAGGAACTTGTTGAGAGTTGCAATGGATAGAGGGAGGTGGAGAGCCATGATTACCTAAATCCTTAAAGGACATGGCTCATAAAAAGAAAAAGAAAGAATATAGTCACTTTTAGTGCTACACATCTTTACAAACATTCTAATCATTTTTAATTCTATTTACATTGTCGGGACTGTTGTCCTCATCTTTATTGTCATATTTATGATGTTTCAGCTGTTGTATGCTCCAGTCTTCTTCAGGTGATATACCTTTGACTTTCAAACTGAACCCTTTATTTCATCCACCCAGGTAGATTGTTCTCGTTCCATGTGTCATGCCTTTTCTGGATATGTTAGTTTGAGTTATTTCCGTTTAGTAACTCAACTCTCCATGTTTTTTTTTGTGGCCTGGTATTGAATTCACAACTCTTTGGGTCAAGTCACTATGGTAATAATCTTAATTTATTTTGACAAGAAAGTCTCATTCTTTGGTTTGATGAGACGTACTGGTCAAAATAAATCATGATTTATTACCATATTTTCATGATGTGTTAAGCTTTTCCTTGCTGTATATCTCTCTCTCTCTCTCTCTTTCTATATATATATATATATATGAAGAAAAATATATACGGAAAAAACAAAACAAAAATCCTTATATACAATTATGCTGTTTTAATGTTAATATGTCAGCGTCAACGTTTCAGTCTAATAAACCATCTTCAGGACATATTCATAAAATCTTGTTCTTATACAACGTCTTTTGTCATTTGTATTGATAATGTACATAATTTTTGAATATGTCCTGAAGATGGTTTATTAGACCGAAACGTCCTGACGCTGACATATTAACATTTAAACAGCATAATTGTATATAAGGATTTTTGTTTGTTTTTTCAGTATATATTTTTCTTCATACTGTCGGATCTATATCCATATATTTGCTTACATGTATATATATATATATATATATATATATATATATATAGAGAGAGAGAGAGAGAGAGAGAGAGAATTAATGGATTCATTTTTCATCTGACATATATAAATTACTTCAAAGATTTATTATAGTGGATTGAATTTGAAATAAGTGCCTTATTTTCATTTTAAACAGTTTATATTACATTTATTGGCCTGCACATTCAAACTTGCAGCTTTCAAGCGAATACCTGAATGTAGACAAAAAAAATTCAAGTTCCACACAGACATCACATTGATCTTGAAAATGACTGTGATGGTTGAAACTACTTGAACAAAACAAAAGCAAAATAGAAAATATGGACAGTTTATCAACCCCTCCAAGCACAATACTCAACACATTATTTGAAAGTTGGACAAATCAATAAAAATTAAACAAACAGAATTTGTCGGTTTGTTTTAATTAAACTTGTTTGGATGAATACTTGTTGCATAAATATACCTTACACACACACACACACACACATATATATATATATATATATATATATATATATATATATATATATATATGTATATATATATAGATATAGATATAGATAGATAGATAGATAGATAGATAGATATACCTATATATATATATATATATATATATGTGAAAAGTGTATATAAATATAAATAAATATATATATGTATAATTATTTATATATTATATCATGGTACTTATTAGAAAGCACTCAATCAGTTTGTCTGACGATCGTTAAAGTGTGAAACCCAGGGTCACAAACTCACATCTATCCAACCAAATATATATATATATATATATATATATATATATATATATAACATAAGCACCATAAAAAGACATTTATCAACCCATACCTCCAAGTCACATTAAGAAAGATACTGGTTAAAAACACTAGTCTTTGTAAATCAAATTTCTGGAAACATCTTGTAATAAAAAGGCCTTGTACATCAAACAGCTCTCCGCACCATCAACCTTACCTTACATTGCTAACAAAGTTGAAAGTCTTTTAAAAATAGAAAATCCCTCACTCAATTTCCAGCCATGCCCAACACATGACCTCTCAGAATTAAGACCCTACTATAATTCACAAATAATACATGAAAAAATATATCTCATACAATCAAAAACATTAAAATAAATTATCAACACCAAAAACAACCCCTTTGAAAAGGCTAAAGAAGTAGGCAAAAGCATTTGTGACAAGCTACAATATACAGTTTTTGTACTCACTCACCAAATGTAAAAATGTATGAACCCTGCAAAAAATAAATAAAAAATTGAAAAATTTTTCATATTTAATGAAAGATATTTAAAAGAAAGGGTTCTGCTTAAATATACACTAATCATATATATATTTGGATTTTAAAATTAAATACACATAAACTAGGGTTGAATAGGGATTTGGGTGTTTTAAATTTTTATAAATATTTCAATAGTTAAGCAATTTTTTTTAGATATAGTTAAAAAAATTTTTTTAAACAACATTTAAAATATTTATGACAGTTAGATTTAAGTTAGGAATATTCGAACAGTGACGTTCCATATCACGTGACGTCCGCGTCTCGCGAAGGACGCTTTCGTAACAAACAGTTATTTCTGATGAAAGAATGAGGACAATCTCAAATATCAAATATATATAAAATAAATAAATACTTTCATAAAATAAAACATTATTTTTTAATTTGCAACTTTTCTATATATATATATATATATATATATATATATAGACATATATATATATATACAAATATATATATATATATATGTGTGTGTGTGTGTGTGTGTGTGTGTAAAAATATATATAAAAATAGGAAAGAACTCATTAGGTAAATAATCCAAAGTTCTTTAGTATTTTTGTTATTATCTTTTAAAAATAGTGCTCGATACAAAAAGTAGAGCATAAATATAATTATTTATTTAAATATATATATATATATATATATATATATATATATATATATATATATATATATATGAAGAAAAATATATGGAAAAACAAAAACTGAATATGCAGGTAATTCTGTTTTAATGTTGTTTCAATGTCGATGTCAGATGTTTCAGTCTAGTAGACTTTCTTCAGGACATAGTTATTAAAACATAATTAACATTAGACGATATTAAAGTCAACATGAAAAGACGATAGGATTCGAACCTGCATCCTATACAGTAAATTCAACCTTGCCAACCGAATGATCCTTTGTGGCCGAGCGGTCAAGGCATGTCAGCGTAAATGATGGTTCCGTGTAGGATGCAGGTTCGAATCCTGTCAAAGGACGAATATTTTCTATGAAAATTTCTCAGACATTCAGGCCGGTAAATGTTATTTAATATTGTTTATTATAAACAGAGCATTTACTTAAATGCTTGTATCTATAAAAAGAACAATAAACATAAAAATGTCTTTAATAAATAAATTGTCGGACTTTGTCCATTTCTTAATATATATATATATAAATAGATAATATTAGTGGTAAATATACACATACATATGCAAAATATATATACATACATGCATACACATACATATATATTTTGTATAAAACAATTCCAAGAGGATAGAATCCAGGTAGAACTCAATGTCCGGGACAGAGTAAGGATATAATTAAAAGGCTTAAACACTAATATTCCATAGTCATAATTTATTCCAGTGGAATTGTAAATACGATCCAATTCATTGTGTGTGTGTGTGTGTGTGTGTGTAGAATGAAAGCATATCCCCTTTGTTTTTCTTTTTTGCAACAAAACCATCTGGTTTCACAGAAATTAAAATATACTTTCTCGCTTCACCAGCCAATGCCACAGAGAGCCACAATTGGAACAACATGATTCTAAAGAATTTGATTCATTGGTCTTGCAATAATAAACTGCCAACCAACCTTTGTTTGGTGATGATAACAAAGTTTGATACAAGCATATATAAACGCTGACTCATTGAATTTAGATCAAATAGATCTCTATATTTACATACACAGAATTTCATTTATCAATTTTTTCTTTTTTCTTCTTCTCTTTTATTTTACAGCAACCAAACCCATAAAATATCCATTTAGTTATCTGAGATAAAATAGACTTTAGAAAGAAAAAAAATAGGAATGAAAACTAAAACACAAATTTAACATAACTTCTCCTTCTGACAACTTCCTCCCCAGGACTATCAGATCAGATATTAATTAAATAAGAGGCATATTTTAAATAGCAGCTCATTAATACATTAAACGATGTCCATGTGG
>CAHIKZ030005517.1:2397500-2420000 GCA_903632075.3 Acanthosepion pharaonis | reverse complement strand
AAAATTCTTACAATCTAAAAATATTTTCTGGCTTTAAATAACCTGTAAAGGGTTGATAAGCTGTAAAAAATCAATGAATCAATCAATCAAACATATGAAATATTAATACACACACATACTTATATACACACTTATCCATTCACATATATGCATACACTACAATAGACAAATATTTGCAGGTTCAAAAAAATATTGGTGCAAAACATAATTTTCTGACCGATATTCAAAGATCAACCATACATGCATACATATCAACACACAAACACCCATGTTAGACACACCAGTTGGTTGACTAAAGAACATGCAAGTGTACCAGATTATTGTATTACTGTCGTATTCTGCTACACTTGCTTGTCTTTTAGTCAACCAACTGGTTTCTCGACTTACATTTATATCTTGGTCAGCCTATGAACTTTTCAGTCAGCTCTCATATGTATGTGTGCGTGTGTGGAAAATATATAAGACAATTTGGAAAAATTTAGCTTGACATGTTTCACCAGTAATCTGACATCATCAAAGTACCAGTTTTATTTGATCCAGTCAAAATCAACTTTGCCAAATTGAAATTTGTTTTATGTTAAGCATCTAAACACTTAATCTTTAAATTTAACTGCATCATTATAGAAATGATATTTTAACTAATTTCACTTAGATTTTAATTATTCCATATTGTAAATTAGTTATAATTTGTTAAGAAACTGAGATATATTGAAATAGACTGAAATAGGAAATTTATAAATATATCTATGTCTGAATAAATTATGTTCACTTTTTAGTAAAATACCAGTGGCATCTCAGAATCAGTCATTTTTTCACACTACCATATTAGGGTGGGATGAAAAGTTTATAGGCTGACTATGAAGGAATGATGCTAAGAGTGTCAAATTTTGCATACATTAATTTCAACTCTTTTTATTAATAATAGCATTGTTTCTTTCCATATAAACTGACATCTCACTGTTCAAAGAAGACTGTTCATCCAGTTAGTCAAAAAAGTCATCAACTACAGATATGACATCATCATCAGCATGATACTGGTTCTCATATTGTTTCCCAGCCAAGAGCTTTTTCATGTTGGAGAACAGATGATAGTCAAATCAGGAGAATAGGGAGGGTTATCAACCAGTTCAAAGCCACAGTCATGCACAGCAGCCATTGAAACCAAGGATGTGTGCTGGAGCATTGCCCTGATGAAACAAGACGACTTTCATCAGTTTTCCTGGGTACTTGGTCTTGATAGCCTCAGGAAGTTGACATCGTACTCTCCATTGATAGTGCGGCTATCTTCAAAAGGAAGCTAGTCAAGCAACAATCCTTTTTCCATCCCAAGTATTGAGTCCATCACCTTCCTACAGATAAAATGACCTTGGCCTACATTGGAGCAGGTGAGAAGGGGTGTTTCCAATCCATGGATTGTCTGTGGCTCAAAGCGATGAACCCAACATTCATCCTGAGTTAGGAAACTTTCAAGGAAACCAGCTGGATCTGCCTCAAACAATATCAGATTTTACCAAGATGTAATCAGCCTGTGTTCTATTCATCATGTGACAGAAGTGTCACCCATTGAGCAGAAACCTTTGTGATGCCAGAATATTTTCAATTCTCACATGGGATATGCTAATAACATTGGTTATTTGATTTATAGTCAATCAACTATTATCCATCACAATGTAGTGTATACAATCAATGTTGTCCTTGGTGTTGGCAGTCACAGGATGTCTAGACCTTGGGTCATTCTCAAGACTCTCCCTTCTTCTCCTAAATTCAGCTGCCAACTTTTGCACTGGTGATAATGCTGGAGTGTCATCCCCTAATGTCTTTGGGGGCTAAAACCTTTTTCAGTGGGTACTTCATGATGCCAAATTTTGTCCATTTTCAAGTTGCTACTATTTCTTTTGAAGTATTCTTTGAACTGTCAGATGTCAGTTTGCCTGGAAAGAGTTAATGCAGTTATTAAGAAGAAGAGTTGAAATTCATGTATGCAAGATTTTACATCTCTAGCATCACTTCTTTATAGTCAGCTTACAAACTTTTCAGCCCAACCCCATAATATAACCTCCCTGTCCCTTTTCTATGAATATTTTCACAGATGAGCTTCTCCTTTTGGTACCTAGACCTTATGAATTTAAGAGTAGTACTAGATTGGCAGGGAGGTCTCACCATTTTATACTTGAAATTGTAACCATAAGTTCTATGCTAACAGTTTCCTCTCTTTCACGTCTCGCTTGGGGAATTCTTTTTCAGTTTCTTGCTTTCCAGTCGGCTCTGCTCTTCAACACTCACTGCAAACTGCCCGGATATACTGGCTCTCTGTGAGACCAACCTTGTCTTGTCTTTATCCCCTCCTCTGATCTCTCGATCCCAGGCTACCTTCCTCTCCTCAGAAAAGACTCTCTAACCCACATGCACGGCCTTGGTGTCTACGTCAAGGACCATCTCCCTCTAACCCGAGAGTTGTCTCAAATTGCCAGACCAGTCTTACATGTGTCTCCGACTATCCCTTCTCAATGCGGTAAGCTATCTCTTCTTCCTTTACCACTCTCCATTCTCTCAAGACCGTGGGATACTAGATAGCGTTTCTGACAGCTGCATTCGCTGGTTCCAAGACTTCATGAGTTCAAGTGCTCTCACCCTTTCACTGTCAAAACTACTAAATGTAACCGTCTCTTCTACTCCAATAGCTTCATGTCTCGCACCTCTAGCCTGTGGAACTCCCGTCCCTATTCCAGTTTCCCTGAGAGCTATAATCTCCAGCTATTCAAATGTAATGTCAATTGACATCTCCAGTTGCCTTGATCTATCCACTATCCTTCTCCTTCTCCTTTCATCTATCACTTCTATCTGATCTTTCTCCAAATCTTCTGTAACCCCTTGCATCCTAGTGGCTTCCTGCCTTGCTTGAGGTGAAACGCTTAAAAAAAAAAAAAAATTAAATGCAATGTCAGTTGTCATCTTCTGTCTCCTTGAATCCTGTTTTTTAATGTCTTCTCTCCTTAATAATGCTTTTTCTCAAATTATTTCATTCTCAGTATCCTTTCGCATATTAGTGGCTTTATCCACTTGCTTAGAGTGAAATGACTAAAAAAAAAACTTTTCAGGTCATAAAACTGTGATCCAGGAGGTTTTACCACAGTACTTTAGATTTTGGACTCTGCCTAGATGTTGCCTTTCGTATCTGAATCATTAAATGTAAGACATATTACTGGAATATAGGACACAATTTCAAGTCTCATTTGAGGCTATTTCTTTCTTTCTGATCCACAATATTTACTTTAATGTCTATAGAATATAACAAACAGAGTGTTGTGTTAAAAAAGCAATACTAAATCTAAGAGAAAAATAAATTTCTGACACATCCGGTCTGCTACTTCTGTTCTATATCTAGAGATTCTTGATAAAATCCAAAGCATAATCTGCAACATTATCTGCCCTAAACTGGCATCTTGGCTTCAGTCACTTTCTTACTGACATAGCATAGTTTTCCTTTTGTCTTGTCTATAAATATTTCATGGTAATTGTTCTGATGAGCTCTCCTCCTTGGCCCCTTTTATTTCTGTCCCTCTTTTTCTTTAAGTTTAATTCCCCATCCCCTCCCTCGTTAGGTAGTCAGTGATGTCAGTTTGCTGGTGGATGCAGGGCGCCTTTTGTTTCGCATGAGTGGTTTTTTTTTTTGTATTTGTTGTTGTGTCTGAATGAGTGCATGTCAGTGTGAGTGCTTGGGATGAATGAATATTTTATACTATTATAGTCAAGCATTGATTTCAGCCATTGAACCAATGTTTCTGCCACATTTAGTGATTGTGGGGGTTTTTTATTACTAATCTTATTTTTCTTTAGTTTCTTGTAAATAGTTTTTGTGTTCATATTGTAAATACCCATTGGGGCTAGTTTTTAGAATTGTTGTTTTATTCCTCTCCCCCTACAGACAATGAATTGTAAATATGGGAACTAGTTAGTATTTTCATAGAGACAAAGAGGTATTATGATGGTTGTAGTAAGAAAGGTTATGTATGAATGTGTTGTTTTGGTTTAAGGAATATAGTTCGTATGACTGGGTCAGTGTTTGCGGCTAGCTAAGTTATAGTTAAGACAGAAGAAAACCGTCCTTTCCCCAATCCCTTTTTCGGCCTTGTGCCACATTTCTGTAGAAAACAGAATAAATATCACTCTCCTCCTTGGTCGATGTCAGGCCCTTTTGTTTCAGGTGAGATTTTCGTATTTGTTATTGTGTTTGAGTAAGTACTTGGGGGTGAATGAATGTATTATATTATTAAAGTCCTGCATTGATTTTTGTCCAGTTAACTGATGTTTCTGCCACATTTAAGGATTGTGAGGAGTTTTATTACTAACATTATTTTATTTGGATTCTTGTAAATAGTTTTGTTTTCATATTGTAAATACTCATTGGGGCTATTTTTTTTTTTTTAAATTGTTGTTTTATTCTCCTCCCAGACCCAAAGACAATGAATTGTACATATGGGGAGTAGTTAGGATTTTTCATAGAGATAATGTGGTATTATGGTGGATGTAGTAAGGTAAGTAAGAATGTGTTGTTTTGGTGTTAGGAATATTGTGATATATCTGGGTCAGTGTTTGGGGCTAGATAAGTTTAAAGTTAAGACAGATGAAGACCATCATTTTCCCTATTTTGGCCTTGTTCCACATTTTCTGTACATAGCAGAAATAAATATCACTCTCCTCCTTGGTACCTAGATTTCACAACTTAAATGCAGTACAAGATTGGCAGCATTGTTTTATAATTTCACTGTTGTATCCATAAGATCGATGTTAATAGTTTTTGCTTTTGCATTTATCACTTGTGAAATTCTCTTCCAACTTCCTGTTTTCCTGCTAACCTCAGTCTCACCTCTCTTCAATCAACTTGAAGTATTAGCATCTACTGCAGATAAAGCTGAGTGCTTTGCTCAGAAGTTCTCTTCCATTTCCACTCTCAGCTCATTTGGAATAACTCAGCCAGCTTTCCCCCCTAGAACAGAGGCTCTACTGGGTGATACACACATAACTACATCATTGGTTTCTCCTATCATTTCTAAACTAGATCCCCACAAGACATATAGATTTGACAGGATCCACGAAGTTGTTCTAAAGAAAGGTTCTCCTGAGCTGGCTCCTGTTCTCTCCAAACTTTACAACAAATGCCTCACTACTTCTTGCTTTCTTGGAAGTCCTCCTCTGTAGTCCTTATTTTTAAGAAACCTCTAACTCCTCAAATTATCACCCTATTAGTCTCTTACCTCTTTTTGGCAAAGTACTTCAGGATTTAATCAATGCTCAGTTGGTTAAGTATCTTATTTCACATGGCTTCTATTTGGACAAACAATATGGTTTCCATTTCACCAGGTCTACCTCCAACATGTTAACAGCCATCACTGATTTTCTCTATCAGTGCTAAATTAGATACCCACAAGTCATGTAGATTTGACAGGATCCATACAATTGTTCTAAAGAAATGTGTTCCTGAGTTGGCTCCTGTTCTCTCCAAACTTTAGAACAAATGCCTCACTGCTTCTTGTTTTCTTGGAAGTCCTCCTCTGTAGTTCTTGTTTTTAAGAACCCTCTGACAATCAAATTATTAGTCACTTACCTCTTTTTGGCAATGTACAGTGATGTTCGATAAAAGTGACTCACCTGATTTATTTTACTAAAAATATTTTTGTCTATTGTTTTTGAGGTTAAAATAATTTTTAATCTTACTAATATAAAGACCCCTTCCCGACCACCTAGGAAAAAATTTTATTCACCCTAAGGTATTCTATTGATAATTATAAATTTGGATATAAATGAGATTCAGGAAAAAAAGTGACTCAGATATCGCATTCTAATGATTAAACTGTTAAATTTAAAGAGCTTTTTACAAAATATTGAAAACTATTTTACAATACACCCAGAACAATATTCTAGAGAATTCTAGAACAGCTTAAATTAAATCTAGAGTATTCCAGAATATTGCAGAAAGCCTCATACAGTATAAAAACAGTTTGAAATAGCCACTCAGAACCACTTAAGGCATCTATTATTGCCCTCTCAAAAGCAGGCAAGTCTATGAGAGAAATTGCAGAAATTGCTATAACCTCACAATCAACTGTCTCTCGAGTGCTTAGAGCACATAATGATGCCACTCCTGCTCCAAGGAAGGAAACAAGGGGATGAAAGAAAAAGATTGATGATAGAACTGGCAGGGTAATCAAGAGAGAAGTTGTGAAGAATTGGACTATAACTCACCAAGAAATTGCAGCTGGTCTAAGCGAAGAGCAAAGTGTTAGTCTTGCTTCTTCAACAGTCTGTCAATGGCTGTTAAAACAAGGCTACAAATCTTGTACATGAAGGTTTAAGCCGCTAACAAGCAAAGCCAACAAAGCCAAGAGACTTGAATGGGCTCACTATTACAAAAATTTCACTGTAGAAGACTGGAAGAATGTTCTCTTCTCTGATGAAATGAAAGTTGAGCTAAATTCAAAGGATAAGAATCTAAAATCTGAAGAAGAAACTTTGAAATATATTCGAATTTATATAATATATATATCATATATCCATAATGTATATATGCATTTATATTATGGAACTGGTTTCTTAAAACCTATTGAAAAGATATATCAGGATATAGCAGTACAAGAGAATTTTAGATCTTGTATATATTATACATATGCCAAGAAAAGGTGCAAATCGACCCCACCAAGATCATTTTTATGCAAATAATGCTCCCTAATTACAAATCAAAATTTTATGAACAGCTAACCTTATCCTGAGAAGCAGATGAGTGTTATGACATGGCTAATGAAATCTCCTGACCTCAACCCCATAGAAAACTTATGGAGCATTATAAAAACAGGCTCTCAAGAAACCAGTTGAGCAAAAAAGCGGATTTGATTGTGAATTTTATATCCAAATGGAATTCAATGCTTGGAGATGAGATTTGCTAGAACCTTATCAAGTCAATGCCAAAAAGGGTTGAAAAGGTTATTCAAAATAAAGGAGGACCCATAGATTATTAAATATTTCGAAATAATATTAATATATTATAAATAAATTATACCTCTATTATTCTTTATTTAAAGCTGTTCAGTTATGTTTCTATTGATTAAAGTTGTTGGAAATAAAATAGTCAAAACAAATTTTTTAGAGTTTTTCCCTAAATCTCAAAAATATCCAAAATTATAATTATCAATAGAATACCTTAGGGTGAGTAAACTTTTTTACTAGATGGTCAGGAAAGGGCCTTTATAATAATAAGATTGAAAATTAGTTTGACCCTAAAAACAATAGGTGAAAAAATTTTTAAGTAAAAATAATCAGGTGAGTCACTTTTATTGAACAGCACTGTACTTGAGACTCTAATCAATGCTGAATTGATTAAGCATCTTACTTCACATGGCATCCTCTCAAACAAACAAATATTTTTCATTTCACCAGGTCTACTGCCAACATGTTAATAACCATCACTAAATTTGTGTATCAATACATAAGAATGGTGAAGCTTGGGCTGCGGCTTTAGATATCTCAAAGATGTCTGACAGGCTTTGGCATGTTGGCCTTCTCTGCAAGCTCAGGGGTTACAGTGTCAAGGGATGAATATTTGGTTTAATTCAATTGTTCTTAACAAATCATGTAATGAAAGTCATGTTGAATGGGTACAATACCAGATCATTTCATGCTGATGTGGATATCCCCCAGGACTCTATCCTTGGACATACATTCTTTCTATTCTTCATCAATGACCTCCTCAATGTCATCAGTTCTCAACTAGATATTTATATGGATGATACAATCATTTACTCCAGTTTTAGTAGTGACTCTGGCAGATCCAACAAATTAAAACTGGCAGCTTTTCTTGAAAAGGACTTCCCATCAGTGGTTAACTGGGGTACAAAATGGCTTGTAAACTTTAATGCTTCCAAAACAAAACTACTTTCATTTACTCACCACAGAGAACCTTTTATACCCGTCACAAGCATGGCTGTTTTTTATTTTTTTAAGCGTTCCAAGCAAGGCAGGAAGCCACTTTCTCGCAAGGGGTTAGCTGAAAATTTGGAGCAAGATCAGATATGGGAGTGATACAAGAAAGGATGAGGAGAAGGGTAAGGATAGATCAAGGCAACTGGAGATGACGATTGACATTACATTTGAATAGCTGGAATTATTCTCTGCTCTCAGGAAACTAGAATAAATTAAGGGAGTTCCACTGGTGAGAGGTGCGAGACATGAAGCTATTGGAGTAGAAGAGATGGCTACATTTAGGAGTTTCGACAGTGAAGGGGTGAGAGCAGGATGCCAGACTAATCTTTATTTGAACTCATTTTTCTGGGAACCAGCGAATGCAGCTCCTCGGAGCAATTCCATGAAAGTATTTGTAAAACAGACAGAGAGAACCGACATTGTCTGTGAGAAAGTGACTATAGACAAGATGCCAGATCAGGGCCAATTATATTGCATATCTGCCTCTGGAGCCTATCAAAGAAGTTGTTGCAAACAGAAGGGAGGCTCCAGACCATATATGCCAGCAATACTCCATACAAGGGCAATTGTTTATTTGTAGATCTGGAGGATCAATTCCGGAGAGAAAAATTTCCTGGCGCGGCACAAGGTGTTCCTGGATTCCAGGAGAGCAATATTCTATGTCTTCTTGGACTCATGCTAAAATGGAAACAAAAACGGTACTTATACTTAACATTATGAGGAGAGTTGAAATTTCTAGGACACATAATGAGGAAAGAAGGCTTGGAAAATTTGATACTCAGAAGAGAGACTGAAGGCAAGAGGAGATCCATGATTGATAACATCCTGAAGAGACATGGCACAGAGAAGAAGAAATGTCTACTTCTATTGTCTGTTTAAAGAGGTTGAGACATTTTTTATATAGGAAAATGCTGATATAGCATTCAAAATGTTATGACATAAACAACAAAGATAAAGATGCTATTCAATTAGTTCATGGAATAATTATTTTCTGATGATTTGGATTTGAGCAATAGGCATTGATTGATTAATTCATTTTTTACAGCTTATCAACCCTTTGCCAGTTATTTAAAGCCAGAAAATATTTTTAGATTGTAAAAAGTTTTTATGGAGATAATAATGATTTAGTGATACAAGTATTACTAATTAACCCATAACTGGGGGAAGGGAGAAGAGTTGGATTCATACCTTTCATAAGAGTATTTGCATATAAGTAAATATAATGAACTCAACTGAAATTGAAACTTGGCTTTCCAATAAAAAATTCTGAGCCATTATCCATTACACCACCCAAGCTTACAGTACCTACTATTTTATGTGATCACCCATCTAGGTACTGAC
Organism: Acanthosepion pharaonis; assembly: GCA_903632075.3. Lineage (NCBI taxonomy): Eukaryota > Metazoa > Mollusca > Cephalopoda > Sepiida > Sepiidae > Acanthosepion > Acanthosepion pharaonis. The sequence continues at coordinate 2,410,685 of CAHIKZ030005517.1, read as the reverse complement.
CAAGCTTGATGTTGCTTAACTTCTATAATTTTGCAGGAACTTGTGTTTCAAGAAAAAGCATTAAATGTTGATAACTTTCAACACTCTGAATCTCAAATATTTAGCCTTGACTCTTTGAAATGAAAGTAAGGACCTCCCATTAACTGATCTTTCTATGTATCTTTTTTAATGTGATATGCTTACCAAAGCAGGTGGTAATTCTTTTCTGTCTCCTGTTGAAGCCCGTAGCTTTATATACTCAGCCCCTTAAAATAAGAGGTGTCTGGTTCTCGGCAAAATGTTGAAAATTATACGGTATAAGAAGAAGAGCCAAGGCATCTTTTTCATCATCAATCTTTTATAATTGTCTCTCTTCACAGCCACAGATCTGAAATCACTTGGATCAGGTTTTTTCTTTATACTGACCTTTCCTTCAGTGATATACTTCAACTGTCTCCAATTATCCCGCAGCTTAAATCTGAGCTAGTCACCAGGTATATTATTTAAAGGTAATCTTATAGACTCTATTTTAAGGTGGTTTCCTCTGTTCTGTTAAATCCAATACCTGTCAGCCCCCTTTAAACGGGAGATGATAAAGGATTATTTTTTGTTTATGTCTGGTCTTGGTCTGATCTTTGCCATTTACACTTCTGTTTGTTCTCTTTCATCAACTGATTCTTTTCTTAAACAACTGTTCACAGATTAAAGACACAACATTGAAAACAATATTTTGTTTGTTTTTATAATTTATCATCAGTTACATAGAATACCCCCTAAAATGTGTGTGTGTTTAAATACATGCAAAGAAATCTATCTATCTATTTATTTATCTATCTATGTTCATATCTCACTCTCTCTTTCTCTCTCTACATACATACTTACACAAACAGGGTGTGCTGAATAAATTGTCATCTAAATTATGCAAAAATGAAAATAACACCGACATCTCATTTTAAAAGTTATATTTACCAAAATTACACAAAAATATCTTGAAATATTAAAGAGTAAATTTATTTAATAAAATTGCTATTGGATTCAACCACAGCCTCCAGACGTCTTTGGAATCTTCTGCAACTCTTCTGGATGGTCTCCTTGTTTAAGTTGGTGAATGCTTTCATAATCCTTGACTTCAATGATTTTTGGTCTTACAAGGAGTTCTGTTGGTCTCAACTGCACCCCACACGTAATAATCAAGGGATTTGCAGTCTCAGGAGTTAGGTAGCCAGATGTAAGTGGTGATGTGGTTGCAGAAATTGTCTGATAGCCATGACTGGGTTCTCCTTCTTTCAGTGGCATGATACCGAGTTCTGTTCACATAGGGTTTTCCAGCAGAGACTCACTTGAACCAGAGTACCACTACCTCCTTCAACCATTTACCCATCACACCTGTACATATATATATATATATATATATATATATATATATATATATATATATATATATATATATCCAAATGTAAAAGAATGAAGAGTAAGATTTCAGGATTCAAAACGTTAATTTAAAACAGGGCTCAATAAAAAAAGTAGGGCAATAAATATTTATATTATGCAGTGTTACATTAGAACCTGCATATACCCACTACAAAACTGTACATCTTGTTTCAATGTTAAAATTTTTTTTAATGTTTCATCTGATGGGAAATCACGCATAATGTATATATATATATATAAATATATATATATATATATATATATATATATATATATATATATATGTATATATACCCAAGTATGTGATTGGTGTATACGGAATAAATTCCAATAACCAACAATTACTATTCTTAAATACAGAGTAGAGCAGGTATAATTATTTATTTAAAAATTATAACATAAATATGTTATAAAATCACTACAAAAATAGCCATTTTGTTTCAACAACTCCGGTATCTTATTAAGTGATGATGTTGAATTTAAATAAATAATTATATGTATATATATATATTTCTTATTACTATGTGTTATATTTTTAGTAAACTTTACTTTAGTCAACACATAGGGGAGTAGTTAGAACATTCTGCCCATTAGACCTGGGTTTGAATCTCACTATGGTCATTTTGTCAGCAAGGGGATTACTTGATGTTATCAGCCTGGCAGAGGTGATCACAGTATGGTACCTTTAGAAAGTGCCTAAAAAACCATGCCACGGGCTAACCTAAGCCTTGGGTAGATTGAACTATTTTGGGACTCATCAATGGTTGTGATAGCATGAAGTCACAAGTCTTTGTAACTGAGAGTGTGAGTGTACTAACTTTGTTCAGACTGTTGATCATGCCAGATAATGTACTCTCTCCCAGGAATTGTAACTAAGGACGGCTCAGCATATTTACAGTATAAACAACAGGTGGACTCTGCAGGTGTTGAACAAACACAAATGTGCCTATGCAGGTATCTGTCATGCTAGTAGACAACATAGTAGCAGCCAGCAATTATATACACATATTGAGTTAAAAACCCTATCTGTCTACCTATCTAAAAAAATAGAATCATTTCTCTTAATTTATATATATATATATATATATATATATATATATTTGACTCTCCCATCAAATTTGATGTATGAGGGTCAAGCAAATCAGATCCTAGGAACAGCACATGATATTTGATTATAGTGATGAAGCTTTTGTGGAGAATCATCCACACTTTTTGAAGGGCTGAATACAGAGACCTGGTGCACTACGTGCCACAAAATCCCCAAACGACCCTCTGCAGGTTTTGAATTCAGAGTTGTCCTCCTGGACCAGTTATCATCCAAGGCTATAGAACTCAGTCTGTCCTGTTATTTACCCATAGTTGGAGGGAGAAGAGAATTCACACCCTTCCCAAGGGTATTAGCACTTAAATGAATGTAATGGATTCAAATGGAATTGAACTCAGCTCTCTGATTCCTCAATACAAGCCGCTATCCATTACTCCACCATGCCTCCACATATATATATATATATATATATATATATATATATATATATATATATATATATATATATATATATATATATATATATATATATATATATATATATATATATATATATATATATATATATATATATATATATATATATATATATATATATATATATATATATATATATATACAGTAGGATCAAGTGTTTGAGAACAAATGCATGAGAAAACTCCTTGGAATCTTCTATTGGGAACATAAAACCAATGAGGAATCTCTTCTTGCCACTGTCAAATGGAGAAAAATGGCATGGTTCAAACACATTACAAAGCACAACAGCCTGTGCAAGACTATAATGTAAGGCACCATTGAAGGTGGACATAGGAGAAGACGCCAACACAAAAACCGGTTGGACAATATATCGAACTATGGACAGGTATTACTATAACAGAATTGCTGCTGGCTGCCATTCATAGACTGAGGAGGTTTAGTGTCACTTCTGCATTTGGATTTATGTTGTAGGTTTTTGTTTTTTGTGGCCCTCGGTGATGAAGAGGTAATGAATTAGACTCGATATAGCACCGTTTCCCTTACCCATAGTACTGTGCCCCCATGAGCCATGACTACTATCCTCAAGCCGCTCCATCCAGAGCATTAGAAGCCAGTTCAAACAACGATATATAAGTGATAGAGTCTAATTCGTTACCTCTTCATCACTGAGGTCCATTGGTACAGTTCGTATGACATTTGCCTGATATTGTAACTGTCCAGGTTTCAATTCTCAGAAGTAGAAGTGCACTGCTGATGATTCCCAAATATAGGACGAAATGGCAGTCCAGTGCTTTCTGCATTCCGTTGAGGTTTCTTCTAGACTTGATGAATTACTTAATTAAGATTATCTCAAATCTTCTTAATAATTTCTATCACTTATATATACACATATATATATATATATATATAGATAGATAGATAGATAGATATAGATAGATAGATAGATAGATAGATAGATAGATAGATAGATATGTGGAACTTTTCATCAATGAAATACAGAGTGAATGAGCATGGTTTGTTACAATGTGAGTGGGGTTCTAGCTGTGGAACCAGTGAATGAAGTTCATCCAAACACTTTTCATGGAAGTAGCGATAAATCACTGAGAGGCTTTCCTCATCCCATCTGTGAGAGAGGAGTTGGAAGGTGGAAAATAATTTGTCACTCACAAGGACTTGGTAACATTTTTGGACTCTATCAAGATTAGACAAATATAATAACAATACTCCATTTTGGGCCTGATCTGGCTCTTATAAAGGTAGAGAATAGCATGAGGAGTTATGTACTTACTGGAGCAGTACAGGGAACCAGCTATTTTTCCTGCATCTTTAGCAATAGACTGTATGTATGAGTTGCACTTGATGTCAGAGGTGTGTTTAAGGCCCAATAGTTTCTCAAGGCACAGGGTCACTCTGAGGGGACATCCATTCATTATGATTGGTGATAGTTTTTGGTCTAATTGGCATTGTTGGAATGTAACTAGTTTGGTTTTAGAGGCATTGTATGTAACCATCCAGTTTTTCCCCAACTGAGCTAGATCAGTTGCCAATCTCTGGTCATTATGGGTTCTGGAGGTGTACCCACATATTGTTGTATCACCAGCATAGATATTCACAAATGATCTGAGTATACTCTTAGATAAAATAAAGGTAGGTTTGGTCTGATAAATGACTCCTGGATATACCTGTGTTGATTTCTAGGGGCCTGGAGGATTGGCTGTTAACAACTACCCTCAAGGACCTACCCATTAAGAAGGACTTTATAAGGCACTTCCAGCAATTCTAGAGCAGCAAACCTTTGTGCCACACCTTGTCAAAGGCCTTCAAAATATCTAATGCTATAGTTCCTGAGGTGTATTTATTGTCAAGATCAGCTGCCAGGCACATTGAAAACAATAACTATTTTGTTTATTTTTATAATTCATCAGCCTTTAACCCTAAAATGTGTAAGACTTTTTACAGATATAAATATTTATATGAAACCAAAATGTTGGTGTATTTGTCTGTTTAAATTCATGCAAAGCTATTGTTTTAACAGTCTGTATTATTAGGAAGAAATCAATCAATCTATCTTGTTCTGTTCATTATCTATCTATCTATCTATCTATCTATCTATCTATCTATCTATCTATCTCATTCTGGTCATTATCTATCTATCTATCTTATTCTGTTCATTATCTATCTATCTATCTATCTATCTATCTATCTATCTATCTATCTAAGTCTGTTCATATCTATTTGTAGTATCCAGATGATAGGAGTTGCATCCATGCACCATAGTATCATCTGCATATATAATAACTAAGAATATGAGAATGGTCTTGGGCAGATTGTTAATCTAAAGCAAAAAGAGAGTCGGATCAAGGAGAGAGCCTTGAAGGAGTCCAACATTGGTCCACTATGTTTCTAATGACTGGCTATTAACAATGGCCTTCATAGTCTTACCTGATAGGAAAGACTTGATAATTAAAAAACCCTCCAAGAGACTCCATAGCTAGTGAGTGTGTTGCACTCCACAATGTCACCCCTAATCAAAGGCTTTCAAGTTATCTAAGGCAATCATTCTCAATATGTGTTTATTATCAAGCACTTCATTGGCCTGATGAATTATAATAGTTAAGTTATCAGCAGTGGACTGAGAAAAGCAAAAATGATAATGCTTGTCACTGAGATTTTTTTTTGTTGAGGTGGTCCATAACTTTTTGGTTGATGATAGTCTTAAAAAGCTTGCTGATGACACTAAGGAGTGAGGGGGACAAAGGCTCACCTGCATTCTTGTATATGGGACATTTTTTTTACTAAAGGTAGAGTGTTACTGTGTGGAGTTGTATTAGTATAATAAAATGCATTAGGAGTATAGAGTATAGAGTATTAGAGTATGGACTATAGAGTATAGATTTTAAGTAGACATTAAAAGGAATCCTAAATCCTAAACAGGAAGTAATGGCTAAACCTATGTTAGAAGAATTTTGGTGTGTGGAACCCGCCTAGAAAGTTTATAAAATTATTTTTGAAACACACTATATATATATATATATATATATATATGTATTGTTTTTATTCTTAAAGAAGTTTACAAACAGACAAAGGTGGTACTTGAGTAAAGGAACAGCAACACATGTGTAGATGAAAGAAAGAGAGAATACATTACTGAAAGACAGGGGTTCAGTTGGCAGGCTAGTAATTCCTTTGAAGCAAGCCCCCAGGGACATTCCATTACAACATGGGGCAAAACACAATTTTTGCTATATGTATCAGATATGAATCACTCTTTTTCTCTCTCTCCCTTTCACTTTCCCTCTCACTTTCTGTCTGGTCTGCTTCTTTCTGTATGTCTGTCTCTCTCTCTTTATATATATATATATATATATATATATATAGGGAGATAGAGAGTGACAGAGAGAGAGAACCAGCAAGGAAGGATTCATAAAGAAAGGTGTAAGTCTTTTTGTGATTCACTATCACACTGACAAACCTGTGTATATGCGAGAAATATTTTTCATCTGACTGCAAATAATAGCCACATATGTAGGAAAAATTAAAGCATTGCATCAAATCACATTCTTACAGGTTTATATAGTTTCTTTGTCCTGCTTTTTACCTCTCTCTCTTTCTTTCTCCCTCCCTCCCTCTCTAGCTCCCTCCTTCCCTTCCCCCTCTTTCTTTTCTTCCCTCCCTCATGCTATACACACACACACACACACACACACATATATATATATATATGAGAGTTGTTTGATAAAAATTCTGATCCTGTTAATCCACTTACAAAATCTGACCCAAGGATCCAAGATTTGACCTAATGATCCCAAATCTGAGACAATGACCCAAAATCTGATCCAATGACTCCAACATCAGAATTTTTGAATTCTTTCTTGGGTATTGGAGAATTTTTCGCCATCTCCTTGTTTTTGTGTGTATTTAAATATATATACATATATGTGTGTGTGGGGGTGTGTGTGTGTTGTTGTTGTTGTTGTTGCATGTGTGTGTTTGTGTGTGTGCATGTTCCTGACTGTATGTGTAGGTACAGTGATAAGTCTGCTGCATTATGATGAAAAGAGCATTTATTTTGCATAACAAATATTTATTTTCAACACAACCTCCTCTTTAGTCAATGCTCTTAATTATTGCATGGAGTCAATACCAACAATGAAAATTTCAGATCAAAATTCAGATAAGATTGTAGACTTATGGGTTTATTCTCATTTAGATGATAGCTACTTCTCCATTCCCATGAATAGTCATCTCTTGAAGAACTTCAGAATCAAATTTTATCTGTGAGTAGTAAGGAGCCTACACTCTTTGGCACAGATGTTACATACATGATTGCCTCCAGTAACAGGAGATACTTGTTGGTCATCATGCATTCTCAGGTGTTATTTTAGACCTCCAGACCTTGCCACATTCATGGCATACTGCATGTGGTGTAATCCGCATCAACTCTCAGTATATGACTTCTTTTATGATTTTTCAATCCCTCTCTGCTGAAGCAAACTCTCCCACATTCATCACACATCAGTCACCCACATCTAGCAGTATCATGTCCACACCCTTTCTAGCATCTTTCTCACTCTTTTGGGGATTTATTTGAGCTATTTAAAAATTCTCTCATCTATCATAGACTGTTTTTCACAGTCTTGCACTTTCTTCCCAGTCTCTTTTTAAGATATTACCTTTATTCAATGATGCTTTTAATCAATCCTTGAATCTCATCTTAGGTTTATGAGCTGGATGCTTTCCATCCCTTAGTTCAATATACAATCCTACAATCCTCCATTCTAAGTAACTGAGTCAGAGATGGACCTTCAAAATTTTTGCCTCAGTACTTAGGCAGTAACTTTTTCAATGACTTCAAACAGACCTTAATTTTAGTGTCAGTAGAGGTACCATGTTGAGTTCAAAGGGAATTTTCCAACTTTCCAAAAGTATCACTGACTTTATTCTTAGATTTATTTCCTTGTTAATCATGTGCTGTTCACAAAAGGTGCCCTCTTTCTCTCTCTTATATATATATATATATATATATATATATATATATATATATATATATATTATAATAATAATCATTATATATATATATATATATATATATATATATAATAATAATGATAATTATTATTATTATTATTATTATTATAAAGAGTTTATAAAAAAACCATGTTGAAATCACTACACAAAATCTTTCATGTTTCAATACTTTGATTGTACTTCTTCAGGCGATGGTAAGTAACTGGTAATTAAATGATTTTTAAGAAAATTTAAAATCAAAGTGTTAACTCTTTTCTGAAAGTTAAAATGGGAGGAACATAGTTTTAATTCTGACCTTATAACCCCGCCTCCTTTAAAAATAATAATAATATATTGCTCTACTTTGTATTGAGCACTTTTTTAAATTAAATGCTATGAACAGTCAAATTTTACTCCATCTGTTCTTTCTTTCATTTGAATACATATATATATATATATATATATATATATATATATATATATATAATAAAGAACAAATAGGAAATGTCTATCAATCTAACATGTTTCACTTTTATTAAAACTTCATCAAAGACTGATAGATGGAGAAAATATCTTTATGAAGCTTTAGTAAAAGTGAAACATGTTAGATTGATAAACATTTCCTAATTGATCTTTATCTTATCATTCTGTCAGATGTTAATCCATATTTGACCCCAAAATGCACACACACACACACATACACACACACACATATATATATATATATATTAAAAAACAAGATTTTTTAAATTGAACATACTTAAACTAATTCTCCCACATTCATCACACATAAGTTCTCGTATGCTACCCATATCTAGCAGTTTCTCATAACCAAAATTCAAAATTCTCTCCCTCATCATAGACTGTTTTCATATATCTTGTCCAATTAATTGCACTTTCTTCTCAGTCTCTTTCTAAAATGTTAGCTTTATTCAAAGATATTTTAATCAATCCTAATATCTCATCTTTGGTTTATGAGATAGATGCTTTCCATCCCTCAGCTACGGTCCTCTGTTCAATGTAACCAACTGAGGCCTGCAAAATGATTGAATCAGTATGTCGGCAGTGACTTCTTTCAAGGACTTTAATGCCAATGCAAGCCCAAGATATGCCACTATATGCCCAAGATATGTCCAAGATAGGCCACTGCTGTTGGAAGTGCACTAATTGTTTCAAATCTTTTCAGTATGTTGCCAATATCTTACTTGTGACTTTTTAATTTCGCTTTGTGAAAGCAAACTCACCCACATTCACCATACATCAGTTCCCTCCAGTCACCCACATTTCCTGACAGTATTATGTCCACACTCTTTCTCACAACTGAAATTCAAAATTGTCTCTTCCATCACAGATTGTTTTCTGCCATCTTGTTTGATTGCAGTTTCTTTCCAGTCCCTTTCTAAAATTTTGGCTTTATTCAAGGATGTTTTTAATCATTCCTTGTATCTCACATTGTGTTTATGAGGTGGATGCTTTTCATTACTCTACTCAGAAGCTGTTTCAGAGTCTTCTATTCTTACTTAGTAGACCTAACCAGCTAAGCTAGCACAACAAAATGATACACTAGATACTTTCACATATATAAACTATATGTACAGGGAATTGTTTGATATATATATATATATATATATATATATATATATATATATATATATATATATTATTTTTCTTTTACCATGGTTGGGTAGGATTAGTGAGTCCTTCGCCAAGCGGATTTCATTTTGTTCCCGTGAGTGTTATTATTCAGCCAACATTTGTGTTGTTTTTCAAACCAAGTCTGTCCTTTCATCTGTGTGTAAAGACATTCTACTCCACCACCATATTAATTCCATTATTTATTATTTTAAATGTAGTTGTGAACTCGACTACATAAGTAGAACGACACAGCATTTAGATGTTAGGATTAAATAGAACATGCCTGCTAAAATACTTAAAAATTTTTCATTTGGTTATACCATTTGAAATACATACAGGTCTTCTTTAGCGGATCACTTGATAAATAATCTGACCTGTGCTATGAATTTTAGTGTGAGCTGGTTTTCTGTTCTGGCCAGAGCATACTCGTTATTCCATCTGAAGGTGTTGGAGACGCTGTTCATCAGGTCCAGGCGATCCGCTCTTTATAAACAAAGAGACTGTTTGCTTGGGCTTGTGGTGGTGTGTCTCTAGCATCTTTGGTGTTATGACTTTTATTATTATATTTTTTCCCTGTCCATTCATTTACATCATCTGCAACAGACTTTCTTCTCATAATTTGTTTCCCCATTTACAGTTCTGACGAGAGGGGATGAAACCGGTCGACTTGTGTTTGCGTTTTTGTTTTAAAATTTATCATGGCCTATAGTAAAAAATTTCTTGCTTTTAACGCCATAATATATATATATATATATATATATATATATATTAGGTTAGCGCAAAAATAATGACGTAATAATGTCGTTTTTTGATGTATTTTTAATGTCAAAAAACGACATTCTTACGTCATTATTTTTGCACCAACCTAATATAAAATGAAAAAGGAGGGATGGTGGAGTAATGGATAGCAGTTCAGATTGAGGAATCGGAGAGCCGAGTTTGAATTCCAGTCAAATCCATTACATTCACTTACATGCTAATAACCTTGGGAAAGGTATGAATCCTCTTCTTCTCCCCCTCCCAGCTATGGGTAAATAGCAGGATAGACTGGATTCTATAGCCTTGGATGGCAAATGGTCTACTGTAGAAAGAAATGGCAACCTACTGCAGGAAAAAAATCTGCCTCATCAGTCATGTATCAAAAAATATATGATTGCCTATGCATGTATCATGCATGGCACATAACTGACTGATATAATGGAATGGATTAAGTCCTACAATTATTTAATATATTTTCTGTTTATACATTATTTTTATAGATACAATTTATTTAAGTAAATGCTCTGTTTTTTAATTAAACAGTATTAATTACATTTATCAGCCTGAATGTTTGAGAAATTTCATAGAAAATATGTATTGTGTGTTTAAAAACAGTAATTTGGACTTTTCTAACCAGACGCTTCTCTGTAACTAAATGGTATAGCACGTCAGATCAAATGATGGTTTCCATGTGGGAAGAGAGATTTGATTCCTGTCAGAACATTCCGGCCCATAAATATAATTAATACTGTTTAATTAAAGATTAGAGCTTAAACAGTATTCAATATCTGTTTATATTTCTGAGATGAGGTATTATGTATATTATTTACATTATTCGGACTATTGTCCTCAACTTTGTTGCCATATTTATTACAGCGTTTCAGGCATTGTATGCTCCAGCCTTCTTCAGGTGGTTGAAATGCAACTGAATCCTTTATTTTGCTCACTCGGGTAGACTGTTTTAGTTCCCCGTGGATGTCAGTTATCTCCTGTTAATTTTCCCTCTGAAAGTTCTCCACTGCCTTAACCGGGTATTGAACTCATACTCTTTGGGTCCTGTCACTGGATGTAACCAACGTCTTTATCCACTGTGCCATGTGTCCTTGAGGACATTAAATATTATTATTACTTAAATAAATTGTATCTATAAAAATAACATATAAACAGAAAATATATTAAATATATTGTTGTGTCGGAAACCTACCACCCCTCTTGAAGATGAACTTGTCGGTGTCTGGAAACAAAGACTTTAAATAGTGGCATGTCAGTTGACATGAAGATAGATAAACAGAGAAGTTCTTAGCTGAGCTAGTTATTGACTACTCAGGCGATTTCTGTACCTTTTTATCAACCTATTAAAACCCTTTTTATTGTTACGTGTTATTTGGTGTTTGTCTTTACTAACCCCAAATCAACATCATAGCATATATATATATATATTATTACTTAAACATTACTTTTAGTGGATACACATATTTGAGTAGACGCTATGTTTATTTATTAAACAGTATATTTATTTATTTTTGTCTACCAGCCTAAATATTTGAGAAATCTTATTATATGCACTCTCCAGCAGGATTTGAACCTGTGTTTCCCTAAGCGAAATCATCATTAGATCTGATGTGCATTGACCTCTCAGCTACAAAGAGCATTGATATCTATTCAGCTGTAACAGATCTAGGCAGACAAGCTTGCTAACCATTATACCTTATCAAATTACCCATGAAAACTGATATGGTAATTTACAAAGTGTAGCTTCAATATGGCACAAGGCTGCAATTATGGAGCACACTATAAGGCTCAAATTCACTACTCAGCTGTAACTTGTCTAGCCAATTATGGATCACCCAGTGAAGTGCCCATGAAAATTAATATAGTGCATCTGTGGATGGAAAAATCCTTTGTAGACGCTTTCTTTCAAGATCAACCAATCAATTCCTCTACATGTTATGACCCATCAGGGCTCTTGTTTCTGAATATGCTGTTAACTCAAAATGTCAAACAAGAATGTTTCAGAGGTATTTGACACTTTCAATTTCTAAATTTTATACTTTAGTGATTTTACTAATTTTTTTCTGGTAATCACCCCCCCCCCACATAAAATGATTTTGACCTGGTTGCACAGGTTTGGCTAGGAATGCAGCCCCAATGGTCCCAAGAAAGTAGAGTAAAGGGAAGAAGAATAAAAGAAAAATAAAAAAAATCAATATCGAGGTTGAAAAACAGTAAAACATTCTCAATTGCTTCTCAAGTTCACTACAGTAAATTCTTCTACAGAACAATGTCCTAGTGGATTAAAACATTGCTTCATGAATTTGGTGCCACAGTAATTATGAGTTCAATCCTAGTGTGTAATTGGACTTGGTGGAAATGACTGAACAGTAACGGTGCAGTACTAAAAAGTACAGAAAAAGAACAGTCTACCCCATAGAATACCAAATTCCCTATAGGTTACCCAAATCAATATACCCCTGAGGAAAGACAGAGGTATTAATGGTTAATACATTGTGATAAGAACAACAAAGATGAAGACAATAGTCTAAATATAAATAATGTAAATAATTCACAATTGTATTTTCTTGTGGGTCAATCCCCTTTACAAAGAAGTCAACTCTAGAAATCTGACATCTCTAGAAATCTGGTATTTGTTTTAGCAAATAGAATTTTAGCAATTCACTGAAATCTAACTTCATTCAGAATAAATAATTTTTCTTAAACTTGTGATATTTTTTTGGTTTGAAATCAATTGGGCTTTATTTGAATATTTAGAATAAATATTTAAATAAAAGACATATGTTTTATGGGAAATTTTCCTTGATATGATTAATTAAAAATTTCCCTTGAAATAATTG
>CAHIKZ030005517.1:2390000-2392500 GCA_903632075.3 Acanthosepion pharaonis | reverse complement strand
GATAGAAGAAACAGAAAATGGAAATTTAAATTGGGATTTAAGCCTAAAATACTCAGAGATTATGAAGTCATTATTTAACATACAATAAAATAATTTATACTACCTTTTTTTTGACAGTACTAAAATCTCAACTATCAATAGATAAAAAAATGAATGAGAGTAGAAAATGCAAAGTTGATAAATATGACTTTAGGTAAGCAAGAACAGAAAATAAAAATAAGACAAATATTGAGGCAATAATATCAAATTTAACTTTATTAAAAAATAAATATCTTGCTTTTTTTTAGTCCTATAACTTTTTCTATATTACAATAGTATATAATTAAACATAATTCTTACTTTAGTGAGGATATTCAAATGGCAAAACTTACTAAGAGAAATGTTTAAATGATAAAACTTACAAGATAAAATGGTTGGATGATAAAAAAATATAGGATATTCAAATGATAAAACTTACAGGGGAGGATGTTCAGATGATAAAACTTACAAGGGAGGATGTGAAGATGATAAAACTTACAAGGGAGGATGTGAAGATGATAAAACAAATAACATAACTTACAACTGAGGATGTTCACACTATAAAACTTATTATGGAGAATGTTCAAATAACTTACAAAGGGGGATGGCCGGATGATAAAATATGCATCAGACAGTGTTTAAATGATAAAACTTGCAAGGGAGGATATGCAGTTAAAAAAAAACTTACTAAGGAGAATTTTCAAATGATAAAACGTACCAAGGAGGATGGTCAGATGATAAAACTTACTAAAGAGAATTTTCAAATGATAAAACTTACAGGGGAGGATGTTCAGATGACAAAACTTACATGGAGGGATGTTAAGATTATAAAGCTTACAGGGGAGTTTTTTTAAAAAGCTATAAGAACATGTTTTGTACAAATTCTGTTGGATGATTGACAGACATGATGATGATGATGATCAAGATCCTAAATCCTGTAGCCCAGTATAGCTTTAGGGGCACCAAATTAACTGCAGACATAACAGTAATGGGTGTGTCTAGGGCAAATTAGCTTCTTCAGTATGGTTTTGAATTCAGAATATTTCTTTTCTAAGACCAGTTGTAACTGAAATCTAGAGAACCTTGCTATTTAACCCATAGCTGGGGGAGATGGATTCATTTTTTTTTCCAATTTAAACTTGGCATGCTGAATTCACTTAGCATGTTGATAAAAAGGCAAGAAAACAGTAACAGAATAAATGAAAATATGCAAGGATCTTGTTTCAGAATTGCAGGATCTGTGGATTTGGATGGTCAAATCTGGGTTGATGGTGTGCATTAATCTATCTTGAATACAGACATGTGGTTGGAGGAACTGCAGTCCATGGCATGAAAATAATAAAGGAAATGATGCAGTTTTGATATAATATCTGAACAAATTAATGCATGGAAAATTATAATAATAGTGTTATGGTCCAGGTCCTTGTACCACGGTGATGGTCCAAGGTAGAACCAATAAAGAAGAACTCGAACACGGATATGGAATAACACAGATATATTACAAACAGGACTATATACAGAGAAGTAGAAAGTGTTAGTACGAACAATCAGGTTTAGTAGGGAGAACAATGTAGTCATGACCAGTATCACTATTCCAATGTTTTGTAGTAATTGTCTGAACGTGACTCTGTTTCAGACTGCCTCTGACTTGACTGACTGACTTGCTTGCTCTGACTGACTGACTGACTCCTGACGGACTTCTGATGGACCTCATTCCAAACTTCAGACTGAACAGTATTTAGTCACCCTCCCATGAGAGCATCATGTGGCACAAGGCCGGTTTAACGTGGGAACTCTGAGCCCGTGGGATCTCCGAGCCCGTGGGCTCGGCCAAAAATATGCCCTTTGAACCTGTATAAACAGGTTCAGGGTCGGTTTACCTCCCTGAAAGAGACTCTGCCCTTCGGCGTAGCCTCGTTTGGGTTCCTCCCCGCCCAAAGGCAGAGAGTTCAACCGATCAGTCGATCGCCCGACTTCAGACTGAACTCTCTGCTTCCTCTTGAGGCGCAGTATTTATTACGTATGGAATAGTCCATTATGCTATTATGGGTAAGGTCCCATAACAGATAGAATAAGAAAAAATAGGATAAACTAGTAATTATAATTGTTGGAAGGATAATGAAAAGAAAAAATGTTACTACTACTAACTACTACTACTACTATTACTACTGATGATTGAGTGAAAGAAAAAGAAGCAAGAACAAAGGTGGGTAATTCATTTTTTTACGTCTGATTTCTCTTTCTTTGGCCGTTAAGAATGTTATCAGTTTCCTTTTTTTTTGGTAATCATATCACCCCATGTAGGCAGTAAAGCCACTAGGACACAAGGGGTTACTGAATGTGAAATAATAAGAAAAAAGAGACACATTATTAAGGAGCAAGAACAATAGAAGCAGAGTAATCAAGAAGACAGTAGATAACGATTGACTTTGCATTTAAATTTTTGAAGACCAAAGTTGGCTGGAGCATAGAGCCGGAAGGG
>CAHIKZ030005517.1:2330000-2387500 GCA_903632075.3 Acanthosepion pharaonis | reverse complement strand
TATACAGAAGAAACAAACAAAAATCTTAATATGCAATTATGCTGTATTAATGTTAATATAAAGTCAACATCGGACGTTTCGGTCTATTTTAGACCATCTTCAGGACATTTTCATTTAAACATAATTAACATTAGAACATATAAAAATTCAACACGAAAAGACGATGGACATAAGAGCACAACTAATCCAAACAGATAACTGAAATTTTTATATAAGTTCAGCGTTCCGTTTAAATATGATCACGTTGTTGTCACGTGGGCGATGTTGTGAAAACGTATTCGAAGATGATTTCCAAATATTAAATATTAAAAAAATTCGATTGAACTATTTTATATAAACAGTTCAAGAAATCCTTCCTGTTGACTTTATATTAACATTAATACAGCATAATTGCATATTAAGATTTTTGTTTGTTTTTTCTGCATATTTTTCTTCATACTGTCGGATCTATATCCATATATTTGAATATATATATAAATATATAAATATATTTTGATCCTATTATCTCCTAATATACAGTAGACCATTTTCGCTACATTTATAACCTATATAGGTTATAAATGTAGTGAAAATTGTCTACTGTATATTAGGAGATAATAGGATCAAAATATATTTGATTAGTCGAAAGTGCTCAATATCTGTGATACAAACCAATATCTATAGAAATGAATATATATATATATATGTGCTAACTGTTCATGCAATACCATGCCCAACAACGATTCAAGGTAGACAGTTACTGAATAGTGTTGTAAGACAGAAGTTTTAAGAAGAATAGATTATGAGGATATGAAGGAAAGATAGTGTTAGAGTTTAAAATTGTAGTGAGTGGGAAAGCATCCACTCTGGACTATGTCCCACAAAGTAGTTGTTCTTGTGAAGAAGCTGTGTAAAAAAAACTTCCTTCTTACTAATGAAATATGATGAGAATAGACTTGATTCATCCTTGTGTATTTGGAATAGTGTGTGTTAGCTGCGAAAGTCTAAACTGGTAGAATGAATGTATCTTGTCAGAAAATTTTTCTTAGAAATAGCAATATATATTGTTTGTTTGTTTAGTGTCGTATAAACTCTTTATGGATCATTTAATGCTGAAATCTGATTTTCTTGAGAGAAAAAAATGTATTGTTGGAAATATTTTTTTATTACAAAAATGTATTGCTAGTAATATTTTTTGTTACAAAAACATATTGCTGGTAATTTTTTTTGTTACAAAAACATATTGCTGGTAATTTTTTTGTTATGAAAATATACTGCTGGTAATTTTTTTTGTTACAAAGATGTATAACTTGTTATTTTTGTTACAAAACTGTATTGTAATGTATTGCTGATAATTTTTTTTTGTTAGAAAAATATATAACTGGTAATTTTTTTGTTACAAAAATGTATTGCTGGTAATTTTTTTGTTTTGTTACAAAAATCTGTTGTTGGTAATATTATTTTTTCCTTACCGAAATATATTGCTGGTAAATTTTTTCCTATGAAAATGTATTTGCTGCCTTGCTTGGGGTCATTTATTAAAAATTATTGCATATTTAATATTGTAAGTTTAGTCCCCATAGTATATTTCATTGTTGCGCCCTTGTCCAAGATGGAGGTAAGTTTGGTAAATATTTCTTTTTCTTAGTCTCTCTGTTTGATGTAAAAGCCACAGGTGAACAATTTAAATGTGGCACATTTTTGTTTTAGTTCTCATTTTAAGTGTCTATTTAATCAGTTCCATAATAAATGTTGTGCTATTTAAACAAACACATTCAACATATTTTTAAACCAAAAAATCCTTAAAAACACTTAATTTCAGTGGTGGAAGGGCGATATTCTAAATTCTGAACAACTGTAAATCCTTTAAGGCTCTTTGATGTTTAAACAATTTATTGAATGCACTCTGCTGTAGTTTCTTAAGTGATTGCATGTAAACAAAATTGCTGCAGGAATCTAGTGAAGACATCAAACTACCTTTTTAAATAAGATAACATTATCATCCACTTATGCTTCATTGCTTATTCATGTAATGTTTTAATGTAACATTTGCGCAATATATATAGTTGGCTCGAAATGTGTTTGACAACCATGATTGTTATTCTGTAGTTAACTAAGTCAGTTGTGTCACTATTTTAGTCTCCATGGCTGTTTTCATATCAATACACCAAAGGTGTACTATCTCTGTCTCTTATTGAAAATCAAATCAGCCATCTTTTCACCAGTTTTTTTTTTTATCGTAATAAATAGCACAATGCATATAGTCTGTGTTGGTTATTTTTGTTGTCTCCTGTAGGGAAATTTGAGTGAGAGAAACTTCCCAATCTGAGCAGTTTCAGAACTGTATGCTCACTACAATGAAAAAATTATCACTGAAAAAGTTTGGAAGGAGAAATTTCTTTTTGCATCAGGAAGCCTTATTAATTGCTAATTCATTAATCTATGGGTCAATGAAAAAGTACTGAAACCTGCTGTTTTTAAAGGGTGTTCCAATAACTTGAAGCAATTTTAAATGTGAATTAAGTTTAAGCATCTAATGATTCTTTTCTTTTTCTTTCAGATTTGGTGGACATTTGGGTGATATTATTTTTCACAAATAATTGCCATGACTTAAATAATATGATCCAATAGAGAAATAAATAAATTTTTGCTAATAACACTGATTTATTTACTGCCAACTTTGATCCGTCTTAATGAAACACCCTTATATATAATCTGTCTTCATGAAACACCTTTTACTTGTGATTGTCAACTGACCCTATCAAATATATAGTATTTCTGAAATACAATATATTCCAAGCAACCTGTGTGACTCTTTATTAAGAGATTGTTTTTTTCTTTTCCTAATCCTGAATCTTACATTATTACTCTCTAGTTCAGTGGTTCCCAAACTTTTTTAGCTAATGGCCAACTTTGAATCCAGAATTTTTCTGTGGTCAATGAAATTATTATAAAAAATTGCTTCCATTTTACATAGAATATATCCAATAACCCCCAGAATTTTTCCATGGCCCATTTTTGTCATAGGTTTAGAAAACTGTTCAAGTTCATTCAGATAATGTTAGATTAAGGCTTTGAAACTAGGTACCAAAAAAAATGACGTATATAATTATACCTGTTCTCTAAAAGCAACAGATACTGACAAAATGGTGAATGAGAAATGACCAACTGAAATGTCACTTTTGTTTGTCCATGACAGTAGCCAAAATTAAGAAGTTATTTCATCCATGCTGTAAAAATGATGACATATTTTAATTCTGTGAAGAGGGATTAGTTTATTACCAAATGACAACAGAGAAATGATGGTGCATTTTATATCGAACAGAATATTATATTAATACTTTATCAATTTAAACTTCATGAATTTCACTATTATTAAAATATATTATTAAAAAGATTAAAAATTTATTAAACTTTATGAATTTCACTATTATTAAAATACATTATTAAAAAGATTAAAAATTTATTAAACTTTATTAATTTAAGTGCAGTACTAGATTGGCAGCAAGGTCTCCTCATTTTACAATTGAAATATCTAGATATAACCATAAGTTCTATGCTAAAAATTTCTTCTCTCACACTTCTCATTTGTAGAACATTCTTCTGGTGTCTTGCTTCCCAGTCAAATTTGATCTTCAAAGATTTAAATGCAATGTTAGTTGTTATCTTCTGTCTTCTTAATTCTTCTTCTTTTATGGTCCTCTCTCTTTAGTATACTAGTTTATCTCATATCATTTTGCTATAAAATGCATTATTTGTAATTTTACTATAAAGTGTAATGCTTGTATTTTTACTGTAAAAATGTATTATTATACTTTCATAGCCTTTTGAGGTTCACTATTTACCCATAGCTGGGACCCTAGCAGATACTACCACCCCCAGGTCAGAGTAAACCTAGAAACAGCAGCAATAAAGAGGTGATTCCATGCTCCTCAAAACCTCCAATCTCTTAGATAAAATAATGGTTTAGTGATACAAGTCTTACTAATTAACCCATATATAGGGGAGAAAAGGCAATTCATACCTTTCCCAAGGGTATATAAGTGAATATCTGCTGCCAGATGAAGTTTATTGTCATACCCAGGACTAGGCATATTGAAGGATTGATATTACTCTTATTAGAGGTTTTTTTCACATGTGAGTCTTTGAATATATTTTTCCATTTATTATATATGTCATTCTCGGTTGGGATCTATTTATTTACTAATTTACTGAAGTTCATCCAATACAAGGCTCAAGAGCTACTTAAAGTAAAGAGTTACAGAATGTGGTGTGTAATATGAATGTGTAGTGGTGCTGTAAGAATTGTTGGCTAGGGTCACCGTGAGTATAATCAAGAAAGAAAGCTGTGTTCTTGTAAAACAACACCCCACATGAATAATGCACAACATACACGAGAGAAAAATAATCAAGCTCAGTGAACATTAATAAAATATTGTATAAACAATGATATACAAATATCAACAATAGTATAAAGAAAGTTGCTTCCCTTTTTCCATAATAAAAAGAGTAAGTTTAGCTAATTAATGTTGAGTACAATTTTGAATGTTATTTAACTACAAAGTTCAATTGAAGTCTTATAAAGAAGAATTTCCACAGTCTGTTATGAGTGTGGTAAGATGTAATGTTCATGAGTGTTATCAATAGAAATTAGTTGGATTACTTGAATGAGTAATAATTAAGAATTAAAATGTCAATATAGCGCCAAGCCTTATTTTCCAAGAATTGAACTGCTACTGCTGTTGGCTAACAGCGAGAGAGTTTATATAATGATGCATAGGCTCCAGTGAGCTTGGCGCCAAAAATATAGAAAGATACTGAAATATGCGATTGGTCAGGAAATGGACCAATCCGTGATTTTAGAGAAAAATTCAAATGATGTGCAATGGCAAAATTGTCATATGGTAAGTATCATATATTTATGAACCAATGACATTAAAGAAAGCGGAGGTGTGGCACATGTAAGTGATCACCACAAATGTAAGAAGAAGTAGAAAGAATTGGAGACTACAAGGATAAGGAGGATAGATAATTACTGACCCCTGACTTGTTTATGGCCACATCATGTTGAAACACCATTTCCTGTACGATCACTAAAGTTAAGCAACATCAAGACTGGTTAGTATGTAGCTGGGTGACTGCTAGGGAATACCTGGTGCTTGTATGTGTGGGTGGTGTAATAGATAACAGCTCAGAATTGTTAATTGGAGAGGCGAGTTTCAGTTCCAGTTGGGTTCATTATATTCACTTACATGCCCTTGGGAAAGGTATTAATCACCTTTTCTCCCCTTAGATATGGGTTAATTAGTAAGACTTGTATCACTAAACCATTAATACCCCCCGCCAATTCTTGCAATCTAAAAATATATTCTGGTTTTAAATAACCTGCAAAAGTTTGATAAGCTGTAGAAAACAAATCAAACAATGACTTAAAGATTGTAGTGTTCAGGAATGCATCCATGAAGAAATTGGTTCCACAGCATAGCAAGTCATGTGAAAAGCTGGTTGTGGAACTTCCTCTTTACAAATGGAATATGAAGGAAATGAGGGTGGGTCAACTCTGTGGATGTAGCATAGTGAGTCTTAGCTGTAAATGTTTGAGCTGATGGAACTGAAGAAAAAATGTGAAAATTTGCCATGGAAAAATAGCAAGAGTGTAATAATGGCTTTGCAATGTTTCATCTGTGGAAAAGAGACAGTGGAGTGCAAAATAGGTTGTCACCTACAAGATTGTATACATGACCCTGAATCAAACCTGGAAATTGCAATGGGTAGCTCCAGCCCAGGTATTGTAGCAATATTGTATTTTTGGTCTAATTTAACAATTGTAAAGGTAAAGTGTGGCAGAAAGAATCAGATAGTTTCTGGGGCAATACAACATTACATAAACTGGTCTTTCCAAGCGTAGCTTAGATGTGGCACAAGGCCGAAAGTATGGGGCACCCAGTGAGTATCAAACTCACTTTTCTATTATTAAACAGTTTCCAACTGTGAGCCTTTAAAAATATATTTTCAGTTATAATTTACTTAATTTAGTATTTCATTTCCGTGATGAATAATTGCTAAATTTTGAACTATTGATCTCATATTAATTGATATAGATGTTATTATAAACACAATGTTTTGACCAAGTACCTTCTGGTCATCATCAGGCAACCATTGATTGGCTAATATGGGATATCTGCTGATTATTGTGATATTTTATCCCTGTGATGTCAATAATTGTTCACTCCAGCTAAGTTGGTGTCTCACTACCAGATCCAAAGATTGAACTCATGACCACTAGGGCAGGTCAGTTTTGAAAGTTGGGGTTTGACATGATAAATAGCAACATAAAATATTTTTTCCAAATTGTTATCGTTTTTTTTAAAGAAACAAATTTAAAGATTAAGTTTAGGTTCAAATCATAGCATTGAAATTTAATTCCGGTAATCAGTTTAAACCTTATAGCACTGCCTCATAAAATTTATACTTTACTGAAGTAAAAATGGATAAGATGCATGGCACAATCACATTATTACTAAAGCATTGTGCCATCAAATTAAACCTTTATTTACTTCAATGAGAAATTATACTGAACAATTTAGTTATATTATGATGTCATATGTTATACAGTGCAATTGCTTTAGTGTGAATTTCAATAAACAATGCAAATTTAAAACATTTTGTCTTACAATTTATGCCCAGCAGTATTATGGTGTTATATACAATTTTATCTACAGTATTTACATTAGTCGGACTATTGTCCTCATCTTTGTCGCCATATTTGTCACAACGTTTCGGCCATTGTACGCTCCGGCTTTCTTCAGGTGGTTGGAATTTCGAACTGAACCCTTTATTTTGATCACTGGGGTAGACTGTTCTAGTTCCATGTGCCATGTTTGATGGATGTCAGTTATCAGTTATCTCCTGCTAATTTTCCCTCTGAAAGTTCACCACTGCCTTAACCAGGTATTGAACTCACCTTCTTTGGGTCTGTCACTGGATCTAACCAACGCCTTTATCCCCTGTGCCATGTGTTCTGTACATACTGTACATAATACCTCATCTCAGAAATATAGACAATTTTATCTATTTTTTGATTTTATTAATTATGATCTAACAAATGATCTAAGAAATCTTATTCATTGAGTGGCCTTTTTTGTAATCTTTTACAATTTTTTACACAGGTTTACTTATCAAATACAGTAAAAGAATTACATATTTTGCTTGCTAATTAGAATTCTGATTTGAATATGTTTTCTATTTAAAGTATCTAATACAAAAGATATTAACTTTATTTGTATTTATTCTTCAAATAGTAAAAGGTTAAAGTCAGTTTGTAAGCAAAAACCAAAAGAAATTAGTATTTTTGTGTTGTGGCCTGTTTAAGGGCCAAAAAGAAAGACACGGAAGATGAAGGTAGGTTGAAAAAGTATATTGAAATAACAGATATATACAAAGCAAGAGTGTTAGTAATAAGCTGATAAAGGTGTACGTCTAAACGGTAGGTGAACACTCCAACTGACTCTCGCAGTTAGTATTTATGAGAGGAGGACGAGTTCATTCTACTGTAGGAGGGTTTACCACAACATTCTGTTCATTTTTTCATATGATCTTTAAAACTAAATGCTCAAATATTGGTAAAAATTATGAATCTAAATTTTAGTGTCACTACTCATCACATCAAACCCCGTCTTCACAACGTGTGTCATGTTGAAAAATCAACCTGCCCTAATGACTACTAGAAGACATTAACACATGTAAAACCAACTCTTTCCATTCGACCAATGTCCCAAATTTTATTTACTTATAAAATTTTTTTTATGGTCTTTCCTAGATAACACAGAGATATTTTCTATTCATTGCATTATTCATTTGAATAGTCTGCCATTTTCATAAAAAAGATACTACAACCTGACATCTCCATTACAAGGAAGAGTTTTAGAGTTATCTCTCATGCCTTGAGGAACCTAAAAGTTACAGTCAGCACAGGCATAAAATACAGAAGATTTTGACTCAATTAAATACATGTCCTATGACTCTATTAATTAGAATCCTCATTTGGGTTCATGCCTCTTTTTCTTAGAAGATAAGTGATCATGGTTCACCACAATTTTCTTTTTTTTTTTTTATCTCTTAGCAATGTTTGTTTTTTTCATTATTTACACACTCCCAGATCTAACATTCATTTGCATAAATGTGTAATGTAGGTTATTCACTATTTCTCTCTGCTTTTCTTGTCTTCAGTATGTCCTGTAAGTGTCAATTACTCCTAGCCTTCTTTCCTAATGTCCCAAAAATTGAAACATCTTTTTTGTTTCCATTTTCCTTAAAATTTCTTCATTGTTCAGTCCATAGTATTCTCAGCATCCTTCTGTAGAACTACATCTCTGTTGCCCCAAGTCTCCTCTTCATCTGTGAGGAAATTGTGCAGCATTCACTGGCATATAGGAGAATCAATATTACATAGCAGTTCAGCATTCTTTTTTGTTTTTACTGAAATATTTTTTTTAATTGAATTCACCCCAACTAAGGCAGTAAAGCCACTAAGACACAAGGGGTTACAGGTTGTGAAAGAATTAGAAAACAGAAATATTCCTAAGGAGTGAGAACAATAATGCCTCTTGTGCTATGTTGCATATCCCTTTAGAAGGTGAGCGATCATGGCTCTCCATAATTTCCTGATTTTTGTAGCTCTTCGCAATATTTGCTTTTGTCATTATTTATCCACTCCCAGATCCGACATTTACTTACATAAACATGTTATGTAGGTTATTCACTATTTCTCTCTGCCCTTCTTATCTTCAGTATATCCTGTGAGTATCAATTACTCCTAGCCTTCTTTCTTAATGTCCCAGAAATTGAAATATCTTCGGGATTCTAATTACAGGCATCTTTTTTGTTTCCATTTTTTTTTAAAATTTCTTTATTGTTCAGTCCATGGTACTTTCAGCATTCTTCTGTTGAAGTACATTTCTACTGATTCAAGTCTCCTCTTCCTTGGTGAGGAAATTGCCCAGCATTCACTGCTGTTTAGGGGAATTGATATTATAAAGCATTTTTATTTCTAATGAAATTTTCATATTTCTTAATACTTTGTTTGGCTTTTGGAAAGCATCTTTCCCTATTCCAATGAACCTTCAGATTTTTGTATCTCATATCTTGTGCTGTTTCTCTTCTTCACATTTCCATCCATGATATTCTCAGCATAGAACTACATCTCTGTTGACTCAAGTCTCCTCTTCATCAGTGAGGAAATTGTCCAGCATTCACTTTCCTGCTGGCTAGGGAACTATCTCTTGAACCTCCAAACCATTCTTACATGTGTTTCTGTCTTTCTCTGCTTAACTCAGTCAGCTATCTTTTTTTTCTCTACCATTCCCCTTCCTCTCAAGACTATTACATGCTAGAGAGTATTTCCAATAATATAGACAAGGCTATCTCCTTACACCCATTTGCAAACATATTCATGTTCAGTGACTTTAAAGCCCATCATACCAGGTAACTTAAACACTGTCACAGTCCCCACTGGCATCCAAACCCTTAACTTCTCAACCATTCAATCTCTCATGCAAGTGGTTGACTTCCCCATGTGTTTCCCCAGCAACCCTGACAGGCATACTTCTCTTCTCAATCTCTTTTTTACCTTTATCCCTGACTCTTATCATACTATGCAGCTCTGCCTTCTTGGCAACTCTGATCACTCAGTAGTGACTGTAAACATCTCCTTCCACTCCCCAACCAGCCAAGAAGCTCTTACCAGTAGAATATCTTTCTGTTATCAATGAGCAGATTAGGATTCATTCAGTGATTTCCTTCATGACATCCCTTGGAATGAAGTTTTTAATTATCTTGTTCAAAATTATCCTTTTAATGTTTACTGATAGAATGAAATATTGTATAGCATCTCTCAAGTTTGGTTCTAGAGATTATTAGTAGCTTTGCAGGATAATTGAATAGAGAAGGGATTGAGGATGTGCTGAATAACAGCAAGTCCTCAATCCCTCCTCTATTCAATTAACTTGAAGTCCTGAAATCTACAGCAGATAAGGTTGAATGCTTTGCTCAGAAATTCTCTTCCAACTCAAAACTTGACGCATTTGGAGTACCCACACCTGATTTCCCCACTGAGGCTCTACTGAGTGATATGTGCATAACCCTACACTGATCTTGGACATCATTTTTAAATTAGACTCTGATCTCTCTATCACTCTATTAGTCTCCTACCACTTTTTGGCAAAGTATTTGAGGCTTTAATCAATGCTGAAGTGGTTAAGCATCTTACCTCTCATGACCACTGACAAGCAATGTGGATTCCGTTTTGCCAGGTCTACTACAGATGTGCTTATAGCCATCACTGAATATGTGTATCAAGTTCTTAATAATAACGGCAAAGCTCAAGCTGTGGCTCTAGATATCTCAAAGGCATTTGATGTAAGCTTCAGGGCTATGGTATTACAGGATGCTTGTTTGATTTAATGCAATGGTTCCTATCAAAATGTGAAATGAAGGGCGTTCTGAACAGGCTCACTCCCAGATTCTTTTACATGAATGCAGGTATACCCCAAGGCTCTATCCTGGATTCTACACTGTTTCTGACCTTCATCAATGATCTTCCTGATGTCCTCAGTTGCCAAGTAGGAATTTATGCAGATAACACTACTATATACTCTTATCTCAATAGCAAATCCGTCAGAGCTGAAAAAGTTAACCTGCCCACTGCTCTTGTAAGGGACCTCCAATCAGTGGTTAACTGGGGTAGAAAATAGCTTGTAAATTTTAATTCCTCCAAAACTAAACTGCCCTCATTTAACCACCATAGAGAAACTGCTCGCCATCAGCATGACTGATGCTCAACTTCAGAAGAGCATCTCACTGTTTCTTCTTGGCCTCTTGTTTTCAACTGACTTGAAGAGGAACAACTTCATTGAATCAATAGCTGCATCTACTGCAAGGAAAGTTGGTTCATTGTATTGTGCTAGAAGGTTTTTCCCATCCATCTTGCACATCTAAAATTCTACCATTTGTCCATGCATTGAATACTGTTTCCATATCTGGTCAGGTGCCCCTGCTGTTCATCTTGAGGTTCTTGACAAAATCCAAAGAAGGATCTGTAATATAATTGGTGCTGACTCGACATCTCAACTTCAGTCGCTTTCTCATTGACATGATGGGATTTCTGTCTTTCCTACAAATATTTTTATGGCTACTGCTCTGACAAGCTTTTTGCCCTTGTGTCTCAACTAGATGAATTTAAATGTGCTACTAGAGTGATATCTAGTTCCCACCCTTTATACTGTTGAAATAGTTATCATGTAATCATCACTTCTACTCCAACAACTTTCTTTTCTTGCAATTCCTGCCTGTGGAACTCCCTCCCGCTTAATTGCTTCCCTGATAACTACAATCTTCAAAAATTTAGATGTAATGTCAATTGCCATCTTCTATTGCCTGAACCACTGTTCCTCTTTTATCCTTTCCTCAAATACCCAGTCTTTTCTCTCACTTTCACTCTCTGTAAACTACATGCATTTTAGTGGCACTCACACCTTGCTTGGGGTGAAATGATTAAAAAAAATACCTTTAAAAAAATATTATCAGCAATACATTTTTGTAAATGAAATTACGAATGCTCCCAAGAAAATTAAATTTTGACATTAAATGACCCATAAGGAGTTGATATGCCACTAAACAAACAAACCGAAATTAACTCAAAAAGAGAATAGTGACTTAATCAAGATGCTGACATTCCACATTGCTTCAAACGAAAAGATGGAAAGGATACCTCTATCAGTGCTGGAAAGAACGATAATAGTTAATGGACTTGAGAAAAAATATTTTAATATAAATATTTTATTAATTTCAACCAACAGTAGCCAGAATGTTTCTTTATATGAAAATAGCTAACATTACCATTTCTTCAGCCGTCTTTTCCCTTATTTATTTCTAATGAAAATTTCCTTTTTCTTAATATCTTGTTTAGTTTTTGCAAGGCTTCTTTTGCTATTCCAATGCACCTTCGGGTTTCGGTGTCACATTTTCCTTCGTATACTTACTGATTTGTTTTGTCTCTTTTGTTATAGATATCTGGAAACATATAAAAGATTGGTAATATATTTCCCGAGAACTTGGACTTAGAAAGATAATCTAACATGAAATGATGTTTCTTCTTGTCATTTGGTGATAACGGATAAATCTAAATGAAGGACAAAAAAAAAAAAAAAAAAAAAATGAAGATTCGGAGAACGAAGCCTAAGCTACTAGCATTAGTTAGATTGCTTTGCGATTTCTTGATATCCAAAACGTTGGCAACAAAAGGTTCTAATGAAATCAAGGCAATTCTCACAAAGAGAAGAGGAACCCCCCAAATCGCTTATTATCGCTCTGAGGCTTTATTGTCATTAATGTAAATGAGATGAAGAGTATGTCCACTTTCTTGTGGTGTCTCTGATACCCACCCTTCAGCTCAAAACGTGTCTTGGAACATCAAAAATATTTGTTTTGCTTTCACTAATCTCCTAGTAAAGTAGATTTGTCTTTGCATTGTGTATTAGGTACAGAATGGTGAGGTATGACAGAGCAAATCGAGATGAATTATATTGAGTTTTGCAGAAACCCCAGGTTCTAATCTACCAAACACTGTATATGTGGTGCCATTGTAATTGTGTAGATGGTGCTTAGATGAGACTGGTAAATGGAGAGGATAGAGGGTAGGGGTGTAAATATTGCTGTCTGAAGGTAGAATATATAATTATTTTTAGGAAATATGCCCTTAAGTCAATTCCAATATTATGATTACTAAAAAATAACAAGCAAGTAAGGTTAAAAATATTGAAGACAGTATAAAGACTAGCAGTGACAAGGAAACATATTGATGGGTGTTTGTTGCAGAAACTGATCAGTGTGTAATGTATTTATCAGGTTGTTAGCATAACAGCAAAAACAAAAAACAAAAAAAAAAACAACTTTTCCACACATTTAGAGCAAATATTTTTTAATCGTTTTTGGTGGTGGCAATAACTTTTGGAAAATGGAACAAGAAATTGAGATCTGAAAAGAAGCATTTCTATTGATAATGCAAAAATAAAATAAATCATTTTTTTTATTTAACGAATTTTCGGAACAGTGTCCTTTATCCGAAGTATCAAATGATAAATATGAATAAAGAAATGCATTCAAAAGATGTGAAATAAAATGTGGATACAGAAAGGACGAAAAATTATGGAAATTATACAAGAAAGGAAACAATAACATTGTAAAGTTTGTTTTGTTTTTATCTTCAAGTGGCATTAGGAGTGTTCAGGTTTAACTAACTTCATTCAAAATGATTGATTTTTGGTTGGATCATGATAGCTGTCATATCACTATGCATCTCTTAAAAGCTTTGTCAACTTTAAAAAATTTTTTTTGGTTATTGATTCTAATATTGAAGATAGAATTAAATAAGCAATATTTTCTGCATTTTATGCTTGTTTATTTTTTAAAAAAGTTAAAAATACAGCACAGAAAAAGCAAAAAATGTGTATTGTAGAACGAGAATACGATCTAAAAGAATTGTCACCACAACAGCAATACAAATCACCTGAAGAAGTCCGGTGCGAACAACGACCAAAACGTCGTGAATATGGTAACGAAAATGAGGACAACAGCTGTTTCGAGGCCCGTTTGTATGACGTTTGTCTCATATCATAACGGTCCGGGTTTCAATTCTCAGTAGTGGATGCGCACTGATGATGAGTTCCAAATATAGAACGAAACGGCCGTCCCGTGCTTTCTGCATTCTGTTGAGGTTTCTTCTAGACCCGATGAATTACTTAATTATAATTATCTCAAATCCTCCTAATTTCTATCACATATTCATTATGTTGTTATTTAGTTTCTGTAGTCGTGTTAAGGAATAACAGTCTTTCCAACATCAAAATCTCACACCTGCTCACTTCCAATTTCAAATTTCTCTACCATTTACCACCATTGTATACTGCCTTTTTCCAGCAGGTGATCATTCTCCTAGCTTCAAGATGGCCGAAAACCAAATGCTCGATATCATGTATGCATATTGAACCGGGTAAGTGCGAATATCTATTGTTACAGATATCCAGCTTGATTTCCCTTGCAATCTTTGTAACAAGTTGTACAGTGCAGCAAGTAAACAAATCATACCACTCTGATACCAATGCAGACAGGGATAATCTTGCTTACAAAAACTGTGTAATAAAGCGGAGGTCAAACAATGGACTAGTGGGTCACTAGAGACGTCATCAGAGGAAATAAAGTGATCATACTCAAACACAAGTTGAACTTCCACCAATGGAATCCACTTATGGATTTTTTCAATCTAACAATATTTTTATTTACACTATTTTTATTGTTCGAACTGTTGTCATCATATTCATTGCCATATGGAGGCAAAAGGAAGATTATTGCTCCCTGTAGGATGAGGTTGATTATTGCTCCCTGTAGGATGACACTGAACATCACTGGAAAATATGAAAACTTAAGGAATCAGCGCATGTTAAGGCCACAAAAAATCTTCAAAGCTGGCCAAGCATAGAAATGAATACAATATGGGAACCAGTAATACAGAGTACTAAAGAAAAACAATAATAACAACAAAATTGTAATATGAGCTCCGGTAAAAAATTATAACTGAAAAATTAGGTTTATAAGCCTTAAAAAATCATATACTGATGTCGTCAAGGTGGATAAAAGTGTTTGGTTGAATCCAGTGACTTGACCCAAAGAGCTGTGAGTTCAGTCCCTGGCTACAGCTGAGGTGAACAAAAAGTTGGAGATAACTGGTACTGAGACATCCAGAAGAAGCATGGCACGTGGAACTAGAACAATCTACCCTGGTTGACAAAATAAAGAGTTCAGTTCAAAATTCCAATCACCTGAAGAAGTCTGGTGTGAACAACGACCAAAACGTCGTGAATATGGTAACGAAAATGAGGACAACAGCTGTTTCGAGGCCCGTTTGTATGATGTTTGTCTCATATCATAACGGTCCGGATTTCAATTCTCAGTAGTGGATGCGCACTGATGATGAGTTCCAAATATAGGACGAAACGGCCGTCCACTGCTTTCTGCATTCTGTTGAGGTTTCTTCTAGACTCGATGAATTACTTAATCATAATTATCTCAAATCCTCCTAATTTCTATCACCTGTATATCCTTGCTTAAACCGGCTTCTAATGCTCCAGTTAGAGAGGGTTGGTGATGATAATCGTGGCTCTTGGGGGCACAGTCTTATGGGTAAGTGAAACTCGGATGAGTTCCACCACGGAATATGTGATCGAACAGCGCTATATCGAGTCGAATTCGTTACCTTTTCGTCACCGAGGTCCGTTGGTATGACGTTTGTCTCATATCGTAACGGCCCGGGTTTCAATTCTCGCTAGTGGATGCGCACTGCTGATGAGTTCCAAATATAGAACGAAATGGCTGTCCAGGGCTTTCTGCATTCTGTTGAGATTTCTTCTAAACTCAATGAATTACTTAATTATGATATATATATATATATATATATATATATATATATATATATACACACACACATATATATATATATATATATATATATATATATATATATATATATATATATATATATATATATATATATATATATATATATATATATATATATATATATATATATATATATGTAGAACTGACGGAAATAATTCAGTCTGCTTAATTTTTACTAAGATCTCGCCGTAGTATCTGTTATCATACAGAGCTATACCTCATCTCAGAAATATAGACTGTGAATATGGCAATAAAGATGAGGATAACAGTCTGAACAATGTAAACAGTTACAATACCACATCGGGGAAATATAAAGAAATATTTTTTATTACTATTAACATTATTACCGCTGACAACTACATTCTCTTTAATAAAATTTTTGATAATCTAGGCTGGTAGATGTTAATTTCACAGTTTGTAATTAAAGAGAGATTTCTACTGAAACACGTGAACCCACTAAAACAATATTTACAACACAGGTCCACCATCCCTAATCTGAACATTCAAAGTTTGAAAAGTTCTGAAAACTGTATTTTTTTCTGTGGAGTGCAAGTAATGGAAGATGAGTCCAGAGACCAGAGCCTGGTGTCAAGGTATAGAAAGCTTTGTGGTATGATTGGTTCTGTGGTGTTGTAAAGCAAACAGACAATTCAAGGTGTTATTAACATGCTATTAAATATAGAAAGGAAAGAATAAATACAGTAGTAATGACGATGACATTGTGAACACTGGTGAAAAAATAACCATAGATGATCTGGTGAACATGAGCGACCAGTTAAACGCGCTAAAATTTTATATGTTATTTTATTGGTTCGGTTGATACAAAGAGAAACAAGTTTTTTTTTAATCAAAATTTAAAATGTTCTAAAAAGAAGGAAACATTTTAAAAAAATAATTAAAAAATACTTTGACCTTTCCTCTCTATAATAACATAAGCATTTAGACGCTAAAATTTTGTTTTCATCAACTTTGGCGTCTTTTTTCATCATGCTATGCTCTGTTTTTAGCGATCTCATGAAAGTACCTAAGTTAATTACTGGCCGTGAACAATGCAAATTTATCAGTTAGCAGGAAATTAGGTCGGTTTATTCAATTAAAGAGAGATTTCTGACTGAGAAACTGAAGTTGATGAATCAGACGATGCCCACAGAAATATTTACAGAGGTTCGTCATAGAAATTCAACGTCAACACCAGAGTCAACATCGGACACCCAGGTCCTTTGTAACAATGAAGATAGTGACACCAATGATGGCCCTTTTGCCACATAGTCCCGGTAAAAGACAGTGGAGTTTGATAAAAGAGATTCTAGAGATGTAGCAGTGTGTGACGTCTCACAAGAGGATATGTGCACCAATGACAGTCAGGTTTTACTTAATTTTCTTTTTACAAATAAATTTCCTTATTGCATGTGCTTATGGAATATAATTATCTCAATACTACATTATTTATTAGTATACTTTTCCATACTAGAATTTTTTTTAGCAAAACGCTGATGTGTGTTGACATCCTTACAATATTTAGTTATAATTTTTTGTTGAAATTTACGTTTCATTGAATTTCGTAAACCGATCGATGAAATTTGAATAAGCTGATTTCTTTGGAAAATACTTTCTTTAGTGCCCTAGTAAAACCAACTGTACTTTGAACCCCCTTACTTGTTTGCACGTCTCCCTAAAATTTGGTTTCGATCGGCCAATGTATGGCTATTTTAGAGGGTGTGACGGATGGACAGACTAACGTAGGTCACAGCATTTTATATATAGAAAGTGTAGTGTTATTATTTTGTGTCAGACATATTTTCTTTTTTTTCCTGGCCATAATTATTCTATCTGAAATGGTCTAAAATCTGAAAAACAGGAGACTCTAAAAATTTTCGGATTAGGAATAGTGAACTTGTAATAAGAAAAAATATGTCTTCGTCTGCATATTTTACAGACAAAAATATAAATCAGTAACTTTCATTTATCAATGTCTCTCCTCCGATGAGGACCAAATGAACCAAGAAAAGCAACTCACCTTTTCAAATACAGACAATTCATTCATAAATATCAATCGAATATAAAATGGTTAATTAGACACCAAGGAAAATTGAACAAGAAACACAACCATCATTTTTTTTCTGTTTTATTTAATAACACTGGTATAGAGGAGAAATTGCTGCCTAAGTATACACTGTTTAATGCATACACATACACACACACACATATATATATATATATGATAAAAATATAGTTTTAGGTAGTTAGGAGTCATCATCATCATCATCATCCTCTTGACTTTTCTTATCGTAGCGGGGATCTGAATGCAGCACACTAAATCTCCTCCACGATGATCTATATGCTGCTTCTCTTGCTTCATAATCCTTTCAGTGGGCTTGTAGATAACTTGGCAGTGCCCAAGTCACTAATTTTAGGGGTAAAAATTCTCAACATTAGAAATAGAGCATAAAAGTAGACACCGAGGTGAATACCACACGGTGACAGTCTGTTTTTTATGTTTAAACACAATCTTCAGGCCATCTGATATCCATAAATGTGTTCAAGCATGAGATTGTGGCTGCTTGGTGTTGACCTCGGTGTCCACTTTTATATTTCATATATATATATATATATATATATATATATATATATATATATTTTCTAAAGAAGTAATGGAATTTTTTTATTAATTCTACAGATTTTTATCACTGTAGACATCATTTTTTTAGTCGATACACATATTTGAGTAGGCATTCTGATTATTTTTTAAATCCTACATTTATTTTTGTCTACTGGCCTGAATAATCAAGCACATCGGGGAGCATATATTTTTCTTTAATAAGATTTCTTGAATATTCAGGCTCAAAAATAAATAAATATACTTTTTAATATAAATAAATGAAGTATCAAATATGAGTTGCCACTAAAAAAAGGCATTTAAAGTGATGAATATATATATATATATCGCTAAAGCGTGAAATCCAGGGTCACAAACTCACATCTATCCAACCAAATATATATATATATATATATATATATATATATATATAGCAATGAGTCTAAAAGCATCCTCAACAGAATGCAGAAACCACTGGACGGCCGTTTCGTCCTATCTGGGACTCAACAGCAGTGCGCATCCACTACCGAGAATCATACCCAGACCGTTTCGATACAACGCAAACGTCATACCAACTGTACCACGGGACTGCTTTTTGACCCTTAGCAGTCGTGGCTCTTGGGGGCACTGTTCCGAGGTTATCTGAATACTTGGATGAGTATCGCTGCGGAATTGAGTGAGTAGCACGCTATATCGAGTCTGGATTGTGTCTTCTTCGTCACCGAGTCCCGTTGTACAGTTGGTATGACGTTTGCGTTGTATCGAAACGATACGGGTTCAATTCTCGGTAGTGGATGCGCACTGCTGATGAGTCCCAGATAGGACGAAACGGCTTTCCAGTGCTTTTGCATTCTCTTGAGGATGCTTCTAGACTCATTGCTATAAGCCTAAATCCCCATAATTAATTACTTATATATATATATATATATATATATATATATATATACACACACATGCAATCACACACACATATATATATAGTTATTTAATTCTGCTGTTGTTTCTCCGACTTTGAAGTTTCTTGGAATTGTATTATAGACTATTGCTTATATATATATATGACAAATTATTAAAAAATCTATTTCACTCTAATAATTACATTTACACTGGTAGCAATTTGTCTAAGTAAATGATGGAAAATATGACAACTAAATCCGAAGTCACATTGCAATAATGAAAGATGCCTTTCAAAAGTGAAGCAAAATATTAAGAAACAGGAGAATTTTATTAGAAATAAAGAGAAGAGTGTTAAACTGCTATGTAATATCAATCCTTCTGTATGGCTTTGAATGCTGGACAATTCCCTCACAGATGAAGAAGATATCTGAGTTAATGAAAATGCGGTTCTACTAAAGGATGCTGAGAATACTATGGGTAAAACATGCGATTAACGGGAAAGGATACTTATACTTGGAATCTTAAAGGGACAATTGAAATTTCTGGAAGATATTTCAAGAAAAGTGGATTTGGAAAATTTGACACTTACATGACATATTGAATGGCAAGAGAGACAGAAGGAAACAATACGTGATGAGTTTATATGAATAGAGAGCATGACAGTAAGGAGAGAAAAAGTTTCTTAGAACGATAGGTAGTTGTGGAGAGTTGTGATTGGCCAGATTCTAGAGAGACACAGCATAATAACCCCACCCCCCAAAAAAAAACAGAGAATAAAAAAATGACGACATATATATATATATATATATATATATATATATATACGCAATAGCTGACGGCCATATCAGTTTGCAACAACAGTTCTCATCCAATCATTAAAGTTAAGCAACATTGAATGTGGTCAGTACCTAGAATGAGGATACAAAGTACTTCCAGCTTGGATGTGGTGTGATGGATAGTAACATGGAATGAGAAAATGAGGAGCTGAGTTTGAATTCCAGTTGGGTTCGTTAAATTCATATACACACAAATAATTTTCTCCACTCCACTATGGGTTAAACAGCAGAACTGACTGGGCTGTATAAGGAACCAGTTTACTGAAGAAAGTAATAGTAGTCTACCGTGGGAATTCACGAATTGAAAAGAAACATGATCACCCAAGTGTGTCACATCTGAACACATGACGGTCTAGCACCTTAGGGTAATGACCCATTACTCTTCATGATACGGCAAAATTGACAAGATCTGGGGAAGGTCCACATCCAACAAAGAACCTTACAGGCTGAGAAGAATATATAAGCATGGATTTTGGCTTTTATTTTCATTTCACACTGATTTTATTAATATTTCATGACTCCACTGCTAAATTTTAGTCATTTTTCTGTTGATAGGAAAAACAAAATTGTGATTAAACACTGAGTTTTGTATTTTTATTGGAATATATTTTCAGAATTTCTCAAATTGTATTTGTGAAATGAAACTCGAGAAGAAATGAATTGCCATCAAAAATTAATGCGAACATTATTAATAGAATAAAATTATATGAATAAAAGATAATCATTTACTATAGAAAAACACAGAAAATGTTTTAACATTATTATTATTAATAACTGCTGAGTAGGAACAGAAGAGGAATGGTTAATCATTAATTCATCATTTCCATTTGATATAAGGATAGACAAAATGGAAGAAGATACAACCAACTCTAACACATTGAACTCGCAAGTCTTTGGATGTTGAAGAAGGTCAAAATCATACAAGTTGTCATTGGTGTGCTTGGTATGATAACTGACAGAATAGAGACATATATAAAAAACAAAAAATGCCATTAATTGCTCAGTAGAACTGTTACAGAAATGACAGCTCTTGGGAACGGCAAGAATAAACCGAAACGTGATGAACACTTAGAGTTAGAGAAAAATTGCATTATACCTAAGAATGCTGGTTATGGCTTGCTATCTTCTTTTTCTATGTACTGTGTCTCTTCATAACGTTGGCGATCATGGCTCTCCACAATTTCCTGTTACTTGTAATACTGTTTGACTTTTTCACATCTTTCCTATAACCTGATCAGCCTTCCATTCATTGAAGCTCACCAGGTAGGTTATGTATTGCTTTCTTCTGTCTCTTTTAATTTCAATCTGCCCTGTGAGATCAAATTTTTCAAACCCACTTTCCTCATTATGTGTCCCAGAAACTTCAACTGTCTCTTTTTGATTTTAAGTATGAGTGTCCTTTTCATTGCCATTGTCTCTAGAACTGCTACAACGTTTGGGCCATGATATTCTTTTGTAGAACAACATTTCTGTTGTTTCAAGTCTCATCTTCATCTGTGAGGAGATTGTTCAGCATTCACTGCTATATAGGAGGATTGATGCTACATAACAGTTCTGTACTCTTTCCTTTGTTTCTAATGATATTTTCCTGTTTCTTTATACTTTGCTCTGCTTTTGGAAGGCATCTTTCACTATCCCAAATGTCGGATTTCCATGTTGCAATTCCCCCAATATATTACTTGCCAGATATTAAGATCTTATCTAAGAAAATAATAATAATAATAATAATAATAATAATAATAATAATAATAATAATAATAAAATAAATGCTCTGCTACAGTGGGTATGGCTTGCATGGCTTTTGATCTTGATTAGGGTGGTTAACATAAATATGTTTACCACGGTGAGTTAAGATTGGCTGCAGTAATTATCCCATTTAGTATCAAAGATTTGCTTGTCATTTGTCTGAATTTAAGCAGTTGCATGTTATCCCCTAGGGGCTGAAACACTGTGCATCATGAGTAGAAGCAGTGAGGACATGTCCCTTAAATATAAAGGTTGAGACAGCCAAGGTGACTTGGGAACACTGTCATGGAGACCACCTGAGTGGACTAGGTGACCCAACCTGAAGGTGTTTCTAACTAGGCCACACCTGTAAGGTTATGCACTTCTTTTATCAAAATATGTTACCATATAGCATACATTTGGCTGTGATGCATGTGTCTGGTATACCTTTATCAGATTGGGTGTACCGATGGGAATATTAAGCGTCGTCTATTTGTACCTCAGCATCATTTTGTTGGCATGTTGCTCTCTCACTAAACAACAACAACAACAATAATAATAATGATAAACACAATAATAGGAGCACTAGAAATAATTAAAAAAAAAATCCCAAGAAACCAATCACTATATGACATACTCTGATTGTGCTCTTAACACTGAAGAACTCTCTCAATGACTCTCTAAAAAACTAAATTTGTTTCAGGTTTCAGGTAAAATATTTGGTAAAAGATTCTATCAAACAACAAAACGTAGAAAACAAAAAAAAATGGAAATAATAACAATAATAATAATAATAATACACAGACAGAAGAATCAAAGCTAATCACCCTGACATCATGATTAGAGACCTCAAAGACAAAATATGCTTCCTTACTGACATGGCAGTCCCTGTAGACTGCAATGTATCTTTGAAGATCTTCAAAAAACTATCAAAATACAAGGACCTTGAAATTGAAATCTCAAAAACGTGACACATGAGAACATTAACAATTCCAGTTGTAGTTGGAGTCTTCGGATTAATTGGAAAAGATTCTAATAGACTCGATGAAGGATTCCTGATAGCCCATGCCTTAAAGAAATAGAGAAAAAAACGTACTCCCGACTGCAGCCCACACTTTACGAAGGGCTTTATCTATGTAAAATATGCGTGATTTTTTTCAAAACTGCTCAGTGGAAAATGTCATGACGTCATTGCTGACCTTAGGTCTCTAGTTGGGACCCGGAAAGAAATGAGTATACACCAGAAAGCAAAGGAAATAAAACAACAACAACAACAACAACAATAATAAAAGTATTAAAAATAATAATCATAATAATAATAATAAAGGAAGAAAACTAAATAATAATAATAATAAGTATCAGACATAAACATCTTGGCTGTACCTGTGGTGCAATACAGTTTCAACATTCTTAACTGGACCATAGTTGACATTAAGCGAATGGATGCCAAAATGAGAAAGGTTCTCACGCGTCATCGCATGTATCATCCAAAGGAGGCAGAGGATTAGTTCAACTAGAACTGTCTTACAAAACTACAACAATTGGCCTTCAAAGATACCTGGAAACTACAGAAGACTGGATGATGATCTGTATCAACATGAAAGAAGTAAGAAACTTTATTCAGTAAATAAGTTCGAAACAGAATTTTAAGTGGGTGAAGAAATGCAAGAAATGAAGAACATCATACAGCTACTGCAGAGACAAAAAGCTTAAAAAAGAAAACGAAGGCAAAAGCAATGGACCAGATACAGAAACGATGGCAAGATAAACCTCTTCACGGTCAATATTCTGCCCGTAACAAACAAGCTGAGGTAGACAAACCCGTACCTGTCAGTGGTTATGTACTTCAGGGTTAAAAGCTAAAACCGAATGTTTTATTTTTGCTGCACTGGACCAATTCTTGCTCATTAGAAATTACCAAGCACACATACTGAAAAACTGTGTTAATCCTAAATGCAGATTCTGTGATAAATCTGCAGAAACAATTGACCATTTCGTATCACATAGGTTGCACAGTGTTAGCACACACTTAATATAACATTCAGCATGATAGAGTGGGTCAATAACTGCACTGGAAAATGTGCAGCTTCCATGGGAAGGAAACTGCAAGAGACTGGAATGAACACCACACAGACCCAATTAAGGAAATAGGACCTGTAACAATTTTTGGACTTTACAATACACACAGACC
Source organism: Acanthosepion pharaonis (assembly GCA_903632075.3). Taxonomy (NCBI): domain Eukaryota; kingdom Metazoa; phylum Mollusca; class Cephalopoda; order Sepiida; family Sepiidae; genus Acanthosepion; species Acanthosepion pharaonis. Next base: position 2,363,766 of record CAHIKZ030005517.1, on the reverse strand, counting down.
GAACAATGAAAGCTAATCGTCCAGGCATCAGAGACCACAAAAACAAAATGTGTTTTCATCTGCAAATTGTAATGTATCTTTGACGATCTTCCAAAACCTATCAAAATACAAGGATCTTGAAGTGGAAATCGAAAAAATGTGGCACATGAGGATATCAATAATTCCAGTTGTAGTTGAAGTACCCGGATTGATTGAAAAATATTCCGATAGACTCATTGAAGTGATTCTTGGTAGCCCATGCCTTAAAGAAATACAAAAACTTGTACTCACAAGTACATCTCATACATCATGAATAGCTTCATCTATGTAAAATGTTCTGAGTTCAGGTCTCTGGTTGAGACCCAGAAAGAAATGTGTATCAAAGGAAATAATAATAATAATAATAATAATAATAATAAGTGGTAATAGGTGCACTTGGAATTATAAAAAATGGAACAAAACAACACACTGAAAGAATCCTGAAACCCCAGCTTAAGAGACATACAGAAAATTGTCTTATTAAGTACAGCACACACACTAAGGAGAACTTTGTCTATGTAACGCTAGCAACTTCATCGGAGATAAAAAAAAAAAAAAAAAAAAAAAAATTAACATGAAATGTGGCCATAACAACACACCACGACCTGCCTTAGGTCTTTCCGCAGACTTGGTAGGTAGTGTGTCCATAGCAGAAATAATAATAATAATAATAATAATAATAATCGCCTCTCTCTGTCTTTTTTACAAATACTTTCATGGTAATTGCTCCAGTGATCTGCTTTCACTGGTTCCCAGACTTCATGAATTCAAGCGCCCTACGAGGCTGGCATCCCGCTCTCACCCTTTCACTGTAGAAACTTTTAAATGTAGCCGTCTCTTCTACTCCAATAGCTTCATACCTCGCACCTCTCGCCTGTGGAACACCCTTCCCAATTACTGTTTCCATGAGAGCTATAATCTCCAACTATTCAAATGTAATGTCAATCGACACCTCCAGTTACCTTGATCTACCCACTATACTTCTCCTCATCCTTTCTTCTATCACTCCTATCTGCTCTCGCTCCAAATCTTCTGCAACCCCCTGCATCCTAGTAGCTTCACGCCTTGCTCGGGGCGTAATGCTTAAAAAAAAAAAAAGAAAAAAAAAGATTGACGTAACTCTTCCAATATTTTTTAACAGTTAAGGAAAGAGGCCGATTAAAAAAAAAGGAAAAAGAAAATAAAAACACAGTGTTTGACAATATTAAACAATATTTCGACCGTATGTCTGTCTTCTTCAAGTTATATTCAAAAACTTTTTTCAAGCATAAATATATATAAATCTACAAAAAATATCAGTCTTTGTACAAACGTTGCTTGTCTTGTAATAAAAAAAATCGGCTGTGCTTGTAATATTGTTCAACACTGTCAAACACTGTGTTTTTCTTTTCTTTTCTTAAATCGTGCTCGTGTCTTAAATAGTGTAATAATAATAATAATAATAATAATAATAATAATAATAATAGTCAATACAACAAAAAGGAATAAGATGTTCTGAGATTTAGGCCACCCCATCAAAGTCAGAAGACAGAAGTTCCTATTTGTAATCAGGAAAACGAAGTCTTAACAGATCAGAGATGTTATTATCTCAGCTGGTCATCAGGTGTAACTAAAAAGAAAAGAAAAGAAAAAAAAAGAAAAAAATGGAAAAAGTGACACCAAAATCTGAATATGTATCGGATTAGCTAAAAAACCGAATTCCAGAAGTTCCATGACGCTCGAAGAAAGAGGAACAGACCATTATGTAAATTACAAATTGGAGATAGCAAAATCAAGCAAATCCAACAATCTAAATATCTGGGAAGCTTTTCCACAGAGGACGGAATGTGTAACACCGAAATCCGAAGGTGGATTGAGATAGCAAAAGATGCCTTTCAAAAGCCAAGCAAAGTATTAACAATCAGTAAAATTTCATTCGAAACAAGGGAAAGAGTACAGAATTGTTATGTGATATCAGCTCTCTTGCATGGCAGTGAATATCTGGAAATCTTCCCCACAGATGGAGAGGAAACTAGAGGCATCAGAAATGTGGTTCTACAGAAGGATACTGAGAATTCCATGAATGGCGCGAGCAAGCAACAAAAAAGTCTTAAACAAAATGGTAACAAAAAGAACACATGCCCAGAATCAGAAAGAGATAGCTGAAATTCCATGAACATATGATAAAGAAGGCAGGCTTTGGAAACTTAAACCTCACAGGATATCTCGAGGGCAAGAGAGATGGGGAAAGGCAGAGAGTCACCCAACCTGACGATCTTGTGTAAATAGATGGTGTAACAGGCGTTGGGAGGTTTTCCAAAGGGAAAAACGCTGCTAAGGGCGATCAGGGATTGAAGGTTGTGGAGAGACATTATCGCTCACGTCCTGAACGGACGTGGCACACAGAAGAAGAAGCATGTTGACGTAGCGGTGATGGGTAATGAGTCTAATCTGGTTGACTATGATTACTAAATAATGAATTGAATCTTCTTTCGGTGCCCCATACGTGTGGACGTGTTCTAAAATTTACCTAAAATTAATAAACAGGTATAAATAGAGAATCGTTTTTTTTTTAAACCTTGCAACCTTCAAGGCTGAAACTCGGTATACTCTTGTGAGGTTGCGAACATTAACTAAAGGGACACAGCAGCAGCAGCAGCAGAAGAAGAAGGAGAAGAAGAAGAAGAGTATGTAATCCGCATTTTAGTGTCATGCCCTTAATAAGTGGAACACTTGGAATTGTTCCCAAAACACTAAATGAGATGAGATGAATTAGAAATCCGAGGAAGTATTGAAATTGTACCGACGACAAGCCAATCGCTGCAATATCGCTATTTTCATGGAAAGTGCTCGGACTAACTACATTCCAATGTTGCAAACCATTGCCATTCCCTTCGTGTTACATCGGTGAGAAGTAAGTTCCACTCCAACAGCTTCTCGCAAACCACTGCTCTGTGGGACCAAGTTGAAAGACAGTCAAATACTTAAAGCTATATGTAGAGAATACAGTTGCTAGAAGAAGGACAAGAAAAAAAAGATATAAAAGAAGAAGACAAAGAAAATGTTACACTACAAGATAAAATATGTGGTTATGAAAGAAAGAGAAGAAGAAGAAGAAGAAGAAGAAGAAGAAGAGTAAGCAGTAGCAGAAGAAGAAGAAGAAGAAGAAGAAGAAGAAGAAGCAACAGAAAAAGTGGAAGAAGCATTAACAGAAGAAGAAAAACCTTCAAGGCTGAAACTCGGTATACTCTTGTGAGGGTGTATTAACAGTGAATTCAAGCATTTACAGGGGTGCGAACATTAACTAAAGGGACACAGCAGCAGCAGCAACAGCAGAAGAAGAAGAAGAAGAAGAAGAAGAAGAAGAAGAGTATGTAATCCGCATTTTAGTGTCATGCCCTTAATAAGTGGAACACTTGGAATTGTTCCCAAAACACTAAATGAGATGAGATGAATTAGAAATCCGAGGAAGTATTGAAATTGTACAGACGACAAGCCAATCACTGCAATATCGCTATTTTCATGGAAAGTGCTCGGACTAACTACATTCCATGGTTCTGTCAGGCCTAACTCTCACGGCTAAGACCCACCATTCCACTTGCAATGTTGCAAACCATTGCCATTCCCTCCGTGTTCCATCGGTGAGAAGTAGAGTCCACTCCAACAGCTTCTTCTCGCGAACCACTGCTCTGTGGGACCAACTTCCAAGATCTCTCTTCCTGATCACTACAATCTTAACCTGTTCAAGTCTAAGGTTAGCCGTTATTACCCGCCTCCTATTTGTAAAAACTGCTTCCTGAACCTTACTGTGAAAAAAACAAAAACATTGCTGCTGTTTGCAAGAATATTGAGTAAGGTCCTGGAGGTTTGCTTTGACTCGATCGCCAGTGCTGATCAACAAATATCTACAACGAACACGCAAATACACGAAAGAAGAAGAAGAAGAAGAAGAAGAAGAAGAAGAAGAAGAAGAAGAGGAGGAGGAGGAGGAGGAGGAAGAAGAAGAAGAAGATAATGATGATGATGATGATGATGATGATGATGATAGATTTACTATTTCTTGTTCTGCTAGTTCCTCATGATACGCGTGTCCGTACGTGTGTATATGTGTGCGTGCGTGTGTTATGGCCTGGAGGTCTAATTATTTTGCTACCGACCAAGAATAACTGCTAAATACGGGAAGGTGTTTGGTGAGCGTTACACGGCTTTAATAAGGTGCTCATGTAGCTTTGAGCAACCCAAACCGATCCACTCCATATGGTGGATCTCTCTAGTGATTTCATTTTTTTTTTTTTTATTATTATTGTTGTTGTTACAGGTTCATATACACCTTTCTTTCTACTTTCTCTTCTTCCTTGTTTCTCTGGCCTTGTTAGTTTACTTTCTTTTTCTTTTCGTTTTTTATTTTTTTAATTCTTTTCTTTTGTGTATTTATTCATTTCTCTTTTTATGCGTACTTCGCGGTGTGCGTGTCTGGGTTAGAAGATGAGAGAGAGAGAGAGAGAAGCAGTAATGATCTGGTTAGGTCGAGCGAAAGGAATTAAGTAAAGGGGCAAAGAAGGTCGGGTCTTACTTTTTTTTTCTTCTCTTTTGATTCATTTACACTAATAATGCTTAAGAAAAAGAAAAAGAAAAAGGAAAATATCACAGCGGCCAGGCTTACTCCTTCCTTCAATGTACCTGCAGCTTGCTTGCTACGATTGAAAATAAGAAAAGAAGAAAGAAAAAAAAAGTGGGGATGGTCGTCGGTCTGTAGCATGAACCTGAAAGAGATTTGAACCGGTCTTAGCAAAAAGATTTCATTCGTTTGGTTGTTGGGCCCTTGTATATAAAAGAGACCATGGTTCAGAAGTCGCACTTTAAAACACGTTCCCCACCCACATTGTGTCATATTTTGAGTGGTTTATTTGTCAGAACGCAGTATGTTATTATTAACAATGTTTTATTTTTAAACACTTAGGGTTTTTGTCTGTGTAAACGGAAAAGTAAGAAAAGTAAAAATCGAATGAACAATAAAACCCAGAATAAAACAATTTGATTTAGTACACTCAATTACGCAGAAATAGTAGGTAAAACGTTTCCATCACATAGTGATTTTACTACGCTTAATTTCCCTTATATAGTTCTTACAATAGCCCACTAAATACACACACACACACACACACACACACACACACATATATATATATATATAAGATGAGAACGAATAGACTAGAATACCAATGATCGTAACATTTAATTTAAAACATGGCTCAAAGTAGAGCAATATTATTTATTTTAGGATATTATTAGGGCGCATGATGAGATGCATTGATATCTGTCTTACAAATTTATCGGTTTTCCATTCGTTCATGCTTTGACTATTGCTGCCAGGCGTTGTCTAGAGCTCCTGCTATACATTTAAAGATTCTTGATAAAGTCCAACGAAGAATCTGCAATGCTATTGGTTCTCATTTGGCATCTCAGCTTCCGTCACACTCTCGCCGCTGTAATGTAGCTTTCCTGTGTCTTTTCTATAAATACTTTCATTGTAATTGTTTTCAAGAACTTTGTTCTATGGCTCCTAGACTTGATGAATTCAAGCACAGTATTAGATTGGTGGCAATGTCTCATTATTTTACAGTTGAAATGGCTAAATGTAACCGCAAGTTCTATGCTGACAGTTTCTTCTATTTCATTTCTCGCTTGTAGAACGCTCTTTCGGCTTCTTGCTTCCGAGTCAACTTTAAAAATTTAACTGCAATGCCAATCGTTATATTTTGACTTTTTAATTCTTGTTCTTTTCTTGTTCTCTTAATGGTTGGGTTGATTTTGATCAGCGACATATCAACACCTCTATGGGTTATTTAATGCCGAAATATAAATATTTTGAACACAATTCTATGACTTCAAATAAATATATTTTGAACGCAAGTGTGTGCCTTCAACTACAGAAAAATGTATTGTTGGTATTTTTTACTGTAAAATGTTTTTTTTATAGTTTCATAGTGTTTTGCTTGTGTGTTCACTATTTGCCTATAGCTTGGACCCGTACAGATGCTACCACCCTGCTGTTTAACAGTATTTTTCTCAAATTCATGTGTCTTTTTTTATAAATAATTCCATGGTAATTGTTTGGATGGGATCTTCGCTATGGTACTGCTAACTTACCTAGGGGATGTATGTTCATTAGGCCTTTTTATTTCTGTCCCTATTTTCTTTAGTTTTATTCCTCTTCCCTTCCCCGTTTAGGGGAGCAGATAGGTCAGTTCTCTGGTGGATGTGCGCCGCCTTTTGTTGGGGGGGGGGGGATTTTCGTATTTGTTGTTGTGTTTGAATGAGTGTGTGAATGAGTATTTGAACGAATCAGTAGTTTATATTTTTTAAGAAAGTCCCGCATTGTTTTCGTCCAGCTAACTGATGTTTCTGCCGCAATTAAGGATTGGGGCGGGGGTTTATTACTAACACTATTTTGTTTATTTTATTTTAAATAGTTTTGTGTCATATTTGTAAATATCCACTGGGGTTTAGATTTTAAAATTGTTATTTTATTTCCCTCTCCCCACATACCTAAATTGTAGATATGGGGACTAGATGGATTTTCATAACGATATTGAGCATTATTGTGGATGTTGTAAGAATGGTAAGTAGGAATGCGTTTTTGGTGTAAGGTATATTGTAGTATGTTTGGGTCAGTGATTGTGGCTAGTTAAGTTTAAATTTAAAACAGAAAACCTTACTTTTTACCATTCCCCATTTTGGTCTTGTGCCACATTTTGTAACTTTACGAATAAATAATGCTCTTCGCTATGGTACTTTTCGAATTTAAGCGCAGTACCCAGGCCAGTATCGAGATCTTCATCAATTTATAGTTGAGCTGGCCAGATGTAACCTTAAATTCTACACTAAGAGTTTCTTTTCTCGATTGTGGAACTGCCTTCCGGCTCCATGCTTTCCAGCCAACTTTAATCTGCAAAAATTTAAATTCAATGTCAATTACTATCAATATCCTCCTGGTTACTCTTACCTCTTCTCGCTCATTATTAATGTTTCTGTGCCCAATTCTTCCACTGCCTGTAACCCTCTTGTGTCTTAGTGACTTTAGTGCCTTGCATGGATTGATACCGATTAAAAATTTTCTCTAGCACTCAGTAAATCCTTGCATCTTAGTGGGTTTATTGCCTTGCTTGGGGATGAAATGATTATATATATATATATATATATATATATATATATATATATATATATATATATATATAATAGCTGGCCACTGTATTCGCGGATATCCGTCTATTGGGACGGATAGCCATTACCTATTGTAGATGCTCGCTTAGGCACATTTGGGTTTGTTCAACACCCCCCTGTGGTTTTTACTACAACTATGCTGAGCAGACCTTAGTTACAGTTTCTGGGAGAGAGCGTGTTATCTAGCGTGATCAACAATCTGAGCAAGGCCAGCACGCTCAAACTCTCGGTCACTATGACTTGTGACTTGTGACTGTCGACGGCCTCTAAGTGCTCCGTCTACCCAATTTTACTCACAAGGCTTTGGGCCAAGCCGTGGTATGGTTTTCACGCATGCTGGGACGCCCCCCTGAAGCCCGATAACATCAGGCAAATCGACCCTGGTGAGATTCGAACCCAGGTCTGCTGGTCAGAAAGCGAACGTTATAACCATATATATATATATATATATATATATATATATATATATATATGTGTGTGTGTGTGTGTGTGTGAAAAATATATAGAAAATAGGAAAGAACTCGTTAGGTAAATAATCCAAAGTTCTTTAGTATTTTGTTATTATTTTTTAAATTGTGCTCGATACAAAAGTAGAGCATAAATATAATTATTTATTTAAAATATGATTCCAACACGCTAAGAGTTCTCATGTTTCAAAACAAGAGCCGAAAACTTCAATATAATTATTTGAATTAAATTGAATTAATGTACTAAGCTCTGTTCCCCAAAAAATTCGCTTGAAGATGGAAAGAGCTACTTTAATTCAATTTAATTCAAATAATTATATTGACGTTTTCGGCTCTTGTTTTGAAACATGAGAACTTTACGTATGTGTTGAATCATATTTTTAAATAAATAATATATATATATATATATATATATATATATATATATATATATATATATATATATAATTAAAAAATTAATAATTAATAATTCAATAACATTTTGTAAGAGGTAATTTGGCCTTGTAAGAAAAAAAAAAAAAACAAGCAGAAAAAGAAAGCAAGAGAAAAGAATATCCTACCAACTATATTTTCCCCTATTTTATAAAACAAATAAAAAAGAAAAAATGATTGGGATATTTTTTCTTGTTACCGCCAATGTTTAAAGAAGAATGATAAGTATTGCGGGTGAACTCAAGTGTAAAGAGACACGGCCTCTCCTCCTGATCTCTCGATATAGTTAGTGTATTTTAAAGGTGCCATCTTTTATGTGTTTCATGAATAAAACGATATATTTTCATACATTAGTGGTGAAATCGTGATTCGCACCTCATTATTCTTCTCCTTCCACCAACCCAGACACAGAAAACAAGGGCAAATCAATGAACACAGACTCAATAATCGCATGCATACGTTTAATGTGGAGACATTATTTTTGTTTGCTTGTTTTTAAATGTTTAGAGTGTGAAATTTCTTTTCCCTGAAGCTATACATTTTGTTTCCAGGAGTTTGATAAGGAAGTGAAAAGGTGTTCCGGGTAAAGCAGGAGAGATGCGTTGGCATTTATAGACGGATATCTATCTATCTATCTATCTATCTATCTATCTATCTATCTATCTATCTATCTATCTATCTTTGTTCATTATCTATCTATCTATATTTGTTCATTATCTATCTATCTATCTATCTATATTTGTTTATTATCTATCTATCTATATTTGTTCATTATCTATCTATCTATCTATCTATCTATCTATCTATCTATCTATCTATCTTTGTTCATTATCTATCTATCTAGCTATCTATCTATATTTGTTCATTATCTATCTAGCTATCTAGCTATATTTGTTTATTATCTATCTATCTATCTATCTATCTATCTATCTATCTATATTTGTTCATTATCTATCTATCTATATTTGTTCATTATCTATCTATCTATCTATCTATCTATCTATCTATCTATCTATCTATCTATATTTGTTCATTATCTATCTATCTATATTTGTTCATTATCTATCTATCTATCTATCTATCTATCTATCTATCTATCTATCTATCTATCTATCTATCTTTGTTCATTATCTATCTATCTATCTATCTATCTATCTATGTCAGCCTGTTCATCACTCATTGATTTATTTATAGAGCACAATATTTACTGAAAATAAAAGAAAAAGGATTATGACCAGATGTCATAGTTTCTAGTAGAACGCTCGAGGGTCTAAACAGATAATTTTTGATGTGTGAGAAAAGGCGACTTTATATTACAAAATTGGGGGCGGGTGTACTCTGTGTGTGTGTGTATGCGTGAGCGAATGTGTGTGTGTGGTGTGTGCGTGTGTGGAAGAGAGAGAGAGAGAGAGAAAAGTGAGAGAGAGAGAAACTATTACTATTAAAGAAGAAAGCAAAGAAACAAAACATCAAAATGAATGTCGTGTTTATTATTAAAACATTCTTCTTATAATCGTGCGAGGAATCTAAGAAAAAAAACCTCTTCCACCCTGCCCCGAAAATTAGCTTAAATCATGCAAGAATTTAATTCAAAGATACATTCATTTTCTTGCTATTAGTGTTTACACGATGCATGCGTTCCTGTGTGACCTCATCGTTTACGAGGCAGAAAATCCCAGCAACATCACAAGCAGAAAAGATTTTTTTTTAGAAATGTGAGATACAGAGATATAGGCAGTCAAAATATATTTCTCCACGATTGGAAGTAAGTACATCAAGCAGTTTATATTTTTGAATTCTAAAATTCAACACTATCTATTTCGATTCTTGTTTTATAATAACAACATATGGACTTATGAGATTTCTGCGGGATGTCACGTCCCTTCAAGATGAAGGCGTGCATGGTTCTCCACAGATTCCTTTTCTTTATCTGTGAATCGTTAGCAATCTAAGATAGTGGCATAGTTTCCCGTTGGATATCGGTTGAGGAAAGACCTTTGGCCTTACTTCAGCTGCATCAGTGTGCGAGTGGAAATCGGAACTGTTGATAGCATAAACAGGAAAAGCATCCGGTGGCTAAAATGAACACAACGTACAGGTGTCCTGGGCCTTGAATAAACAGGGCGCACAGGTGTCCTAAGCGGAAGAAAATATATGCATGTGTGGATGCATGTCAGAAGAGGCGTGGCCACACGAAATTGTGTAGGTGACATGCCAAAAGAAGGTGTAGCCATGTGAAGTTGCGTAGGTGTCCAAATGTTATATAACCGGTCTGATTCTTGATCTAGGCAGAGAGGCTGGCTAGAGGTTCACCGAAGATTTGTCTCTGTCAATTCCTGTGTGCGCAATCCTAACCTCTTTAATTCTCCCTCACTCTACTCATTCGCCGCAACTTGAACAATAAAGATATTTGTATATTTTTATATATATGTGTTCGGCGCCTCATGTGAGTCCCACAGCAATATACTACATCCATTGGCTTCTCCGCCGTTTTGAAGTCAGATTTTTTATTCTTTTAGACTCGCAAAGCCAGAGAACTCGTTATACCCTGCTGTAGACTATTCATGCCTTTCCGATGGACATTAGAAAAATGAACTTAGCAGACCAGCCCAGAATTTGAACTCGTCTTGCTGATTCCATTTTCCAAGTTGTTAACTGTTCCACTATACACCTCAACTACTTTGCCGAATCATGCAAACTCATAATTCAATTCTTCTTCTTCTATGTGGCGTGTTTCTTCAGAACGATAATGGCTCTCCACAACTTCCTGTTCTTTGTAGTTCTGATTAAATTTTATCTTTTTGTTGTCTTCCTTAATCTCTGTTCTGCCAACCATTCACACAAGCTCGTTAGGTAGATTATGCGCGGTTTTCATCTGTTTCTTTTGCCTTCAATATGTCCCTTGAGTCTCAAACTCTCCAAGCTCTCTTTCCTCATTATGTGCTCTAGGTATTTCAACTGAAATAAGGTGTTTCTTTTTTGATTCTAAGTATAAGTGTCATTTTTGTTTCTATTTTATCCAGAACTATGTCATTGCTCATGTTATAATGATAATAATGCTCGTATAAGCTCGTAGTTTCAGGATTAATAATATTGTAAAGAAATACTGGAACAAAAGATTAGTGAAGAAAAGGCTTAATCACATGAAGACCATGGATTAATAATACAATAATAGCGAAATCCGTTCAGTGCGGCAATGCGTACGACTCAACGCTACGACTTGCGATCCACTTTGCGACTTTTGTTCCTATGAGCAGACGTCCTACTTATGGTGAATGGACGAGTCTATATTCCACAATTAGTGCCAAGAAGGTCGATTTCTTTCCACACAACTGCTCACATTTTCAGTACAAGCTATTCTCAACATCCTTCTGCAAAGTCACATTTCCGTTGCCTTAAGTCTCTTCTTCATCTGTGAGGAGATTGTCCAGCATTCACTGTCATATAGGGGGACTGATATTACGTAACAGTTCTGTATTTTCTTTGTAATTAAATTTTCCTTTTGTTATATATTTTCAAGCAATGCTTTTTGCGATAGTTTAAAATTGATTGGTTAGTTTTTCCCGGCTAATTAACTCTTTGTGGGTTATTTAAATTCAAAACATCCGAATTATAGCGGGTTGCTTACAATACCCAGTGTTTCCCAGCGGAGCCCCATTTAAGTGTTGACATGGCTAGACGTTGCCTAACCTTGGTGGTCGAACGAAAACCAATGTTTCCAGTCTGATTTGACAGTAGGTGCGTTAGTTTAAAACCTGTAATGTTATTTTCAGTGCAACCGTATTAAATTGATCGCTTAAAAAGTTAACTTTCCGAATATGTCAAGGAGATAATTTCTTGATAATTTCTGTCTGGAGGAGACGACCCCAACATGCGACACAGTTGGAAAGTGGCTGATAGCTTATACCACAGTTTGACTCAAGATTTATGAGGGAAAATAATCTGGCATTCATCATTCATATCATAACGATAAATGCATTTGTATTATTTTTCTTCCAGCAGGATCAGCTCCAAATGAAGTGCGTTAAGCCTTTATTTCAATAATGAAAGGAACTTATACTTATTTCCTACCTAGGTACCATTACAGATTCGTTAAAAAATGAGTATACCATGATGAAAAAATGTCTCAAACTTAATAAAAACAATTTTATGTTATTATATAGAGAAAAGACCCAAAGGATTTTTTATTATCAAATTATATATTTTGATCCTTTTTAATTTTTATTAAAAGTTTTGTTTTTCTTGCGTCAGCCGGTGTCTTTATGTGTGTGTGTAGGGGGGGATTGCAAAGATTACTATAGGGAAATTTTAGCGTCTTTTTGCGGTGAGAACACACTGATTTGAAAATTCTTGCAAAAATCAAATCAGTGTGGGGTTTTAATGAAAATTTCAGAACTTATTAACCAATAAATTAAAATATTTTAGAATTATTTTTTCTTTAGAAAATCTTGGTAAAAACATTTTTTACAAATCCCTCCCCAACCAATTATTTCTTTTTATGAAATTTCGAGAAATTAATTTTTTTACTGCTTAATATTTATTATTAGTTATACGCAGAAATCCTTGAGAATTTAAATTATAAATGGAAAAAGATTACTACAATTCATCGATCCCCAATATTTTTAAAAGAATTTAATTTTTTCATGTGTGTATCAATGTATCGACATTTCTAAATACGGGCGTCCATACACGACATTATCAGAATATAACTATAGTAAATTTAAAGCTAATGTATCTAAAATTCAATAAAACATTAAATTATGTAAAATATTTTCCTAAATTGTTAACATTAATGTGTAGTTAAAAATTATATAAAATGGTGCTCACGTTATATTCCTCAAGTAAATTTTAAAGATATGTCCAACGTAGACAAAATTTAGATAAACATTCATTTGTCAGTCACGCTATCAGCACCTAAATGAACACCTAGCGCCGTGTTAAAAAACGCATTTCTACGATATGTTAAACTTAGAGTATGTAATATTTGTTTCAAATCAAATTAATTAAACTTTAAATTAGCTAATATACGTCAAAGTTTCAGAAAAGTATGTTTTTATTTTTGAAAGATTTTTTAATAAAGAGAATTGCTTTGTGATGACAGATGGCTAAAGTGGCGCTAAAATCGACGATTTTTAGCGCTTTCAAAACAAAAATTTCTTCCAGTCAATTTAAATTAGCATTTTACTTATTGGAAATATTAAATTTAATCTATTAGTTTGAAATTAGAACTAAAATAAAAACTTCAAGAAAGATTTTTTTAAAATTTATTTTAAACCTAAAGTATCACGTTTCTTTGGATAAATAGGTACTACTCATCTATAATAGTCAAATACTGCTAACATAGTAGTTTTACATAGTATCAGTATAGTCTTTATTAATTTAATATCACAAGTATGGGGTACTCAATTAGGATTCAACTCACTATTAATGATCAAGTACAGCTAGATGACCATTACATCACTACCAAGTCCATACATACACAAACTGACCGGTGAAAAAGTTAAAAGCAAAGTAAATAAATACGGTGAAAAATAAAAATCAATGCAAACGTTCTGAGAAAGAAACATACAGTAGAAGAACAGTTTCGCGACTTTACGTAAGCATTCTAAAAATATAAAATGTCTTTTGAAAATGTTCAAGTAGCGAATCGTTAACACTTTTAATTTATTTTCAATGTCTATTTAGTTTTCACATATTCCATTTGTATAATAAATAATTATTATTTTAACAAACGTGGTTGATGCTTTTGCTGAGAATACGCTATAAACTGGTACCTTTTCTTTCTATTGTAGCTCAAAAGTCTACAACTGATTTGTTTTTTTATAAAATATTTGGAAATTTATTTGGTCAAAATCATTTTTTTCGTATTTGCCATTAACTATGTTTAACATATTTACCGTTTCGTTCCACTATCTTCTGCCATCTTTAACTTAGCCTCATCAGTCTATTCTTCCAGAATGTTTTGTCTTTCTCAGCAATGAACTACTTGAGGTACCGTTGGTAGTTTATAAGAGGAATTAAATTTTTTATCAGGACAAAGAAGCAAAAGACAAAGCACATGTGATGAAGAGACTTGAAGGAACAGATATGTGGTTCTACAGAAGGATGCTGAGAATACCACAGACAGAACATGTGACAAATGACAAAGTTCTAGAGACAATGAAAACAAAAAAAAACACTAATACTTAACGTCAGGAAAGGACAGTTGAAATTTCTAGGGCACATAATGAGGAAAGAGGGTTGGAAAAATTAGATACGCACAGGAGAGATCGAAGGCAAGGGAGGGAAACAGCGTATAATCTACCTGGTGAGCTTCAGTGAATGGATGGCGAAGCATGGATTGGGAGAAATGGCGACAAGTTCAAATTTATCGAGAGCAACCCCCCCAAAAAAAAACAAAAAAACAAACACATATTTTGTTTTTACTAAAGAAACTTACGTTGTTTCTAATAAGTAGTACCGCACTTGAAACAACAGAGATGTAGTTCTACAGAAAGATGCTGAGAATACCATGGATGGAATATGTGAGCAGCAGGTATTTTAAAGCAAAAATAAAAGCTTCAAGAAAGATTTTACATTTCAGTGAGGATTCAATTAAAATGGAAACAAAACGGACGCTTCGTTTTTATAATCAATTCACGCCAACCAAAATGATAATGCCATTAAGAAATAACGGGATACTGGGAGTGAAAAAAGAAATAAGAAGATTTCAGAAGGAACCGGAAACCTAATCCTAAACAGGAAACAAAGGATAAAGTTCTACTCCTGTTCAAAAGACGAAAGAGGAGTATAGACCGGACAAGAGGCTTGCACTTCGAATCAGTTAAATTCCCGGCCATATAACAAGAGAAAGAGGCTTGGGGAATTTAACACTCAACAGAGGGAAACAATGACTAACTTACATGAGAAACTTGCATAAATGGATAGCAGAACAGGGAGTTTGGGAGATAGTAAAGAAACAAATATTGCTTAAAGATACAAAGGGTAGGAAATCAAGGAGAACCATAATCACTCTTGAAGGGAGACGACACTGAGAAGAATATGCTTTTTATTAATTCAGGGTTTTAAGCAGTAAATGTTCGAATCAGTCGTTTGGTTCTCCAGAAAGGATTAATAATAGAAGATTGCTTTCTAATCTCACTACGTATACAGTACCATTTTTCTATATGCTTAGTAGTGATATTTGCTTTCTCCGTTGTTGTAAAGTATACACTTTTCATCGCTTGATAATATTTGTTTCTTAAACGTCACAATTTCTCAATTTCGTTATATTTAAGTAGCGAATCGAAGTAAATTTCAGCAACAACAGATTTTTTCGTGCTTATATGGAAGTTACACATCAAAGCAACTAACATAACCAAACCGGTGCAAATGATTTACTATTATTGTATTGCATCACTGTATATTTTATACTTTGTATTTCTGCTTTCATTTCCCCATTTTTGACTCGATTGTTGATAGGGAATCTATGAATATTAGACACACAAAGTAAGGCTTAAATTATTGGGTCGGTACAATAATTCGTATAGTATTTATGTAAATTTTAAAGACAATATATAGGTATTTAAATTTAGATTTTATTCAAGTATTTAATCAACAGCATACGTGCCAAACACTTCCACCTTTTGCCATCTTTTAGTCAGTTTCATGATTTCATCCTGCCAGAACTTTGCATCTTTCTGGGTGATGAACAGGTTTTCAAGTAGTTTTTATAGACTGAAATTCTTCTCATTAATTAAATTTTGTAGGAATCGAAATAAGTGTTAATCCGAAGAGGCAAGATCAAATGAGTACAATGGGTGACGTATGACATTTCACCCAAGCTGTATCAAATTTCTGCTGAGTTTGCAGAGAGACAAGACGTCTGGTACTGTCCTGGTGGAAGACGACACCCTTCCGATTGGACAATTCATGAGGTTTTTCATCAATTGCTCCCTTCAGTTGGGGACAGTACTTGTATGAATTCATCGTTTGATTTTGCTGAACAAGCTCATAATAGATTACTGCTTTTCCAATTCCACGAAATGGACAACATCACCTTTTTCTGATGCGTACCAGTTTATTTTATTTTTCCCATGACATTTTTCAATTCACATTGTTGTAAACAATACATTTTTCATCGCCTGTGGTCGTTTCTTTAGAAATGGACCATTTTTGTTCTTTTTGAGCTGGGTGTCGCAGATGGAAATGCGATCCATATGATTTTTACCATTTAATTCAGGAGTCACACTCAAATCGTAATAATTGATGCATTCAGGTATTTTCAAAAGTCTTACAAGGCTTAGAAGAGACATGTGGGGTATCTCTGCGATATCTCGTTATTTTTAATCAGCCTTGCGATTTGATCATCATTAAGGGCTTATGGAACATTTTCGATCTTCTCGGTCAAATATTTTAAAACTTGAGGACAATTGACCCCTGAACAATTGACCCCCTAGAACAACTGCCCTCTGAACAATTGCTCCCATAGATAATTTCTTGCCAGGTTGAAGAAGGAGCAGGTACTGATCAGCGTCACCATCAATCAAATGTTTGGAGGACATAAGCTAAATGTTATCAAGATTCGACAGTCAGAATAGCAAATATCGTAAAAGACTTCGAGAACCGCCATGTTTTGAATTTTCTTTTAGGTGTATATACCATAATGTGCAATTTTAGTTGTATAATTCTAGTGATATAAAAATATAAATATTATTATTAAATAATTTCTCTTATTGGTTAATAGACAAAACATGAAAATAAAACCTTAAAAATATTGTGTTTTTTCTCTGAATTTTTTCTTAATAGTGGCAAATTGTCCGGAGTGGGGGAAGTTGTTCTATGGGGACAATTGTCCGGAGTGGGGGAAGTTGTTCTATGAGGGTAATTGTCCGGAGTGGGGGAAGTTGTTCTTTGGGGGTAATTGTCCGGAGTGGGGGAAGTTTTTCTATGGGGAAAATTGTCCGGCGCAGTTCTCCTGATACCCTTAAACTTAGGAACAACTTTCGGACAGTATCCACAGCTATGGCACCATCTCCATAAATGGTACATATATTTTGCTATTTGTACAACGTTTTTATTTTCTGGAAGTAAAAGAGCGCCAAACTAAGTGAAATGCATTTCCATTTTCAATTTTAACGTGAAAACATTTAAAATTCACAATATACGCGCGAATCTTGTAGAAAGACGCTTTGAAATGTCACCTTTCAGAACGTCATAAATTCACTCATGTGTAAAACAAAATCTCTTGTTCAAATGCCATCTATTGAAAAAGACTACGAACTTTTGTCCTAAACCAATAGAATGTAAGAAAAACGCATATTAAAAAGTTGCCATTTTGACGCTGGACACACACACACACACACACACACACATATATATATATATATATATCATTTAATAATATCAACATAGACAAAAACTACGCCGCCTTCTTTGATGAATTTCAACATAACATGATTAGAACTAGAAAGGATTATTATAAAATAATGAATATTGAATGAAGATATATATATATATATATATATATATATATATATATATATATATATATATATATATATATATATATATATATCCAAAGAGGTAGATAGAAAGGGAGTCAGTATTTGGAAGGACTGGATTTTGTTGGATATTGTGTCTGAAAAGACCTGCTATGAAGAATTCATATCTTCATGCCAAATCAGTCACATTTTAATGGCCGCTTGCTAATCATATTGTTATATCGTTTCCAATTGATATATTCTTTTGTTAATCCAATTCATTTTTCCTCTGATTTTCTTATCGGATCTTTTATCTTTGCCAAATATTAATGACCATCCAAGCCTTTGCAAATTTACAAGCTTCTATCAAACATATGAAATGCGTAACATCAAACTTTCTTTCATACTGGATTAAATAAAACCAACTGACATTTTATGTAATTGCTTATTTATTATGTTTTTATGTAACTCGTGATATAGCTTTCATTTATTATTATCATTATATGCACTGTGACGAAGCAATTGCTAAAAGCATATACAGAAATTTGATGGAAATTATTTTACTATAAAAATACATTGCAAATTATTTAACTATAGCAATTAAGTGCAAACTGCTTTAATATGTGCACGTGGCCGAGTGGTTAGAAAGTTCGCATCCTGACTATGAGACCAGAGTTCGAATTTGTCAGGAAGGAAACTTCCTAATATGATATTATTGGAATGGAGGGGTGCCTGTGAGTAAAACTGCAGAAACCATGGGGGCTGTCGAGAGCTGTGCTCGCATGAAGTCACAAGTTATCGTGGCCGAGAGCTTGGACACGCTGGCCTTGTTCAAATTGTCGATCACGCTAGATAACACACTCTTTCCCAGAAACTGTAACTAAGGTCTGCTCAGCATAGTTGCAGTATAAACCACAGGTTGGCTCTGTGGATGTTGATTAAATACAAATGCGCCTGAGCAAGCGTCTGCAATAGGGATTGCCTAGCCGCCCCAGTAGACTCGTATCCTCGAATACGAGTGGCCAGCCATACTTTACTATGGAATTGTAAGTTTAACCATTGAATTCGGTGTATTTTTTCTTTACTAATATTCACCTAATACAAAGCCCAAGAGCCACCTGTGGTAGAGGGTTACCGTCTAAAGTTGTATTAGGGTAAGAAAGGGATTGATAACAGGAAAGACAGACAGCTAATTCTAGACTTGGAGATCTAATTAGCGAATAAAAGTTCAGGCGAAGAGTTGAAGTAGACTTTAGAAGGAACCGGAAACCCAATCCTAAACAGGAAATAAGGGATGAATCTCTATTCCTGTTCAAAAGACGGGGGAAGAGTGTTAACCGGACGATAAGCAAACCTATCTACTCTTATTTTATTTTACTGCCGAAATTAATTGAAAATTACTTTACAGTGGAATTTTGCTATAGACATTAATTGTAAATTATTCTAGTAATTCACTGTAAATTACTTAACAGCAGAATTAAACTGAAAATTATTTGACTATGAAAATGCGTTGTAAATGAATTTACTCTCGAAATTCACAGAAAATTATTTATAGTGGAATTACACTGTAAATTATTTGGCTGTAGAATTGTATTTCAAATTACAATCAAATTTCATTATTTAACTACAGAAATGATTTAATTATAGAAATTTGTCATAAATTATTTAACTAGAAAAATTAATTGCAATTTACAAAGAAATTGCGTTGTAAATTATTTGACTATAGAAATTTATTTTGAATTATGTTACTATATAAATTCATTGCAATTTACTTTATGATGGGACGGTATTGGAAACATACATTTATTGGAAATTATTTAAATACATAAATTAATTGTAAATTACAATGAAACTGTATTTCAAATTATTTAACTATAGAAATTAATTGCAAGTTATTTTATGGGGGAACGACATTAGAAATTATTTTACTTTAGAAATGTAGTGTAAGTTATTTCACGATTAGTATTAGTAAAAGACGCTAGTATTTAAGTTTCTCCATTTACCTGCGAGCAAAAGGCAATCTATGAGTTAAATAATTGAAAATAATTAATTACAAGTTTTTATTTGTCAAGTTGAAAATATTAGCTTGTTCGGAAAATAATGTCCGATTTTAGATTAAACCTTTTAATTGTGTTCTAATATATTATTATAATAGTTGCACGAAAATATAATACTCATTCCTAAAGTTTAAAGTATTCTCTTTGTTAATTTTATGTTAAATTCTTCCAGAATTGTGTTCTCATATACGTAATTCACCCTGTGTAACATTGGAAAATACTAGGTTGTTCGGAAAATAATGTCCAATTTTAGAATAAAACTTTTAATTGTGATCTAATATAGGGTGACCCATAAAAACGGGAACTTTTTAACAATCCAATAAAACCAAGAGTGATGGAAGAAAAATATTTTATTCATAATAATTAAAACCTTAAAACATGCCATTTAAGAAACAATGATGGAATTTTAATTTTTTAAAAATTACGTCCTGTAAATGGCGTCCTCCTGTACGAATGCATTCTTGAAATCTGCTGTTGAGATTCCTCATTGACTGCTGCAACATCTCAGCTGGGATACTCTGAATTTCAGCTTGAATTCTAAATGGCGAAATGTTTACTTGCTCAAGGTCACTGTCTCGCAGTGTTGCCACTTGCTCATGTCTGGCAATACGCTCTTCAAAAATTCCCGTTTTTTGGGGGGTCACCCTGTATATTATTATAGCAGTTGCACAAAAATATATTACTCATTCCTTATGATTAAAGTATCCTCTTTGTTAATTTGATATCAATCTCTTTCGAAATTTGAATTAAAGCATTACACATAAGGAGATGTGTTTACTTTTTTGCATGAGTTGAAGCTTGGCTAAAAAAAATGCTTCTCAAATTACTGCTGACATTAAAAGCTCATGGAGATCATTGTTTCCGAAATTCCGCAGTGGGTATATGTTTTGAAGATCAAGGTGGTAAAGGACATCAATCTGCAATTAACAATCAATTGATACGAGACTTTGTCACATCCACCATATTTCACTAATCTTTTGCCAAGTGACAGACACTTTTTCAGTCATTTTGATAATTTTTAAGCCAAAAGATATTCTGTTGCAAATAAAATGTAGAAGCTGCATTCAAAGATTTCTTGGCATCCAATCTTTTAACATAAAGACGCAAATAACTTTGTAACTCTATGGCAGAAATCTATTGATGTTCAGAGTTCTTATTTTGACTGGTTTAGATACTGTTTAAATACATTAATCCAGGAATAAAAGTTAGATTCGTTATTTTCGGAACAACCAAATCACAGAAAATTCCTATTTCTAATTAGTTAGAAGAACCCAATCCAAAGAGATGGGTAATTCACCCATTTTTATTCAGTAGACTTTTCCGGTGATACAGAAAAACGTTACGCACACGAATAAAAAATATATGGATATACACTGTATTTCACTTACGGACATAGAGATGCATTACAAATTGTTTTACTATAGAAATGCATTGCAAATTATTTTACAATAGAAAAGTATTTCTAATTATTTTATTGTACGACATCACGTCGGTAACGAGTCACTTACAAACAAAATACAATTCGGATCTTTTCTGTTCATTCACTCCAAATAATGTAAAGTTACTTATCGCAAATATTAATTCACTGCAAGAAATTATAAATTTTAACTCAAAATTTGTTTGTTTGTTTTTTATTACATTTTTGGCACCCTTTTGAAATTATAAATTTTATATCAAAGTTTGTTTAGATTGCCTCACAACAACTCCAACCTTTGGAAGGAAAAATTACCAAAAATCACGGAGTTATTCATATTTCATAAGTCAGGATGATATTCGAGGGACTTACAAAGAACTTTTTACAATTTGAAAAAAAGAAAAAGAAAAAAAATCTGTTTTTGGCTTGTTTATCGGAGTGAGCGCGAATTTAAACCCAACATTTAGAAATAGCGTACCCGAATCGCCCACATTTGGCGCAATTGCAAAGTTCAACCCAACCGGAATGCAATGGATAGGCCTCGCTCTGGGACGATTTGGTGTAAATTATAATTTTATTTTGGGGTGAATTAACAAAAATTATCCTACAATTCTTAAGAATATTATTATTGTTATTTTTTTAAATTCAGAGTAACTTCTTACCTTGACTTTTCCGAGTTAATAGAAAAAGAGGACTTCCCAATTCATTATTTGATCACAACCCAAAAGTTTCATAGATAATAATCGGAATTTTAAAACATTTTCCTAGCCCTTCGTGCTTATCGGTGGTAGTATTGTGGGGAGGAGGAGGGAAGCACTGAAGCGTCAGAAATCTGATTCTATAGAAGGATGCTGAGAATACTATGGACCGAACATGTAAGCAACGAAGAACTTTTTAGAGAAAATGGAAACAAAAAAGACACTCCCTATTCAAACTCTGAGAACGCTGGCGGAGTACGTTTGCAGCGAGAGAGTGGGTAGCAATTTTCTATGGTCTTTTACCTTCTTTTAATGAGGCTAGGAAGACGCAAACAAGAAATTATTTTATTCTAGATATTCAAACGCAAATTATTTCACAATAAAAAAAAAAGTATTGCAAATGTGCTTCAATATCTACATGAATAATAACAAAAATACTGTGTTTGGTTTAAAATTTTTGTTATACATTAGTTAGTTCGGAACGCAGATACAATTTACTTTCAAATCAATCACTCCTCGATATGGCGACAGACGTGACCGAAAATATTTAATATCTAGTTTTCGTTTATAATACGAAATAATAAACTTTTAGGTTAACAAAAGCTTCAAATACAAAACTGTGTATTATAAACGAAAAATTAGAGTAAATTATGAGTTATATAAAACGCCTTGCATAAGAATTAACTCCCTTGAATTTTTCTACATTTTCTTACGTGACAACCACTTATTTAAATGTATTTTATTAGGGGGTTGTGTAATAGGCAAACCCAAAACAATACATCGTTTTGAAATGGGGGTCGGAAATATTACATGTTTTTTTCAAAAATTATCTGCAAATAAAAACTTGAAATGCGTTGAATGCGTATGTATTCTTACCATTACTGTGAAAATCTTACTTATTATAAAACGCAGATTGTGTGTGTGTGTGTGTGTGTGTGTGTGTGTGTGTGTGTGTGTGTGAGTGTGTGCGTGTCTGTACGTTTATATATTGGATCGGATTTCCTACATTTTTTCAACCGATTTCAACAAAACTTCACAGGACTGCGTAAAATTACCTTGCGGTGGTTCTGACGGCACCAAAAATTGGAAAAACACAATGTTTTTTGCAAGAAATCAATTTGAAAACACGATAAAACACGATTCTGTCGCCAGAATGAAAGGGGGACAACTCATATTGAGTTATATTTATTATAAAACCCAGGTTGTTTGTGTGTGTGTGTGTGTGTGTGTGTGTGTGTTCGTTTATATATGGGATCGGATTTCCTACATTTTTCAACCGATTTCAACAAAACTTCACTTTTTTTTTTGGCAGGTAGTGTTTCTTATTGTCTTGCACACTTTTTTCTTTATTTTTACATTCAGAATGTTTTAAAAATTCCAAATTCTTAAAGACAATTGTTTATAATAAAATTCTATTCAATCGGTAGACTCATAACGACTGAAAACAATGTTTTTGTTTGAGTTTGGGTTTGACCAATTCGTAAAAAAAAACAAAAAAAAAAAAACAAAACTAATTAAGACATGCGTGTCCGTCAACCTTAAGCAATAATCTTTGTCAATTTTATTTTTCAGTCTTTATGATGGTCGATACTTGATCTATCTCTTACTGTTACATCCCCGGGCAACGCCGGGCTCTACTGCTAGTCCTTAATAAAATCCAATGCGACTAATTGCCTTCAGAAGTCTTATAATTAGTAAATAGTGTCCAAGCAGGATATTACGATTTCTTTTGAGTAAAGGAAGAGTTATGCTTCTTGATTTTGCGCACTCCAGTTAAAAACACTTGTTTTGCGAGGGTCCCGGAAGTTTGTTAGAGAACGGTACCGAACAAAAAGCATCAGTAAAGACCAAGGAATACACCAGACAGGTCAGACATAAAGCTATGGTGCAAAAATATCCCTTCTTTTGAAATATATCTATCGGAGAACTGTCAAATCCATCATCCAAAAATAAAGAGTGTAGCACTACTGTAAACCTACCAACACAAGACCGTCCGGCAAAACTGACAGGCAGGCAAGTAGAGCATTAATCAGAGAAGCAACCGAGAGGTCCATGTTAACTTTGGAAAAAACGGCAAAGATCCACAGCTGAGGTGAGAGAATCTAGCCACAGGATAACTATTACTTGTGTACGCCACGAAACTGGCCTTTATGGAAGAAAGCTATCAGAAATCCCATTTGAAATTTGCCATCAGCCATGTGGGAGACACAGTAAACACGTGGAAGAAAGTGCTCTGGTCAGATGAGTCCATGTAGGAGACTCAGCAAACATGTGGAAGACGGTGATATGGTCAGATGAGACCATGTGAGAGACATCAAACATGTGGAAGAAGGTGCTTTGGTCAGATGAGACCAAATTGTAGTATTTTAATCTTAATGCAAAACGCTGTTTGTGGCGGAAGCTTAATATTGCATGTCACCCTGAGTACATGGTGAAATATGGTGGTGACAGAATTATGCTATGGGGATAATTTTCTTCCCTGTAGACAAGGAATAATTTCAGAATTGATGGAAAGATGGGTGCAGCCAAATATATGACAATTCTCGAAGAAATCCTGTTGCAGTTTGCAAAAGTGTCGTGTGGGGGTTCACCTTCCAACAAGAGAACGACCCTAAATATACAGCCAGAGATACAATGGAATTTTCTAGGCGTATTGGAACAGCTAAATATGTCTTCTAAAAGCCAAATAAAGTATTAAGAAACAGGAAAATTTCGTTAGAAACAAAGAAAAGATTACTGGGTTATTATGCAATATCGGTCTTCCTGTATCGTAGTGAAAGCTGGACAATCTCATTACGGATGAAGAAGAGATGTGAAGCAACAGAGAATACCATGGACTGAACATGTGAGCAACGAAGTAGTCTTAGTTTTAAAAAAAAAGGACTCATCACAGAGCCGAGTTCGAATTCCACTCAAATCCATTATATTCACTTACGTGCCAATACCCATGGGAAAGGTATGAATCCTCTTTTTCCGAAAAAGCTATGGGAAGGTAGCAGGACAGACCAGATTCTATAGCCTTGGATGGCAACTGGCCTACCGCAGAAAGAAATGGCAACCTACCACGGGAAAAAAATCGGCCTCATCAGTCATGTATCGAAAGATACATGATCGCCTAAGCGTGTATCACGTATGGCACATAAACTGACTGATTTCGAATCAGAAAAAGCCAACTGAAATTTTTGGGGCACAGAAGGAGGAAAGAGGATTGGAGAATTTCACACGCACAGGACGTATTAAAAGCAAGAGTGACAAAGGAAAGCAGCGAATAATCTACCTTATGGTCTTTTGTAAATGGTTAGCAGAACAGGAATTAGAATAGATAGCAAAAAGGCAAACTTTACTAAGTGCTACAAAGGACAGGAAGTTGTGGAGAGCCATGATTGCCCACATAGACGAAGAAGAATTAGGATGCGTGGTTGCGAAAAGTATGAGCAACGTATTGGGGATAACTATCAATAGAAATTTAACTATCTAGGTAGTGTAGTAACAAATGAAGAGAAATGTGCCAAAGAAATCTGAAGAAACTAAGCCAAGCATTAAGATAAAGGAAAATATCCTTAGAAAAAAAAGTGCTGAACTACCATGCAATATCAAACCGTATACATAGTACTGAATGCATGGTATCTTTTTCACTGATGAAGGAGAGACCTGAAGCGGTTCTACAGAAGGATGCAGAGAATGCCATGGAGAAAATATGTGAGCAGAATGTTTTACAGAAAATAGGAACTAAGAAGAAAATGTCGCTAACAATCAGAAATAAAGAGTTGTAATTACGGGGGGGCACAGTCAAGAAAGAAGGCTTGGTGAATTTAATAATCACAAGACATTGAAGGTAAGAAGGGCAAAGGGAAACATTGAGTAACCTACTGAACGAGTTTATGAATGGAAAGGAAAAAGACAAAGAGGGCTGCAAAAGGGTAAAAGTTACTCAGGCTACTAAAACCAGGAAGTTGTGGAGATCCATGATCGCCAACATCCTGAAATGATAATGCATATAAAAGCAGTATCAATGCTTGCTTGCGTATCTCTATAAGCTGAAAAAATCACTAGATAATTGCTTAATTACATAAGCCCCAGCATTATTTAAATCTGTAAAAAAATGATTTAATAAATAGAAAAATAAACAGTTTTCGTTGTGGACAAATTCATTTAACCCATTAATGACCACAGTCCCAATTTTGGGACGGAAGAAACCTATAATTAATGTCGGGGTTTTATTTTCATTTTTATAATTAATTCTAGGTTTCAGGTTGGCCATATACAGATAAAGTTAGAAAACATACACTGCTGATAGATAGATAGATAGATAGATAGATAGATAGATAGATAGATAGATAGATAGATATGAATAGACTTAGATATTTGGATAGTTATATATATATATATATATATATATATATATATATAGACACACGAATACACACAAATACACACACACACACACACACACACACATATATATATATATATATATATATATATATATATATTGATAGATCTGGACCGACCGCGAAAGACAGATATGAACAAACTTAGATAATTGACAAAGATAGATAGATAGATATATAGATAGATAGATAGATAGATAGATAGATAACGAAAAAGTTGAGATAGATAGATCGAGAAAACAAGGATAGTAGTAAGTCGATTGATTATCTATCGACAGACCAAGTAAACAAGGAAAGTGGTAAGTAGATAGATAGATAGATAGATAGATAGATAGATAGATAGATATGAACAAACTGAGATAAATAGATAAATAAATAGATAAATAGATAGCTAAATAGATATATAGATATCAAAAGAGGAAAAATAAATATATATAGAGAGAGGCAATGGCAACGAAGAGGGTGGAAACAATACTGCGGTTTAGAGAAAGAAAACATCGCTCTAATCAACGATCACTCAATTCCAGAGTCACTAACATCTCTTTAGTACGGGCGCGTCCTTTTACAAACAGACACACTATTGTCGAACACAAGCTAGTTATGGATCTACTAGGGACTTTTTACGTGCGTATTTTCAACTTCAAACGGAACGGCACAGTCAAGCAACAATCCAATTCTATTCAAGTTCCGGCCACAGTTACCATTTCATCTGCACGGCGCTAATAATACAACTTGCGTCCCTTCCCTTACTTTCACTTTCGCTTTCATTCCTCTCCTCTTTCACTACCACCACCACTTATCCCTCTTTCATTAGTCAAGATTAAATCTTGTTCTGCTTTATATAATAAAAGCACGCTGTCCGGCTCACAAACCTGCAGTGGTCAGACCTGGCTTTTCCCACACAACCGAAACCATTACTAACGATGTGCGAAACGGACAGCAAAGGGCTTCAGTTAAGAATTGGAGGAGATCAAAGGGTCATGATAATCAGAGGCGACCTCTGGAGGCAAAACACGGAAAGAAAAAGACAGACAGTGTCGATCTCACAGATTCGGGAATTGTGGGTAACAACTGTGAAGCTGGTTGACACGAAGAGATAATTTTTGGGTAAAGAGGAGAATGAGAGTAGAGAGGGTAGTTACGAACTGGTCAGTTGTTAAATCAGACTTTGTATTGAAGATGACACGCGGTCACTCGGCGGTTTGGAATCATCTCGGCTTCGGGATGTCTTAGGGCGTTGTGCTTTCCTGTAATTATTGAAGATTGCTGGGTTGGTGTGCGCGAGTGGGGGGGTTGTTGAAACATCACTTCTGGGTACTGCTCAATGTATTTCTACCTTTTGTTGTATCGACGGAGCTAATTCCCGTAGAAATGGTTGTTGAAATTTGGGAAATTTGGGTTCTGGGGATTTAAAGGGGCCTGTTAAAACCAGAGAAATATTTGTTTTAGGGAGAGACAAAAAAATAGTAATTTAACTAAAGCAGAGATTAGAAATAGACTGAAATTGTATCTTTAGGTTAATTCTTTCTTTCTTTCTTTCTTTCACACTCATAAACCTAAACAGATAAACACATACACGCACGCACGCACATTTGTGTATGCGTGCGTGTGTGTGTGTGTGTGTGTGTGTGTGTTCCTGAAAATGTGTAGGTAAGGACGTGTATATATGAATGTGTGTATAGGGAAACACACACATATAAACACATGTAGATGTGGATTTCTTTTCTTATCACATCGTCCGGTTACACTCCTCCCTGTTCTTTTGAACAGGAGAAGAGGTTTATTACTTGTTTCCTGTTTAGGATTGGATTTCTGATTCCTTTTTCCTTTTCTTCCACTTCCAATGACCCGTTGCGTCTTGGCGACATTATCACCTTGCTTGGGGTGGTGCCTTTTACTCTGTAACACTCTACTTCGAGTGACTCTTGGGTAAAAAAATTAATGTAATAACACTACTTTCGAAAGAAAAGTACTGCTATCACAATGTAAGCTAGTGAAAAACAACAGCGATAAAGGTAAAAATAAAAGCAGTAAAAGCTGAATGAATTTGGTTAGACTGTGCATGTAGACATTTCAGACCCCAGAAATTTACATTTAAAACTAAGCGTCCCTGCATCTTCGGCGTTTCTATTGATGTTTAATTAGAACCGACGTTTTCGTTG
Organism: Acanthosepion pharaonis; assembly: GCA_903632075.3. Lineage (NCBI taxonomy): Eukaryota > Metazoa > Mollusca > Cephalopoda > Sepiida > Sepiidae > Acanthosepion > Acanthosepion pharaonis. The sequence goes on along the minus strand of CAHIKZ030005517.1, from coordinate 2,335,463 downwards.
TGTTACCCTACTTATATATGATTCCATCAATAAAAAACATTATCTAGTCTAAAGAATTCTTTTGAAAGACGAAACGCATTAAAATTTTTCCCATTTTGTCATTCAATTAACTGACATATATATAATTTACTATTTACATATCACATTCTCCCATATTGAACTTCGTAGATTTTTAACATAACTTGCATCCAAATAACAGTAAGTATTTATAATAGGTATATTTTACGACAATGATATATCCAACTTATTTACAATAAAAATACATTGTAAACATGACGATCGCAACTCAAAGCCTAGCAACCACCCTAACTAACTTTGACCAACGACTATAATTTTAGTCTTCAGTTACTATTATTAACTTACAATTTCCGAAGCTCTCTTTTAGGTAGGCTATGCGTTGATGAGGAGTTATCATTATTTATACTCTGACTGTTGTCCTCATCTTCTTGTTATTACAACGTTAAAAATTGCCGCAAAGCATTGTTGATTTATTTAAGATGGAATAATCTATTATGACATGTCACTGATTTGTATTTAGATATATTGTATTTATTTTCAGTTTTTCTAGTTGAATTGTTCACTTATATTATATATGATCCATTATTGTACATAATTAGGCTACAATTTTTATCTTATATGAATACTATCTTATGAAAATTGAGATGTAGTAGAATGGGGTCATAGGTTCGGAGGATATCATAGATTCGGGTGGGAAGCACAAGGCCCTAACTAACACCGGCCCTGATTACACTGGTATCCTCATCGTTGTTAAAAATCATAGTGTGCAATAAATATGGAATGATTGGATCTGTGGATTATTCTCGCTTGCGCAGTGGTGAAAATTTCAGCTAACAGTTAAAATGTGACTTATAATGAATTCTTTTAAAGATGAAACAGATACCTGCGGAAGGTTAGAAAAAAAAAACAAAAAAACAAAAACAAAAAAACAGTGATGTAAACGTGGTATCCGAAACAATAATGTCGAAGATTGGACATATAATTCATAACATAATATTAACCAATAGTCCCCGTGAAAGTTTTATGGTTCTTTTTGTGATGTTGGACGGCTTCCCTTGTCGAAAGCTTGTTATCATTTCCAAAAATGCTCGTTATTTTCGAGACTTCGTAGACAACGGTACTAGTAGTAACGCCTTCACTTTGATATCCACACTAGTAATACTTGTTCAAGTAGTAATTGCCAAATAGTGTAATGATCAGAAGAGAATCGTAATCCGTATAGTAGTGGAATAGATAGAATGAATGTATAGCAATATAGTGGATAGACAAGAAGAGTGAACAGTGATCCGTATAGTGATAGAGGAGAAATAGTGATCAGTGATAATTACACTACTTCGTATTTATTCACTTCCTTTATGATCACGTGATCTATTCAATAATGAAATCCCCCGTGTTGCTCACTGGCAATCTAGTTTCAAACCACAGTGTCGGCAATGGCACTTACTCTTATACAACAGTATTTTTTTATTTGAATTTTCTGATGAATCATTATTCCTATAAGTTAATGAGTGGATAAGCTCCTTGGGAGTCCTACAACTATGAAATACCAGTCGAAATTCCTCTATTGCATAGTTAAATATTTGATCTTAATAACTTTAACAGATATTTATCTATACTTCTGTATTGTAACTATTTACGCTATTAACATCGTTAGGACGATTATCCTCATTTTATTGCCATATGAATTTAAAGAGTTCGTTTCAAAATTCCAACGTATATCACATGAAGAAGGCTGGAGTGTAAAATGGCCGAAACGTCATAAATATGGCAATAAAGATGAGGACAACAGTCTGAACGATGTAAATAGTCTAAATAACTTTAACAAAATATTGTAATAACAATCATAAATATGAATGCAGGGAATTATTTAAAGAGAGTAAAAATGAACAGATTTAAATTGACAAGTTTTTCATTTCACTGAAACAGACGTTAAACACATGCGAGCGCTGTCGCCTCTTCTATCTTCCCTTCTTTCTTTCTTTCTTTCTTTCTTTCACGCGATCAAAACGGAATAGTCCGTTATTTATTAGGTATTGTCAGGAGACGTTAAACACTTCTTTCTTTCTTTCTTTCTTTCTTTCTTTCTTTCATTCACTAAAACCAAGTAGTGTCTTTTCTCCTCTTTCCACGCGTTCAAAACGGAATAGTCCGTTATTTATTAGGTATCGTCAGGAGACGTTAAACACTTCTTTCTTTCTTTCTTTCTTTCTTTCTTTCTTTCTTTCTTTCTTTCTTTCACTAAAACCAAGTAGTGTCTTTTCCCCTCTTTCCACACGATCAAAACGGAATAGTCCATTATTTATGAGGCATTGGCATGGCGTAACGGTCGTGCAAACTAAGGAACTAAGGGAGGGGCAAGTAGAATTATTAGATATTTTATCTTAGAAATTCTGACAGCGTTAATAAAAGCATAAAGCATAGTGATTAACATGTTTGGTCAAAACAAAGGTAAAAAATATATATTATTCTGAATAACATCAGTAATTTTGAGAAGAACCATTATGATTGTAAGTGTGGTTTAAACTACTAAGCACATTCTTTTGGGTGATTTTATTGCTTATTTTTATATATTTTATATTATTTCTTTACTAATTGTTCACCTAGTACAAGGCTTAAGAACTATTCAAGGTAGAGGGTTACTGATTGAAGTTGTTGTATGAGCATAAAAGAAAAAGATAAGAAATACAGTGTATGAGGATATGTAGGATAGATAACAATTGACCCTTGATTTGAAAAGGTTAAGATTGTAGGGATTGAGAAAGTTTCCTCTTGGGAGTCTGTTCCAAAAGTAGCAATTCTTGGGAGAATTTGTCTGAATTAAACTTCTTTCTTGATAGAATATGGAGAAAGTGGGGATAATTTGTTCCAGTGTACATGGCATGGTGGCTCTTAGACATGAAGGTCAGAAAAGGAAGCTCATCAGAACAACTGACCTCATTCCATCAGCAAAGTGTTTTAGCCAATTAATTCTACACCCATCTTTAGTAGTATAAATGCCTTTCTTCTAAGGCAGTTTATTAATTTTTGATTAGTAATCTTTTTGGTAATTATATTTTTATTGCTTTAGTTTCATTATTCATTTTCTATGGCTTATCAACTCTTATTTTTGTTGCTCAGATCATTTTAACATTGTCATTGTAAAGCAACCAGCATGGATTGAAAACATAAAAAAAGATGCAAGTTCTGGTCTTTTTGGAAGATATGTCTTTGTTTATGGTTCATTTTACTAACTTAATGGTTTTATCAAGTTATTGAATTGAACAAAGAATAATTCTTGAAAATATATTTCATGATAGATAATATGACAACATATTTGATAATTTATCTGTCATATATATATCAAGAATGAACGAATCAAGGTAAACCACAAGAAAACCCACACAAGTGATTTGATTAGTGTTGAAGGCTTGATATATATATATATATATATATATATATATGATAATATCTTTGACAATATGTTTGACAATATAATTCTATGCTCCATTTTTATATTGAGATGATACATTTCAGTAACTATCACAATATTCTGGAAGTCTAATTTGACAGAGTTAGATATTATAAAACAGAAAAATAATCATGGAACTACAAAATTTATTAGAACTTTAAAATCATTGCAATGTATTTCATTCTATTAGAAAATAAAGAAATTCATTTTTTGTCAATTTCGTCTTTCTTGGAGGAAATCAATTGGTAAATTCTCTGAAGTTTTAGGTATCACACAATACGCCAATAACCATAATTGTGATACAGGTAAATTTTATATATGTATTTATTTTATTTATAGTAATAATAAAATAAATATTATGATATTTGTTTTATTTTATTTATTTACCTATTCATTTATTTATTTATTAGATCATATATTTATTTATAGCATATATTTATTTACTTAGATATTTTGATTATTTATTTATTTCAAATCATTTATTTATAAAATATAATGTTTATTTTATTAATAACATAATATTTAATTATTTTGCAGTATATAATATTTATTTTATTTACAAATATATAATAACTAAACCTTTTTTGTATAATAATATTTATAATTTAATATATTATGTTATATATAATATAACATTAAATATTGCAAACAATATGGAGAATGTTATTATTAAAATATTGTCCAAGTTATAGGTGTCTTCATTTTATTTATTTTTAACATTGAAAGAAAAATGAGTTGCATTTATGCTTTATATTGACTACTATTAAAAACTAGAAATATTTCTCTGCATTGACCAAACCTTCCCAGAAGCCCAAGATCAGAGATTTGTTATATTTATTTATTTTTTTTTTTGTTATTCTGACCAGTTCCAACTTTTGCCTCTGTGCCATTATTTCCATTGGCTACTCAATCAAAGAGTAAGGAGACATAATAGGAAGAAGAAAAATAAAAATAACACTGCTTCAAGACAACCTGTCTGAGTGAATGAGTGGGTCGATTGAAATACCCTTCAGATCATTAGACATTGATACAAACACATATTCACCTAAACAAGAGAAAGTGGTGTTATATTTGCATGAGTGATCAAGGACAGTTCAACAAAGGTGCGAGAGTTTTTCCCCAGGGTGAGAAACTGCTGTGCTCGACAGAGCCAGAGTATGGTGTTTGCTCCCTGGTATGCAAGGGGGGGGAGGCAGATGAGACTAGAGTTGGCATGTGTCTTAATTAGGGGTAAAGGAGGATAAGGGGTTAAAAGTAAAATGTGTAATGATGGTGGAGGGCTTTTTGAAACCTGGTAATGATGAATCGTACTCATGATGGTTGTCTTTTATTATTATTTTTTTTCTCTTATAATGCAATATGCCTTCAGGAAATGGGAGAACATGGCACTCCACATCTTTCTTTTCTTTATTACCTGTGAATTACAATGCCTTCTTGGAAAAGATAGTGAAGTGGTTTCCTATTGCCTTTTCTATGGTATTAGTATACAGATTTTTCCTTCTCTTAGAGGTCAGTACCTGGATGGGTGACCACTTGGGAATACCAGGTGCTGTATAATGGATAATTCTCAGAATTGTTAATTGGAGGGCTGAGTTCCAATTCTAGCTGGGTTCGTTATATTCACTTACATGCAAATATCCTTGGGAAAGTGATGAATCCACGTCTTCTTCCCCCATCTATGGGTTAATTAATAAGACTTGTATCACTAAATCATTATAACCTCCAAATAAATTTTAAAAATTCAGACAATCTAAAAATATTTTCTGGCTTTAAATAACCTGAAAAAGAGTTGATAAGCCATAAAAAATGAATCAACTAACCAACCTTCTCTTTGAAAAGTTACCACCCAAGGCTACAGTCCAGTATAGCCTGCTATTTAAGCCAATTCTTAAATAATTTTTTTTTTTGATGGGCATGTGGCCGAGTGGTTAGAATGTTTGCTTTCTGTCCATGAGACCTGAGTTCAAATTTCACCATGAGCGATTAATCAGGAAGGT
>CAHIKZ030005517.1:2292500-2327500 GCA_903632075.3 Acanthosepion pharaonis | reverse complement strand
TTTATTTTTTTACAAGTATTTCTTTTTTGGGCACAACAAAAGTTCTGCATATCCATGCACTTTCCGCTAGTCTTTTAGCCACTATCAAGGACAATTTTTACTTTTTTATTTTTAACTGAATGTGTAGTTTGTTTTTTTTTAATTTATGTGTCTAAAGTTATAGGAATGTTTTATTCCTTAACAGTCAGCACATTGTGGTCATGTTCATAGTTAATGTTATTGAGTGTTAGCTTTTCTTTTCGTGCTTCCATAATCTTTAATCTTGGATGTGGCTATTATACTGGCATTTACCATTAGTATTTTTATGTGTATTAAAAAACAATTTTTTTAAATTAAGCACTTATATATACATATAAAATTAAAGATACAAATAAAATATATATTTGTGTGTGTGTGTTTGTGTTTGTGTGTGCATGTGTGTGTGTGTACAGAGATGGAAAGAGAGCATAATTTTATCCAAGCTTATATTATAAAATACTACTTGTGAGATTTAGTAATGTCAATATGCAAAACTGGAATATTTTTCAAAAGAAAAATTATGCAACTTTCTTTAGAAATAAAACTCTGATGGATTTATTCAAAATGGAAATTTGTGCAGAGTATGTTTAAGAACAATGATAAGTAAATTCTAAATTGAACAAAAAATCATATCTCTATGTTGTAAGTGAACATTTATATATATATATATATATATATATATATATATATATATATATATATATATATATACACATGTGATTATATATTACTTATGTAGTTATATGATTCTATATATGTGCTTATGTTGTAACCTATATATGTATGCATACATACTTATGTAATTAAATATATAACATTATGTGATTTTATATATATATACATATATATATATATAAATCACATAATTATATATTTATATATATACACTTACAATATATATATCCTTGTAATAAATATCTGCATATATTTATATATATATATATATATATATATATATATATATATATATATAAATATATATATATATATACACACACACACACATATATATATATATATAAACCTATGTACTATTATGTATATAAATATATGTGATTACAATATATATATATATATATGTAAATATAATATATATATATATATATATATATATATATATATATATATATATATATACATATATTCAGATACAAATTTATATGTAACCGTTTGTATTGCATTATCCAGATATTACATTGTATACTCATATACACACACATACACACAACTATATATATATATATATATATATATATATATATATATGATAAGTGTTTGGTTCATGTGTGTATATAGTAGTTGGCTACAGATGTGTATCTACAGTGATTTATTATGCAATAATGTGTATATATATTTTTAAATATGTCTAGATGGATGCTTTTTTTAGTATGCCTTATATGTCCATGTGTGTGTGTGTGTGTGTGTGCATGCACAGGCAGAGAAAGAGGGAGGGAGACATTCATATTTAATATATGTATTAATCGATATGCATAGCCATACATATATTTGTTACAAACCTATATTTATCTATATAGATATTTATATAAATACAGATGTCTTTTTTTTCCCAATTTTAATTCCAGTTCTCTGGAAATAATTGAATTAGGCATGAAAGCAAATATCCTTTTATAAAAAAAAAATCCAGATCCAGGAGAAAATATGAAATAATGATCTCTGTATAAGTGCTCAAGTACACACACACGAGTATGTACACACATGTTTGTATGCACACACATACATACAATGCAAACTGTGGTATATATGTTGGTATATGTCCAGATTCTTGCATAGATATGTTCATTAATATACATGTGTTTAACTACGCATATATATATGCATAGACTATAACTGAATATATATATATATATATATATATATATATATATATATATATATAGTTGTATCTGTATATACCTATTTAAATTCACACACATACATACATGCATATATATATAAAATACACACACACATATATATATAAGCACCCATACATATATATGCCATAAAAACACATGAATATAAACATATACACATATGTACAATAAGCATACAAAGATATACACATCTACATAAGATATATAAACTCATATACACATATAGTTTAAATATGTATATATACACACACATATATAAGTCACACAATTTATACATAAACACATGCATATATATACATATATATGTATATTGTATATATATATATATATATATATATATATATATATATATATATATATATTTATTTATTTATATATATGATAGTTTCAGTAATGACTTCTTTAAATCCTAGTAAGAAGAGATATGAAAAAATATTGAGTAGAAACATGTTTTACACAGATTTTTAAATCTTCCTGCAAATACCAAACTCACTTGCTCGATGACTCACCATAATTTTTAATATTTTACAAGCATCTCTGTACTTTAAAATTTACACACACATACACACACACAGAGACACACACAGACACACACACACTTACACATATATATATATATATTTGTGCGTGTGAAAGACATGTATGCTTTGTAGACTTGTGCATGTTTGAATTTTTGTCCAAAGACAATTCTTCTTTCTCTGATTTGATTTTACATTAATTTTTAAATCTTCTATCAACTCCTTTCTTTTTTCCTTTCTTTATTCATTCATTTATTCATTCTCTTCTTTCCTTCTTACTTCTGCCTTTCCTTCTATTCTTTCTTCCTTTCTTCCTTCCTCTGTTCCTTCCTTTCTTCATTTCACCATTTCTACCTTCATTTCTTCATCCACAGTCTTCTCTGTTCTTTCTTTACTTCATTTATACAATCATTCTCTACTCTGTCTCTTACTTTTTTCCTTTATTCATTCATTCATTAATTCATTCTCTTACTTTCCTTCTTTCCTTCCTTCCTTCCTTCCCACTTTCCTTCCTTCCTTCCTACTTTCCTTCCTTCCTTCCTTCCTTCCTTCCTTCCTTCCTTCCTTACTTCCTTCCTTCCTCTAGCCATTCCTAATGTCCTGCCTCCATTCTCTCCTTTGATCCTTCTTTCCTTCATTCTTTCAATCAGTCATTCTTTCTTTTGTCCTTTACTTTTTTTTTATCTTTGTCCTTCCTTCCTTCCTTCCTTCCTTCCCTTCCTTCCTTCCTTCCTTCCTTCCTTCATTCCATTCCTAATGTCCTCCTCCATTCTCTCCTTTGATCCTTCTTTCCTTCATTCTTTCAATCAGTCATTCTTTCTTTTGTCCTTTACTTCTTTTTATCTTTGTCCCTTCCTTCCTTCCTTCCTTCCTTCCTTCCTTCCTTCCTTCCTTCATTCATTCATTCTCTCCTGTATTCCTTACTTCCTTCATTCTCGTATCTGTTCTTTATGCATATAAGGGTCACTGAATGGAATACTTCCTATTTAGTTTAGCAGAAACTATAGCAGATACAAGGAGCACAATAACACCACTGAATAGAGCAGGTTCTCAGTTTCAAAACACTATTTCTCATATAGTCACAACCACTAACAATGCATTTTACTAGCAGTTGACAAGAGCCTACCTGTCACATTTGTAAAAACTTCACTAGCAAAATAGTAATTCTTACAATCTAAAAATATTTTCTGGCTTTAAAAAACATGCAAAAGGTAAGATAAGCCATAAAAAGACAAATCCATCAATCAATCAATAAACCTCTATTTTTAGTAATACTTTCATTTATTTATGACCACTAATCTCTTCTTCTTCCTGATTTAAAGGTCAGCATAGAGGTTTGCAAAACAATCAATTCTCACTTTTCATTGGGATTTTAATTTATTAATTTATAATCCTGACATTCCCAGATCGCTTTGCTTGGATAATGTAAGGGTTGCATTACTATAACTATTTAATTATTACGAATACTTCATTGCAAATAGTTTTAAGAGGAAGGGCTAATATATACGCATTACAATCTCTAGACATGACTCTGAAGTTAATATTTTGAAAACATTTCCTAAAAGAATGTAAATAAATATGAAATTGTTAATTTTAAATAGCTAATATATCATCTGTGTCTTTTATTACACTATGTAAATAAAGGCATCTGCTTTGATTTTATAAAAACTTTTAATACAGGGTGTAATGAGTAAATTTTTGCCATTTTAGATTTTTAATTTTTTGCTGCACATTGTTTTTGATTATGTCAACTACACACTATAGTAGGGTCAGTTGGGCACCATGTGTGACAAAAAGAGCACCATAACACATTTCTCTCTGTCAGAAATTTGGAAATGACATGTGGTACTGCTTGATATTCATGCTGGGAGCTCCAATATGAACATTTTAGAGTGTTTGTATATCAACCTGCGAGTTGGATGAGTCTAATGGTGATTGCAAAAGTGTTTGGAGTGATCACTAGGAATGGCAACACTAGGGATGCCTCCATTCATCTTCCCACAGGGCATCAGACTCAGTATGGAAGCCTACATCCAGTGCCTTGAAGGGTAGTGTTGCCCTAGGGTGACTGCTGATCGATCCTATGTCTGACGAGAGAACTCTGCACCATGCCACACAAGCAGGGGAACCCAGTCATGGCTGTTAGACAATTTCTGTAATCACCTCAACCCTTACATCTGGCCACCTAACTCCCCAGACTGCAACCCACTTAATTAATATGTGTGGGGCACATTTGAGCAAGAGACCAACAAAACTCCTTGTAACACCAAAGATGAACTGAAGGCAAGGATTATGGCAGCATTCACCAACAAATTCACCACAAGGAAATCGTCCAGAAGAGTTGCAGGAGATTCCAAAGTTGCCAGGAGGCTGTGGTTGAAGCCAATAGAAATTTTATTAAATAAATTTCCTCTTTAGTATTTTAAGATATTTTCTGTAATTTTGGTAAATATATTTGTTAAAATGAGATATCAGTATTATTTTCATTTTTTTTTTTGTGTGTATCATTAAGACGACAATTTATCCATCGCACCCTGTATTTATTGGATATTGATACCTTTCTATACAACTTGCTTTTTCAATATTTTGGTGTTTTTCTTTCATTTCCTTCACTTCACACACCTCTCTGTCTGTCTGTCTCTCTTTATATATATATATATATATATATATATATATATATATATATATATATATATATATATATATATCATGGCTTTTAAAATGTTTATTTTTGTCATATAGTAAAATCCAATATGGCGTGTAAATGAAATATTCGGTGAAAAATCCCATTCATCAGTAACATTTTAAACCCCTCATAGAATGTAAAATTCTTAAAGCAAACCTATGCCAAACTGTTTTCCTGAATAATTGATGACTTGGCTGTCTGAAAATGACAACATCAAGATGAAATAATGGAAACTGACTGTGAAAAACACAATTATGTGCATCAAGTTTTCGAACAATAAGTAAACTTCTGGACCTTTTCAGGCAACGTTATAGGATCCAGACGGCTATTGTTTGCACATGGAATTATTCATTGGTAATTAATCTTTGATTTGGCTGTGGAAAATGTCACTCAGCAGTTAAAATTGAGAAAAATTCCCTTATTTTTATGAAAAAATATTTATTTTCACTTCAAAATAATATCATTCAAACTTCATCACTTTCTCCTTAATTTGGCATGAACATCATTGAATAAAAGGAACAGCTAAATGGCCTGGCAATGTGAAATACGAAAGACATGTGGCGAAAAAACAATGTCATCTGCTAAGTGTTGTCATCACTGGGTCATGAGTGTTAAAAACAAAACAAAACACATCAAGCCATTGTTCAAACATAGGTTTAAAAAAAAAACTTATATCAAGCCCTCTTTGCTTTTATCTGGGAGTGGTAGGTTTTATTACAAGCTGATGACAACTTGTTCTAAACGTTTATTGCTGGCTGGTTGACCTTTTACCCAGACATATCAAAGTCAATTTGGCTTAATTTTACTTTTGGTTTCTGGTGGTCAGGAATTGTAGATAAATCTTTTGCCTTTTGCTAAAGATTTCCATGGCCAGGTGTCAATTTTTTAACCCCTGGCAGTCATAGTCCAGTGGGCTTTGTTGCATTTTGACCCCCTAGGAATGTTGATTTCCTTCAAAACTCTCAATTTTAAATAGTTTGATTATGATTTAGGCTTTCTGATTTTCCAAAAAAATGGTTAATTTCCCATTAATGGGGAAAATTTTTGTTTAGAACTAGAAAAAAATGCAAAATTTTCACTATTTTTTTCACATTTTACCCAAATAAAAATTTTTTGATCATTTACACCAGCCAATTTTACTTTTAAATGAAAGAATATATCCTTTGCTTTCAGAAAATACCTAGTTTCAAAAGTTTCCTTGATATTTGTTTAGGTGATGATAAAACAGTCATTTTTTCAATATTTTACCCCCTATAAAAGTATGAAAATCCATTTTTTCAGAGAAAAGAAGCTGTGACAAAATAACTTTCGCCATTTTTGTGATGATTTTTACTTGGCATAGAAAATTTTTACCATAGCAAACCTGAATTGACTTTATTTAAGTTCAGTGGGGCTATAGGAAACCTAAAATAGCTGTGATATATATATATATATATATAGTACAGGTAATAAATCCATTGGTATATAATCCAAGTGGATCCTAGTAATATCAAATATTAAAACTAATCAAAAAAAAGAGCTCAATATATTTATTATAACAGAGCATATAAATTACACAACAAAATCCAAAATTACCTCATACACCACTTGTACATTTTGTCCTACATGGTATTACACATGTACATTTTGGTCTACATGTTATTACCTTTGTACATTTTGATCTACATGGCATTACACTTGTAAATTTTGGTTTACATGGTATTACACATGTACATTTTGATCTACATGGTGTCACACTTGTACATTTTGGTCTATATGCTGTTACACTTGCATGTTTCCTTCTTGTGATCTACAGAGATTGTTTATAATTTTTGGTTTCTCTTAACCAGGTGTTGTTATCGAGACCTTCCTTGATTGCCTGCAACTGTTTACTATTACTTGCATAATGAGTTCTTGTAAAAACTCTACAACGATTTCCTTCAGTGAGTTCTATACTTGCAGTAGTGATTTGGATATTGGAATTGGTCCATCTGTGCTCACAAACAAGCCAGGAACTAATCTGAAATGGTCTTTTGGAACTCTGCCTGAGTGGGCAGCAGTTAGGATTTAATGGTTTTTTTTTCATTTAACCTTTTATTTATTGAAGAAATTCTTCTTTTTTTTTTTCAGAAATAATTCTTGCTTTTGTGATTGTTGTTATTTCACTTCCTCTTTTTTAAACAAATTCTTTTTTCCTTTGCTGTCAATGTTTCACACTCTATTGATATTTATTAAACACCACTTAGTGGCGTATTGTACTCACTACAGTAGGAATGGTTTGTGAAACTTGTTTACTATCAAGTACTCTATTATAATATGTCCTTCTTACTTACCCTCTATCACTCCCTTCTTTCCTTCTTTCTCACATTCTATCTCTCCTTTCTTTTGTTATTCTATATCCCTCTTTCTTTTACTTCTTTGTTACTCTCTATCTAGTCATCCTTTTCTTCTTACTATCGTTTCCCTTTCTCTTTCATACTTTCTTTGTCTTTCTTCTATCCTTCTTATGATCCATCACTTTTCTTTCATACATCCAATTTCTCCTTTCTTTACCTTTTACTTATTCTCTATCCATCTTTCCTTTGCTTCTTATTTTCTATCTATTCCTCCTTTTCTTCTTACTACCTTTCTTTTCTTTTCTTCTTAATTACTTCCTATCTCTTTCTTTTTTCTTCTTACTCTCATACTTTTCTTTCCTCTTTACTCTCTACTTCTCCCTACTTTCCTTCTTTCTTACTCTCTATCTCTGCCTTCTTTTTCTAGTTCTCTTCCTCTCTATGAAAGATAAATATTAAAATATTTCCTTTTTTTAAATTTGGCATTCATTGACTGAGCAGTTTTTTTTTTTTGTTTTTGGTTGGAATTTATAAAATCTTTCTCTTTTTCCACTTTTTTTCAGGAAAACAACAAAAAGTCCAGTAGCATTTATTGCTCTTTTTGATACTGATTTTTTTTTTTTTTGGGGGGGGGATCCTCCTGAACCTTCTATTTTAAGTCCTGTAGAATATTAACATCTTGATTATATCACTATTTTCTTTTTGAGTGCCATGTCCATTTTAGTTGTTACTGCTGTTTTCAACTTATTTGGTTTCTATTATTTAGTACAGTTCTTTGTTTGTAATTTTGTAGCACCAGCCCATAATATTCAAAATTTGCCAGGACCTTCAGGCTTTAATTGTTCAAAGCCTTTTTTCACCATAGATCTTAGGAAGTGATTGTATACAGCTAACAGTTTAGATATTTCTGAATGGGTTTGGAGCCATGCATGGCATCTATATGAAAGTTTTGATTTAATGGGGTTATTTAAGAACATGACTTGAGTTTTCAGGTTGATGCTTTGGTTTCATAGCAGTTTTTGGTATTGACTAAAACAACCTCTGGTATAGACTATTCTATGTTCAATTTCTTTTTCTTCTATACTTAATTTGTTATAGCTAATCAATGTACTAAGGTATCTGAAGTGTTTATTAATTACTAATTCCACATCCTTTAATTTTTATAATGGATTCAGGGTAGGTGCCATCACTGCATTCATTTTCTTAGAATACTTGACAGAGGATGCTGATCTTTTCGTTCAAGATCATTCTTATTACAACTATGAAAACCTATGTCATCAGCACAGCCTCTCTCATCATCAGTATATTGGTATCGGGAGGAAAAGCAAGATCTATTGGTAGACTCATTTGGAATGCATTATGGAATGTTTAAATGGTTAGTGCACATCTTATCACATCTGTTTCTAAATGTGCAGTACATAGTCTAAGAAAAGATTAAAAAGACTGGGGCTCTCATTTCTTCCTTGTTGAATGAGGTTTGAAATGTTTTCATGTTGGAATCTTCAACAGACATGTAATATTTTGTAGACTGATACTATTCCCTATTTCCTCCATGTTTCAAAGGTCTTGTATTAGATCAATGGATTCAGTGCTTGGAAGATGATTTCTAATGGATAAGAAGTTGATTTCTCTGTTGACTTTGGTCATATGCTGCTGTAAGATCAACAAACTAGTTATACAATTTTCTATAAGAGAGGTAAGTAATTTCTTGGAGTTGTTTAATGATATGTATGTGATCATTGCAATGCTTTCCAGAATGAAAACCAAACGGGGTTATGAAGAATTGACCTTCATAAAACAATGAGAACCTAGATAATGTTCATTAATACTTTCCTCATAATGGATCTAATTGAGATACCTCTGTATGTGTGAGGGTCTTGAGGGCTAACTTTCTCTTTCCATAATGCACTAATGTGTGAAAGACCCCATTTGACATAAAATTGGTTATATTTCTCCTGACAATTGAGATATAGAAAAATGTGTTACTCAAGGGCATAGCTTTTTTTCTGGTGTCCATGAGAAACCTTGGTTTTCTGTAAAAACAAGGCTCCACTGATTGGTCCTTAAGGGTCATGTGACTGATTATGCTCCATGCATACTAACTGGGAAAAAAAGAAGCAGTTATCCCAACACAGGAAATAAATCACTCTCAACTCTCATTTTGACTGCCTGATGTTTGGATATGTTTTTTTTTTCTTACTTTTGCCCAGACTCACACGAAAAAAAAAAAAAAAAGACAAAATTTATTAAGAGCTACAAAGAACAGGAAATTTTGGAGAGCCATGATCACCAACGTCCGGAAATGACACGGCACATTGGAGAAGAAGAACGTCTTATGTAAAAGTAATGTGTAAGAAAATAGAGTAAGAGAAAATTAGTGAAAAAATCAATGAAAAATATGGTAAACATTCTTTTTGGAATTAATTTACCATTTACCTTTATAAATATAAACATAGAAATAATGTAAAGTTCAAAACTGTTGAATATTCAAAGTTATCAATGCAGATGGTAAATACAATATTTTTTGTTCTTTATTGAACAATCATAAATAAAATATTTAATAAGTTTTTGAGTAGTCAGTGAAAAGATGTTGTTTTGAAACATGGTTTTCCTCCCTTGACAGTCAAAAGTAAAAAGCAGCCTTTGGTAGAGGTACCAGTTATGCTCTTTTGGAGTTTTGTTAAAGAAAAACTAGTCTCAACGGTATTTCTTATCGATGTGAGAATTATAAAATTTTTGCTAGTTAAAATGTTATTCACAAGAATACAGAAAAAAACATTTTCCTCACAAAAGAAAGGAGACTTGAGGCAACAGAGATGTGGTTCTGCAGGCAAATGCTGAAAATATCTCTGGATGGGGCATGTGAACACTGAGCAAGTTTTACGGAAAATGGAAACCAGGACATTTAAAATCAGAAAGAGACAGTTGAAATTTCTGGGGCACAAAATATGGCAAGAGGGCTTGGAGAATTTGACCCTATTGGGACATAGTAAAATCAAGAGAGACCAAAAAAAACAAAACAATTAGTCTACCTAATGAGTTTGTGTAAATTGATGGCAGAACAGAGACTGGTAGAGATGGTAAGGGGACTGTAATGAGATTGATTTAGCTAATGGGTAATTAGCATAAAGAGAGCTATAACCATAGCTCACGGGCAACTCTGAGGGTGTACGTGAGGATATCTATGTCTAATAAGTTTGATCATCATAACAAAATGGTGTCACCTAAAAAGCTCTGTTGAACACACAAGAATTTGAAAATGTAAAGATTTTAATAAAATTCTTTGAGGCATGTGCCAGAATAAAGAATTTACAAGATGACCAAACACCTAGAGGACAGAAAGAAATAATGGATCTATTTTTGGGCAAAACCATTAGGCAGATTTCATTAATGACTTACTTGGCTGAAATTGAAAACTTAAAGATATCAAAGAAATAATATTGAGAATAAAAAAAATTGGTCAAGGTCTCCCATAACAAGAAATGCTTGTGAAACCAGAGAGAGGGGAAGGGAAGGTAAGAGAAGTTGTATATCCATGCTGGACGTGAAACCTAAAAGATTCAGGGAGATGTAACGGGATTGGGTGAACTAGTAGGTAATTAGCATAAAGAGAGCTATAACTATAGCTCATAGGCAACTACACGGGTACATAAGATATCTACAGCTACTAAGTTTGACCATCATAACAGAGACAAAAATTCTTTAGAGTGACAAAGGATAGGAAGTTGTGGAGAGCATGATCACCCACATCCTGAAAGAATGCAGGGCAGGTAGAAGAAGAAAGCAAACAATGTACTATGACAGAAGATGAACTCAAAGGGATGAACTGAAAGGGATAGTAAGTGGACAAATATTGCTTAGGGCTACAACGGATTTGAAGTTGTGGAGAGCCATGATCGCCTACATCCTGAAAGAATGCAGCACAGGCAGAAGAAGAAAACAAACAATGTACTATGGCAGAAAATGAACTGAAAGGGATGAACTGAAAGGGATAGTAAGTGGACAAATATTGCTTAGGGCTACAATGGATTTGAAGTTGTGGAGAGCCATGATCGCCTACATCCTGAAAGAATGCAGCACAGGCAGAAGAAGAAAACAAACAATGTACTATGGCAGAAGATGAACTGAAAGGGATGAACTGAAAGGGATAGTAAGTGGACAAATATTGCTTAGGGCTATGAAGAATAGGAAGTTGAAGAGAGATATTATTTCTCTTGTCTATATTGGTCATGACATATAATAAGAAGAATACAGAAAACTGTAACAAAATTTATGGATTGCAAATTTACTGATTATTTTAATTTTTTATTTAAATTTACTGATCGCAGCAGATATTTTTAATCCCTTTTTGAATAGGGTTGCTATAAATAGACACTTGTCAACTGTTATTTCCAGAAATAATAGTGTTTATTTATAGCAACTCTCTCCAGGTGACAGAGTGCACCTACAGTATGCAAAGGGAGAGAATTCTACAGTAACAGTTTTCACCTCCAGTGTGCTCAATGTTAATTCAGTATTACTGTGGAAGTTTTAATTATATGTTTTAGTTTTTAATGGTAATGGAAATGGTATGATCAAATGTTTCCCTGCAGGAAACATTTGGTATTCATTGACCGAGCAGTTAACGTTAATGTTGGTTGAAATTTATAAAATTTTTTTTTTTAAAACAGTTTTTTTAGGAAATTTAAACTTCTCATGTCCACTAACTATTATCACTCTTTCTAATGCAGATTAACTTTCATTAACTTTCTTCTTCCTTAATTAGTATGCATTGTGTTTGTCTGATCATGTTACTCTTAACGACCAGTCAATGATACTATAGTCTGGACATCAAACAGTTTTGGAGTAAATGCTCTGAAGATCTACTCTAGACATGTGTGTGTGTGTGTGTGGGGGGGGTTGACATCTTGTTACAATCTTGTTTCCTTCCCATACATTCTACTCATTATCACTCATTCTCTTTCACATCCTCTCCTCCCACTATCACACTTTTTCCTTCTCATCCTCTCTCTCATTCTCCCTTCCCTCTGCTCATTATCCTCTCTGTTTTCTCTCTCATTAATTCCTTTCTATCACTTTCTCCTTCCCCTTTCCCACTCACACTTTTCCTCTTCCTCTCTCCCATCCTCTCTGCTCATTATTACACTTTCTCCTTTTCTCCTCACTTTGGCACTCCCCCCTCCCATCCTTTCTACTGATTATCATTCTCCTTTTCTCCTCCCACTATCACACTTTTCTTCTCATCATTTTTTCTTTCTTCCCATCCTCTCTGCTATTCATTATCTTTTCCCCTCCCATCCTTTCTTTCTCCTGCTCCTCTCTCCCAAACTTTTCCTTTTTTTCCCTCCCATCCTTTCTTACTGATTATCCTTTCTACTGGTTATCACTCTTTCTCCTTCCCATCCTCTTTCTCCTTTCCATCTTCTCCTCCCAGTATCACACTTTTTCCCCTTCTCATCATCTTCTTCTCCTTTCTCCTTCCCATCCTCTCTGCTCATTATTGCACTTTCTCCTGTTTCTCTCTCATTTACATCCTCTTTTCCCTCCCATCCTTTCTACTGGTTATCCTCTCTTCTCCTTCCCATCCTCTCCTCCCACACTATCACACTTTCTCCTTTCCTTCTCATCCTTCTCATCATTTCTTCTCTTTCTCCTTCCCATCCTCTCTGCTCATTATCGCACTTTCTCCTGTTTCTCTCCTGTTTTTCCCTCCCCATCCTTTCTAGTGGTTATCATCCTTCCTCCCACTATCACACTTTTCCTTTTCCCCTCCTGCTCATCCTTTCTCCTGTTTCTCTCTCCTTACACTCTTTTCCCCTCCCATCCTTTCTACTGGTTATCACTTTCTCCTTTCCTCTCCTCCCACTATCTCCTTCCATCATCCTCTCCTCCCATCTTCTCTGCTCATCCACACACTTTTCCTGTTTCTCATCATTTTTTCTTCTCTTTCTCCTTTCCCTTCCCATCCTCTCTGCTCATTATCGCACTTTCTCCTGTTTCTCTCTCACTTACACTCTTTTCCCCTCCCATCCTTTCTACTGGTTATCACTCTTTCTCCTTCCCATCCTCTCCTCCCACTATCACACTTTTCCTTCTCATCCTTCTCATTCCCATCTCTTCTCTTTTTCTCCTTATACTCCCTTTCTCTGGTTATCCTCTTTCTCCTTCCCATCCTCTCTCCCACTCATTCTCATCATTCTTTCTTCTCTTTTCTCCTCCTTCTCTCTCATTTACCTCTTTTCCCTCTCCCATCCCCCTTTTTCTACTGGTTATCACTCTTTCTCCTTCCCATCCTCTCCTCTTTTCCTTCTCATCAGTTTTCTCTTTCTCCTTCCCATCCTCTCTCTCTCATTATCACTCTTTTCCCTCCCATCCTTTCTACTCTCTTTCTCCTTCCCATCCTCTCCTCCCACTACATTTCTTCTCTTTTCCTTCCCATCTTCTCTGCTCATTATCTTCCTGTTTCTTTTTCTTTTCCCCTCCCATCCTTTCTACTGATTATCACTCTTTCTCCTTCCCATCCCTCCTCCCACTATCACACTTTTCCTTCTCATCATTTCTTCTTTCCCTCCCATCTCTACTTTTCTTCTTCCTCTCATCCTCTTTCCCCTCCCATCCTTTCTATCATCATCCCTCCTCCTCCCACTCCACTTTGCATTTCTTCTCTTTCTCCTTCCCATCCTCTCTGCTCATTATCGCACTTTCTCCTGTTTCTCTCTCACTTACACTCTTTTCCCCTCCCATCCTTTCTACTGGTTATCACTCTTTCCATCCCTCCCACTCCGCTCCATCTTTCTTTTTCTCCTTCCCATCCTATTATACTTTCTTCTCCTCCCCTCCTCTGTTACTCTCTTCTCCTTTCCTTCTTTTTTCTCTTTTCTTTTCTCCTCTTCCTTCCATCCTTCCCTGTTTATCTCTCTACTCTCTATTAGTCTTCAATTCTATCACTAACTTCTTCAGTTCTCTACTCTTTATTAATCCTTCCTTTTTTTTCCTCTTCCACCTTTCCCTCTGCAATCCCACCTTCTTTCTTTTTACTTTTTTTTCTTCCCATCCTCTGCTCCACTATCTTTCATCTCTTCTCCTTTTACTTTTTTTACTCCTTCTTTTTCTCCTCTGCTATATATTTTTTTTTTCCTCCTCCTCTAGTCTTCAATTCAGAATTAATCCTTCCTTTCCTCTTCCACCTTTCCCTCTTGCAACATCCTTTTTTTTACTCTTTCAATTCTTTCTGCTATAATCCATTTTTATTTTTATTTTTTACCTTTAGTTCTTAAATGAACATTTATCTTCTCTTGAATTTCTGATTAAAAAGAAAAAAATTTTCTAAGATTAATTTCACACTTACCATTTTTTGTTGCGATTGTTTTTGTTTTTATTAAGTCACATTTTATTTTTTCTTATTTTTCTGGGTATATTTCATTCGACTTGAAGATGAATGTGGCATAAAAATCTGGGACAATATGGCTAAAACAAAGTCTTTTTCCATTTAGTCATTCTTGTTTTTTTCTTCTTTTTTTTGAAGGGGTGGGGAGAGTAAAACAGATTTTCTAGGGAAAACTATTGATATAAATCTGGATAAGTAAAAAAAAGTCAAATAAAACAGACGATTTTAAACATTTGAAATGTAAATTCGAAAGAGATTAAGAAGTTTGGACTTTAAGGAGAGAAGGTCACAGTCAAAAAGGATGGAGACCCACATTAAAACAGAATAGTATCTGCATGTACACACACACACACACACACAGATGGGTATACATACACGCACAAATCACACGCACACACATACACATGCACATACATACACAAATATATTTTATACATACATGCATGTACAAACACAGATGTGATGCATAAACATATGCATTTGTGCAAAAATATATATTAAAACATGAAAACACACATACATGCACAAACATACATGCATGTACACATATACACGCCTGTATGTCTCACACAAATCACACATCGCATACAGATGTGATAGACAAATATGTACACAAGCATGAACACACACACACACACGCACACATGTTGCACAGATGCAAACATAGATGTATGTGCACATACACACACTTGTATGTCTCACACAAACACACACATCACATACAGATATGATACACAAATATGAACACACATTTTGCATGCATTTGCACATATGCCCAGCTGTGTTATTCACACAAAAACACACATCACATACAGATATGATATACAAACATGTACACAGACATGAGCACACACAAATACACACATGTGTGTACACATCTCTATGTTTCATGCAAACACAGCCACCACTAACTTATCTGATACACAAAACACATGTATTTCACACATATACTTACACAAACATATTACCCCCATACACATATACATGCACATGCACAAAACTGATGTCTCATAGACACATAATCACATGCCTAGATTTGATACAAACATATATACACATACAAAGACATATATCACACATATACATGAACATGTGCACCTATATACACTGGTCACACATATAAATGTGGTACACAAATATATGTATTTCATATATACCTATATGTAAAAAAAAGACAAACATACATGTCACACATGCACATCACACACATGTCATAAACGCATATATTCATTTCCACTGCCGTAACATGTATCGGTTCTATAAATATCTTCATGGCAATAATTCTCATGAGCCTTCTTCTTTGATACTTAGACTTTATGAATTTAAGTGCATTCTGAGATTGGAGTCAAGGTCTTATCATTTTAAAGATAAAATGGCTAGATGTAACCATAAGTTCTATGCTAACAGTTTCTTCTCTCACACTTTTCACTTGCAGAAATCTCTTCCAGCTTCTTGATTTCAAATCAACTTTGATCTTCCAATATTTAAATGCAATGTCATTTGTTATCTTCTGTTTTCTTAATTCCTCTTCATTTATTGTTCTCTCTCCTTAGTAATGTTTTTCTTTTGCTCATATTTATTCACACTCAATAACCCTTCATGTTTTATGTCACTAAGGTGCAATAAAATAGAATCCCTTGATACTTAAACTATTTAACACTTTGTTTTCATTAAACCATGACACTTCCAATTTTTGACAACAAATTTTATGATCATCAATTTTGAAAAATTACTATACCTGATCATGTGATTATAATTGATCAATCAGATTGCACTTTAAACAGATAGCAATCTGAGCCACTTTTTCGCATAAAATGGAAAGAATTCTCAAACTCCAGTTACATATGAGACATATCACAGCATAGCCACATGTCTCTTCATTTCAGTGGAACTTTTGAAAATCATAGAACTGGAAAATATTTTTAAAGTCTCCAGTTGCATTTTGTTTTTTTTACATTTTGACCCATGCGGGATGTATAAAAAGTAACTTACTTTTTTATGAGACCTCTATAAATATCTATACATGCTGGAATTTGCACCCACCTAGACACACATGCACATCTATGTGCATGCTTTTACATGTGTTCGTTTACACATACATAATTATTTTATTACCCTCAAATGTTATTTTAGTGGGTACACATGTTTATATAGATATAATTGTTTATTTACTAAAAAAAATGAAATTAATGTCGACCAGCCTAGCTTATTGAAAATCTTATTAAAGGAAATCTACTTCTCAGCAGGAATTGAACTGGTTGTGTTTCTAGGAAACCATATATTAGCTCAATGTACCATTACCATTTCAGCCATGGAGATCTTTACAGCCAGGCCAGTCTCAACTACTCTTTTAAAGAAAAGTACAGTTCCTGATGGGATTTTACATTGTTTTTATCTGCTAATTTACATTTTCATGCCACCCCACTCCACGATAAGTAAACAAATTAATTTTACCCAATTACAGTTTTTTTCCTTTTCTTTCTTCTTCTTTATGTGCCATATCTCTTCAGGATATGGGAGATCATGGCTCTCCACAATTTCCTGTCCTTTGTAGCTCTTAGTAAATTTTGACATTTTGTTATCTCTTTGAAACCCCGTTCTGTTAACCATTTACATTAACTCAATAGGTAGGTTATGCACTGTTTTTACTGTTAACTCAATAGGTAGATTATGCACTGTTTTCCGCTGTCTTTGCATGTTCTCTGTTTCATGAATGTTAAATTCTCAAAGCCTTCTTTCCTCATTATATGCCCTAGAAATTGTAACTATCTCTTTCTGATGCTAAGTATAAGTGTCCTTTTGTTTCTATTTTCTCTAAAATGTTGTTATTACTCAAAGGTTCAGTCTATAGTATTCTCAGTATCCTTCTGTAGAAACATATTTCTGTTTCTTTGAGTCTCTTTTTAATCTGTGATAAGATTGTCCAGCATTGAGTGCCATATAGAAGAACTGATATTACATAACAGTTTAGCTCTCTTTACTTTGTTTCTAATTCAATTTTCCTCTTTCTTATTACTTTGTTTAGCTTTAGGAAGGTATCTTTTAAATATCCCAATCATGATAACTTTGATTTTTGAAAAACAAAACAAAATGGAATCTTTCTTTTCTTATGAATTGAGGACAACACATCTTTTTAAAAAATTTATGTGCTTTCAGTTAGTTTGTTTTTAAGGATGGCAACAGAAAACTCCTCAGCTGACGTGATTGTAACTCGTTTGAGATTAATGAGAAATTTAGGAGGAGTTAATTGAGTTGATGATTGTAAGTAAAAATCTTGGCACAAGTGTTTATAAAAAAAAGGAAAACTACTTTTGCCTAAGATTTTGTTTAGCACTTCTCACATCATTTGGAGGTGGGAGGTATCAGCAATGTTTATCCATCTCTTAACCACCTCTGCCTGATGTTTCCATTATTTGGAAATAAAGTACCTTATGTTTATTCTATTCACCAGAAAGGAATTGGAAAAGTCACTCTGTATTGTAAACATTTTGATATTTAGTACCTTTCACAGAAAGTAAATTTTATTCCCCCCCCCCTCACGTTTCTCTCTTACATTTTTCATTTCAGTTAAGGGCTTCCCATGTCATCAAAAGTGTCTAATGGTCTTTCTTTGCAGATATACAAATTATCTGCTAAGATCTTATCTGCTGGTTAAACATTACTTCACTCCTTCAAGCAATTCTTTCTAGACAGACATTCTTAAAAATTGTGAGTTGTGGAAAGGATTTCTTTTATGTGTCACATCCCTTCAGGACATAGGAGATCAAGGCTCTCCACAACTTTCTATCTTGTGCAGCTCTTAGCAGTTTTTCTCCCTTTGTTAAGGCCCCCTTTTCACCATCCATTCACACAAGCTTGTCAAGTAAGAGGCTTGCTGCCTTCCCCTATCTCTCTTGATTTCAATATACCCTGTGCGGGTTCAGTTTTCTAAGCCCTCTTTCCTCATTATGTGTCCAAAGAAGTAGAAGCGTTCTTTCTATTGCCATTTTCTTCAAGATTCCATCCATGGAATTTTCAGTATCCTTCTGTAGATCTACATTGGTTTCTTTTTCTCATCCCTGGGGAAATTGATCAACTTTCACTGCCGTATAAGAGGATGGATATCACATAACAATCCAGCACTTTTTTTCTTTGTTTCTGTTTTAAGAACCTCTTCTATGAACAAAAAAAGAGCTATAAAAAAACAGGGAAATACTGAATCCTTTTATTCACTTATATGCAATGAACAAACCATCCTTTAGATTTAAAAAAATACCAATACCAAAATTTATTCATCATTTAGAAGAATTACTGAATCAGCTCTGATATCATAATTCAGTTTGATTGATCAAAAGTAGTTTCTTATAAAAAAGATGTTTTAATCATTTCACCCCCAAGCAATGCACTAAAGTCAATAAGATGTAAGGGGTTACTGAGGGTGAAGGAATAATAAAAGAAAAAAATACTATTAAGCAGGCAGAAGATAGCAATTGACATTGCATTTAAACTTTTGAAGATCAAAGTTGACTGGGAAGCAAGAAGCTGGAAGAGATTCCCACAAGTGAGAAGTGCAAGAGAAGAAATGACTAGCATAGAACTTACCACTATATCTAGCCATTCCAACTGTAAAAGAGTGAGACCTGTTGTTCATGATGATGGTCATCTTTGGTATAGAATCCAGAGGTTAGCAGTGAATATTTCAAAGACAGTAGGGGAGCATAGTTCAGGTTAGCAGTGGATATCCGGTAAAGTAGCAGAGCGTAATTCAGTAGTTCTTTCTTCTGTTCTTTCGCCTGACAAGTTGGCACTGGACATTTGGAGAGAGTAAACAAAATGGCTGCCTTTATACATGACAGATTGAATATTTTACGTTTTCTGATTAGTTAACCTTCTATTGGTGGACTATAAAGTGAGTCAAGTCATTTGGGCTAGCTCACTAGTACATATACACAAAAAAACTGCAACAGACCTAGCCACCAATCTAGTACTGCACTTAAATTAATAAATCTAGGTACCATATAGGAAGGCTCATCAGATCATATCATCTTTTCTGGTTATGATAATACAAAATAGATACTGTTTAAGTAACTTAATAAAATCTAGGTACCATATAGGAAGGCTCATCAGATCATATCATCTTTTCTGGTTATGATAACACAAAATAGATACTGTTTAAATAACTTAATAAAATCTAGGTACCATAGAGGAAGGCTCATCAGATCATATCATCTTTTCTGTTTATGATAATACAAAATAGATACTGTTTAAATAACTTAAAAAATCTAACCATAGAGGAAGGCTCATCAGATCATATCATCTTTTCTGTTTATGATAATACAAAATAGATACTGTTTAAATAACTTAATAAAATCTAGGTACCATAGAGGAAGGCTCATCAGATCATATCATCTTTTCTGGTTATGATAACACAAAATAGATACTGTTTAAATAACTTAATAAAATTAAAATTTTATTATGAATTTTTATTTTAATTTAATTCTACATTTTCATTAACACCTAAATAAGATGATAATAAATTATAATTTGAATTCTATGTATTCACTATTTTCTTTAGATATAAACCATTTATTTTCTTATCAAAACTTTCTTTTTACTTTCCGACATCAAATTAAATATTTAACATTTATTTTAACATTTAATTTGTTCGTAGATCTTGATTTTATTCATAAATATTTAAATTGACTACAGTATTTCTAAGTAGCAATTAATGATTTTTCCTTAATTTTTCCAGTAATTCTGATAATGTTCTTATTGAATAAAATTTTGAGAATAATAAAAAGGTTTAAACATTTAACTGATTTTCATATAATCCAATTTACATACTTTGTTTGGATATTTCATAGCAGTCATTTATTATATGTATATAAAAATTAAATTAACTAGAGCATTTCTAAGTAGCAATTAATGATTTTCCATTAATTTTTCCATTAGTTCTGATAATGTTCTTACTGAATAAAATGTTGAGAACAGAATAAAAAGTTTTAAGCATCTAACTGATTTTCATATATTCCATTTTACATACTTTGTTTGGATATTTCATAGCCGTCATTTATCATATGCATATAAAAAAGAAAATCGAGAAATAGAAGCAGTCAATTGCAGATACCCATTGAGGAGTTCCCAGAGGTTCTGTCTATAAAACTTTGAAGTTGGGATGCTGAAGGTAACATCAATCAGCAAAATGACAAACCTATTACTTAAATTAATTTTCTTTTTCTCTCTCTCTCTCTTTATATATATATATATATGTATGTGTGTATATATATATATATATATATATATATATATATATATATATATACATTAATTTAAACATTATTTTTAGCAGATAGTCATATTTGAATAAAATAAAATTGAAAATAATAAAAAAAATACGTGAGATTAATAAGTACAAAAACATTAAATCTATATATATATATATATATATATATATATATATAAATGATATATATATATATATATATATATATATATATATATATATATATATATATATTTGGATATATATATATATATATATATATATATATATATATATATATATATATCAAATGTGAAAAAGAACAGATGAAGTAAAATTTCTCTGTTCGTAGCATTTACTTTGATAAAAAAATGCTCAATACAAAGTAGACCAATATATTATTATTATTATTTCTTTTATTTTTGATTAAACAGTATTAATTATATTTACCGGCTTGAATGACCAAGGAATTTCATAAAAATATACATTCTCCAATAGGAATTGAATCTGTATTCCTATATGGAAACTGTCATTTGATCTGACGTGCTATACCATTTAGCTACAGAGAAGCGTCTGGTTAGAAAAGTCCAAATTACTGTTTTTAAACATACATATTTTGACAATTTTTTCTTGATTGATCATAAATAAATTGTATCTCTTGAAATAATGTATAAACAGAAAATATATCAAATAATTGTGAAACTTAATCCATTTCATTAATCCCTCTTTTATACAAGTTTCATTGAAGATGACTGATAAGACACTGCTAGTGAGTATTTTATTAAATTTTTCCTTGCATTCATACAAGTGATTTCTTTTCTGGACATAAAAGTGTGTTTAAAAACTGATCCAAGCACTTTTGGTTAATCTATTAGCCATTAGGAAAGATGCTTTTTTGTTTAACTTTATATGTATTTTTTTTTTAATCATATATATGTATATATAGGGACAGTAATGTTATTAACTTGTGAACATGTTAATTTTTTTTTTTTTTTAATTTCAGCATATGGTGGTTGTGTTCATAATTGAAATTTGGGTTCCCCTTTTTCATTATTAATGCTTCCATTATTTTTTGTTATTTTTTTACATGTAAATGAGTCTATTTTGCTTGTATTTTCCAAAAGAATATATATATATATATATATATATATATATATATATATATATATATTAAAATTAATTGATTTAAAATATGTTTTTTTTTTCGCTACACAGTTCTAACCATGTTTCAAAAATGGAAGCTAAAAGCTCCAATTTAATTTTGTAATTAAATTAAAGACATTAGTTCCATTTCATTCTCAAGTGAATTTTGGAGTAACTTTTAAAATTACTGCGTTTTAAAGACACAGCAAAAATCATAATTCACGTTTCCAAGGATACAGAAAAATCCACTTCAACCAGACAAGTGGTGTTTGCGTGTTCTCTCTTTTTATATATATATATATATATATATATATATATATATACATATATATATATTGAAGTCAACACTCGGAGGAGACAGGCTGTTTCATGCTAGACACAATCATCAGGCCGCCCTGGCGATCGCATCCAGCATGAAACAGCCTGTTACCTCTGAGTGTTGACTTCAATGTTTTATATTTATATTTACATATGCTCGATCACTGATATTGAGCACTTTACCCCATAAATATAGCACACCATAAAACTATATTTATTTCTTTATATATATATATATATATATATATATATATACATATATACACACACAATTGGTGCATCTCTCCTTCACAGTCAGCCTATTAACTTTTCAGCCCACGCTTTTATAATTATATATATATATATATATATATATATATATATATATATATATATATATATATATATATATATATATATATATATAGGCACTGTGGAGTAATGGTTAGTGGTTCGGATTGAGGAATCGGAGAGCCGAGTTCAAATTCCAGTCAAATCTATTACATTCGCTTACATGCCCTTGGGAAAGATATGAATCATCTTCTTCTTCCCCCAGCTATGGGTAAATACCAGGACAGACCAGATTCTATAGTCTTGGATGGTAACTGGTCTACCACAAAAAGAAATGTCAACCTACTGCTGTAAAAAATCTGCCTTGTCAGTCATGTATAGAAAGATACATGATCTCCTAAGCGTGTATCATGCATGGCATATAACTGACTGATATATATGTGTGTGAGTGTGTGTGTGTGTGTGTATAAAATTAGATAGCATATCTTCATCATTTTTCGTTGAATAATATCGATAAATTATGTCTATTCTCTAATCAGTTTCTTGATGTTAAGATGAAATTCATCAAGGAAGACGCTATAGTTTTCCTATCGAAGTACTTTCAATCTCCTATAAAATAAATAAACATAATGTGTCAATATTATTCTATGAAATATGTGTGTGTGTGTTTGTGTATATATATATATTGTTGTAGATTTTTCATTTATTAATCAAATATTCAAACTAGCAGATGGAAATAAAAAAATATACTGTTTAATAAGTAAATAAAAACAGAGCATCTACTCAAATATAGGTATCTTAAAAATAACATTTAACAATAAATTAAAATATATATATATATATATATATATATATATATATATATATAAGAATATAAAATATTACATGTTGAGTGCTGGTGTTAATGAAACAATGCTCAATGTATAATAGATAAAATTTATACTAATAATAAGTCTACAGTAGGAGGAGGAGACAAAGGAAGAGGAGGATGGAAGAAGAAGAAGAAGAAGAAGAAGAAGAAGGGGGATGAGGAGGGGGATGGGAGGAGAAGATAAAAAAAAAGAAGAAGAATAAGGAGGAGGAGGAGGAGGATGGGAGAAGAATGAGGAGGAGGTGGATAGAAGAAGAAGGAGGTGGAGAAGAAGGACAGAAGAAGAAGAAGAAGAAAAAGAAGAAGAAGAAGAAGAAAAAGAAGGAGGAGAAAAAGAACTTTGAGGGACACAGTACATAGAAGAAGAAAATATCAGTAAATTACCCTTAAATTTGTTAATTTCAGACTTTATATCTCTTGTAACTGCTTAGCTATCAATACATGCCAAGTATCAATTTCTTCTCTTCTAAATGTATATCCAAACATTTTTTAAAGTTGAATTATATATATTTTCTATGTGTCAAAGGCATCTAATTTTTAATGATTTTAAGGGTAAAGGTCATTTTATGCCTTGTTGATATTTTTGAACTTTATATTTTTTAAAAATTTATTTGTTCCTTTTATTAAATCTTAAATTAAGCTTCAAGTGGTGGGGAAGGAGATAATTACTTTTTAAAATACTTAAAAATTAAATTAAAAAAAAAACAAGCAATTTACCTGGAGAGTAGCCATTTGCTTTGTTTATTTTTTTTAATTTTATTTTCCTCGTTTCAAAATAATTACTCTAAAAATGATACTCATGAATTTATCTTTTTATTTTTTTAGAATTCTTTTTTTTTTTACTTGGTTACAACAGAAATCATTTTATAAATGTCACTTGGACAGGATTTCTTGTTGCTTGCTAATTAATTAAGGTACCTTATGAAACACAAAATTTTAATCTGATATTAATTAGTGCAAAATATTTAATTAAATTGCTTTATTTTGTTTGTGCTAATAAATAACTTACAAATAACAATAAAATGGTGATACAGTGAAGTAAACAATAAAAAGTAATAATGATGATGTAAATGATGATGGTTGTTTTTTTTCTTTTGATCATCATTAACTTTTTTATAAGCAAATTGGATGTGTAGGTGGTGTAACAGACAGCGACTTGGAATGAGAAATTGGTGGACCAGGTTTGAGTTCTAGTCAAGATTGTTATATACACTTATGCACAAATACCCTGGGAAAAAAATAACAATGCATCTCTTCCCCTTTTAACCTATGAGTTAAATAGTAGAATTATATCTGACTGTTACATTAAAAAAAATTGTTAATACAATATTCGTTCAAAAAAATCAGTTGATAATCCATAAAAAACAAATGAATCAATCAAAACATTATAAGTAAGTTAAAATATTAATTCATACAATCCAAACATGTTTTTGGCTTTAAATAACTTACAAAGGGTTGATAATCCATAAAAAAAAACAAATGAATCAATCAAAACATTATAAGAGGGTTAGAATATTAAGAAGGATTTCTACCAGCACTACAGGAAGAAATTTTAGCTCAAGTCAAATGCAGGGATTTTGAATGAAGATTTTTCAAAGATGCAACTAATGCTTTCCAACTTGGATAATTGTTAGAATAAAAAATCTACCTTTCTCTCTACGTTTTTTCTTCCATTTTGGCCTTGTTCCAGATAAAGATCATGGTGGTTGAGATCACACTCTTGGAAAACTATTGATTGTTCTTGAAATTCGGACACTGCATGAGTGTCTGAATGTGTGAGAGGTGAACAGGGACACAGATGTTGCATGTACTGACCTGTCGCAATGATGTTAATGAGGTTTTGATACCTTCATGGTGTTTGTACTTACCCCTTGTTCTCTTGGCCTCTCTATGGTGAGCCAAGGTGGTCTTATATCAACAGTCTACTGCAAATTGATTGCTGTGATTGAATCTGGTGTTTTCCTAGATATGATATGTTACTTGAGGAATGAATGAAAAAAGTGTGAAAGAAAGAAAAAAGAATTAATGAATGAATGAAAGTGGATATATTTCAAGATAGAAAGAAAGAAAGAAGTTCAAATATACAGGAAAAAATATATAAAAAGAGAGCAATGAATCAACAAAAGAGTGAAAAAAATAAAGAAAGAAAAGAAAAAGTATGAAAAAATACATGAAAGAAGAAAAGACAAAATGAAAATATATTTAAAGATACAATAAAAAAAAAGATGCTTGGATGAGGCAGAATTTATCAAGACTTGGATCTACTGCTTTGCAGCCTAGGCTAGGGCTAAAAAAAATGAAAGGCAAGAGAGGGAGAAAATGAAAAAACTTACCGATTTCTAACTTCAGTAATTTGTGAAACTATAATGAAAATTTCTGTTATGGCAAAACCCAAACAATTAGAGAATTTGACTTTTGCTGAAATTTCAGAAATTATAAAGTTTATGACCTAAAAAGAAACTTGTCATTGGAGAAAAAAAACTCAAATTTCTGTCATTAAACAAGATGATATTTGACTTGTTACCAATGAAGATAAATGAAAACAAAAAAAAACAGAACATGTGTTAATCAAGATGACAAAAGTGACAAATGTGAATTTAATTGTGATACAATATCATATTTAGGGTACCAAATTTCAAAAGATGGTACTGCCCCAGATCCAAAGTTAATTAATTTACTGATAAAAAAGAATTAAAATCCTTTTTAGAATTGGTTAATTTTATAATAACTACCTACCAAAATACTTAATAGAACCATTTATGGAATTGTGGAAAAAGAACAGTGAGTTCAAATGGACTCAAAGGCAAAGCTTAGTGCTCAAGGATTTAAAAGAGATACTTGCAGAAAAATTCATTGTAAAAATCTTTGATCGCAGAAACTACAGATGTGAGTGAGTGAGCTGTGTCAGGAATTTTATCACAAGTAGGCTATCCAATAATGTACCTTTCAAGAAGATTGACTGCAACAGAAATAAGTTATTCAAATATTGAAAAAGTGGCATTAAACATGGTCTGGGGTACAGACAGAACTTGACAATTCTTATTAGGAAAAAAGTTCCTATTAAAGTCTGACCATAAAGCTCAAGAGTTTATTTTAACCCTAGAAAGGCATTACCAAAAGTTATGTCTTCCAGTATTCTAAGATGGGCTACAGAATTAATGGCTTATCATTTTGAGATTGAGCACATAAAAGGAAGTACACTACCACACGTTGATGCACAGTCAAGGTTACAATTTATAAGGATATAAAAAAATAGAAATTCTGGATGAAGAAATATTACATTGAGTTGAAACAGACATATTATCTCTAAAGATTGGCATTGGAAACTCTACCAGATCTAATATTAAGCAAGATTGCTGAAAGAATAAGAAGAGATAAGTGGAGTAATTGTTGAAAGATCTTATAAAAAAATAAGGCATAAATTAACAATGGAAAATAGAGTTATATACAATGGATATGTGATAGATACAGTAAGAAAAGATATTTTTAAAAAGTTTACATGATGATGTGCATTGTGGCATAATGACTACACAGAGGAGATTAAAATTAAAGGTATGGTGGTCATCGTATTATTACAATACTGAAAGATATATACACAAATGTCCAAAATGTGCAGAAATAAAGAATCTACAACAAAGGAGACTACACTCATGGCATAAAGAAACGGAACCATGGTTGTGCATTCAAGTGGACCATACATAAATTAATGGCATGGGACTATTTCTAATTTTAGTAGACTCCTTTTTGGGATGGTCTGAAGTCATTACATTTAAAGATAGAAAAACAACTACAATAAAATTAATACTAAGAGTGGTATTTTCTAAAAATGGGATCCCTAAAACATTGATTTCAGACAATGCACCAGAATTTTGTGATGAAGACCTATGTAATTGGTTGAGGCAGATTGTCTGCTTCCCTTACAAAACATCACCATAAAACCCACAATGGTGCAGACAATAAAAATGGGATTAAAAGCATTTTCCCCAAGTAGACATATTATAGATGGTTACTTACCAAGGTTACTGCTTAGTTATAGGATGATTCCACATGCAAACAGATTGCAAAGCCCATCTTTGTTAATGGGTAAACAAATAAGATCTCTATTAACAATGTCTTATTTGTCACATGAAAGGATGTGGCATGAGAAAGACAAAATAGTAAATCCTGAGAGAGTTAATTTTATCATGCAAAGGAGACATAGCATGTACATTATACCAAAGAAAAGAAAAAGCTTAATAGCTATTCTGATTAGTTAAGACCTCAGAACTGAAGAGAAAGACATAGATATGGAAGAAGATCTTGACAGAGAAGAAAGAATGAGTTCTTCAGATCAAGACAATGCAATAGAAGATGAGCCTACGGATGATAGCAGGAGTGACTCAGACATGGAAGAAGATGAAATGAGACCAAGATCTCCATTAAAAAGTATAAACCTCAAGGGAGAGGAGGAAAAGGTTGTAGAGGAAGTCTGAGAACAACGACAGGCATTAGACCTCTTCACTTCATTGGGGTGTAGTGGATCAGTAAATAGGATTTTACCTATTTGCATATGTTAAGCAAAAGAGATATAAAGTGTATAATGAACTAAAAAAACAGGCAAGAACTTGACTACTGATCACGTATTGTAGAATAACACAATACAACAGAAAGACATAATGATTGGGATAGCATTAAGAAAGAACAAAAGAAAGAAAGAATTACAATAACTCTTTAAGGAAAGAGAACTTGGAAAGAAAGAAACTCAAAAAAAATGGAAGAATAGAAAGAAAA
Organism: Acanthosepion pharaonis; assembly: GCA_903632075.3. Lineage (NCBI taxonomy): Eukaryota > Metazoa > Mollusca > Cephalopoda > Sepiida > Sepiidae > Acanthosepion > Acanthosepion pharaonis. The sequence goes on along the minus strand of CAHIKZ030005517.1, from coordinate 2,299,089 downwards.
CTAGCCAAAAAAGAAGTAACTACAAAGAAAGAAAAGAAAGAATAAAAAATTAAAACTGAAAAGAATAAAAATAAAAAGAATATTAAAAACCCAAGAAAAAAAAAGAAAACAAAACAATTAAAAAAAATTAATTAAATTACAAATATATCCAACCTTGTATTTTGCATTATTTACCTGTATGTTGTCTATTTTTTAAATTATTTTATGTTTTTTTACCTGTCATTTTACCTTCAAAAACATGAAAGGATATTTCCTGAGAACCACAACAAACAGTGTCACAGACAAAGATACAAAATCTTGTGTGTGACAGAAAACAATGCCTGCAAGAAACTATTTATACTTTCTTCATCCAGAAATTTGAATGAAAAGCATGCATAAATCCCACAATTCCAGAGGGCAAATAATGTTTCTCTTGCAAGCAAGACTGCAAGCTAAGAAACTCCAGCAGCCATATTTAAAGTTCAATGTCTCTTCATTTTTAAAAAAATGAAAAGTAAATGAAGAAATCATGATGTAAAAGGAAATGGAAAATTATGGCAAGAAGTAGAAGTTGGAAAAGAAGGAGAACTGGAAGATATGGAAAGAAAAAAATGGTCGGAAGAAAGTTAAGGAGAAGCAAAGACATAACCGAGATTTAGGATTTAATATAATAATAAGATGTAAAAAAAAAAAAGAAGAAAAGATAAAAAAACGTGTGATATTTGAAGGAAAGCAGAAGATAGAAAGAATTAATGAAAATAAAGATTTTTATTATTTGGCAGGTTAACAATGCAGGGTTTTCATTATGAATAAGCTGAAACCCCCCATCTGCCATCAGACAGAATAGAACTATGAATAGCTTGAAGGCTTCATGATGTTTTTACTTCAGATCAAAAGTCAAGGAAGAAATTTCTCTAAAATGGTTCAAACAAGTCAAGTTAAACAACACTTATAATCATATATATATTTATATATATATATATATACATATATTTATATATTCATATATATATTTATCTATAAGTCCACTTTTTTCAACTTTATTTTGAGAGTTAAACTTATACTGTTGACTGTTAGATAGATACAATTTTTAAGGGCATTTATTTTTGTATATATAAATACAAGCATTTGGTACAAGGCCTAAAAATAACCAAAAGGGGAAGACTGGTTAACGATATTCTATCATTTAACTTGGCTAAGTTGCAACCACTGACCTATTCAGTTGAAAATTTTTCCTTTTATCAAAAATTCACATTTACACTTCTTGTTTATACTACAATCGTATAATGATTTTCCTAGAAGTACAAAATTATATTACAGGCATTAAAACAGACACACAAGCATGGGTAGAAAAGTTCATAGGCTGACTATGAAGGAGAGATGCAAGAGCTGTGAAATCTTGCATGCATTAATTTCAACTCTTCTTATTAATAACTGCATTATTTATTTCCAGGTAATAAGACATTTGGTCATTCAAAAATAACTAGTAGCAAATTCGCTTGAAAATGGATAAAATTTATCATTGTGGTATTATCAACTTCCTGCAGAAAAAGGCTTTAGTCCCCAAGGACATTCATGCAGACATAGTTGCTACATTTATCAACAGTGAAAAAGTGGGCAACTGAACTTAGGAGGAGAAGGGATAGTCTTGAAGATGACACAAGGTCTATGCAACTACTACCACTACCGAGGAAAACATTGATCATGCTTACCACATAGTGATATGATGTGAGTCTTAGACACTGTACTGCAGACACAGCAAAAACTGTAGAATTCCACATGCAAGCTCTCCGTTCCATACTCAGAATTTGCTGGTAGGAAGATGTTACCAACCTTGGATCATGCTCACTTCTCAATCATCCTTCATAAATTTACCATACCATCTCAATATGAACTTTCTTTCTGGTGTTTCTTTTTGGAATTTTGTGCAAAATGCATGTTGAACAAGTGTCCATGATTCAGTTTTTGCAAATTCAAGGATGCAAAACACCTATTCTGGTTGAGTGAACTCCATTACTGGATTTGAAAAAATATGAAAAAAGAAAAAAATATGAAATACAAAAACCGTAATGAATTTAGCTTTAAAATGGTACCAGTTTCGTCTTACTACCATTCATAGTTCAGCAGATATGAAGACTTGAATTGTTCCCACGACTTCTGGAACACCCTGTATTTAGTGGGCTGGAGAAGCCTATTTTTCTTAAAAAAAGAAAAATTTTATAAATTTCACCCAACAATAAAACTGTTTGGCCAATGATTGCTGAATGTGTTCTTATATAGTGACAGCTAATGTCACCATTAACATTCCTCTTATATGTGCTGTGCATGATCATGGATCTTCCACAACTTCCTATTACTTGTAACTTTTAGTAATTAAAGTTTTTATGATCCTTTGTCATTTCTCTCACCTTCTGTTCTGATCATTCATTCATGCAAGAACATCAGATAGGTTTTCAACTGCCCCCCTCTGTCTCTTTTGTCTTTCAATATGATGAGTGCAAAATTCTCCAAACCGTCTTCCCTTATTATGTGTCTGAGGAATTTCACACATTTCTGACTTGAAGTATGTGTCCTTTTTGTTTACATTTTCCTTAAGATTTCCTTATTGCTTACATACTCTGTCCATGGTATTCTCAGCATCCTTCAGTAGAATCACATTTCTGTTGCCTCAAGTTTTCTCTACATCTGTGAGGAAATTGTTCAGCCTTCACTGCCACATATGAGGATTGATATCACATATCAGTCCAGCATTCTTTTCTTTGTTTCTAATGAATTTTTCCTTTTACTTTGTACTTTGTTTATCTTATAGAATGCATCCTTTACTGTTCCAGTGCATGTTTAGATTTCAGTGTCAGTGTTGATCTGTTATTAAAACATTTCCCAATAGTTAAACTTCTGTACTTGTTTGATTTTGACATCTTCAATTCATAGTTTTTATCTTGGACATTTTCTCTCTTGCTGTCAACTATACTTTCTGATCTTTTACAATGAATGGCTAGTCCATACTTCTTTCTTTCCTTTACTCCCTTTGCCTCCCCTATTTTTGTCTTTTTTTAAAAATCCTTTTGCCCCAAACAAGGTGGGAATGCCACTAGTAGGCAGAGGTTTACAGAGAGTGAAAGTGAGACAAAAGATTAGGTATAGGGGGAATTGAGGAAATAATAAAAGATGAACAGGTGTTCAAGATCACAGAAGATGGCAATTGGCATTGCATTTAATTTTTTGAAGATTGTAGTTTTCAGGGAAGCAAGTAAATGGAAGGGAGTGCCACAGGTGGGAAGTGTAAAAAAAGAAACTGTTGAAGTAAAAGTAGTGATTATATTTTCATAATTTAACAGTAAAAGAGTGGAACCTAGGTGTGAATCTAGTAGAATGCTTAAATTAATGCAGATGGGGTAACAGAAATAAAAGCTCATCAGAGCAGTTGCCATGAAAATATTTGTGGAAAATCAGATTGTTGATATCTCTTTTCTTAGTTTCTTTTTTCATCCATGTTGCTCTCTTTTTTCTCTCCTGCATTATTCTTTCAATTGTTCTTTGCATGTTTCCAAATTTGCATTGCAGGAATTTTGTTAGTTTCCCAAGTTTCACACCTGCACTTCATAGCTGGCAATATACAGTTTACATTTTAAACATATTGACAAGATGCTTTTTGCTATATCTCTTTTTTTTTGGTAAGTTCTTTCCAACCTGTGATTATATGTTGTTTTATTTCATTTCTTTAATGGATTTCCTTTAATTTTATCACCTGTCCTAATGTATTCTTGGACTTCTGGTTTTTCATCTTTTATTTTTAGGAGCTTTTTGGAATGTTGTAACTACAACATTATTTCTATTCATTTTTTAAAATCTACCACAAAAGTTTCAGGTCATTTATCATGTTTTTTTTTTTTGTTATTTGCCTGATTATTCTGATATTAGTATATTTGTAATATTAGTATATTAGTGATATTAGTATATTAGTGATATTACTATATTAGTGATATTAGTATATTTGTGATATTACTATATTAGTGATATTAGTATATTAGTGATATTAGTATATTTGTGATATTACTATATTAGTGATATTAGTATATTAGTGATATAAGTATATTAATGATATTAGTATATTGTGATATTACGATATTAGTGATATTACTATATTAGTGATATTAGTATATTAGTGATATTAGTATATTTGTGATATGAGTATATTAGTGATATTACTATATTAGTGATATTAGTATGTTAGTGATATTAGTATATTAGTCATATAAGTATATTAGTGATATTAGTATATTTGTGATATTAGTGATATTAGTATATTAGTGATATTAGTATATTTGTGATATTACTATATTAGTGATATTAGTATATTAGTGATATAAGTATATTAGTGATATTAGTATGTTAGTGATATTAGTATATTAGTGATATAAGTATATTTGTGGTATTAATATATAGATGTTTCATATAGTCTCTATTTATGTTTTTTCCCATTTCTTCTCAGTTCACTTTTCAAAGAATGTTTTAGATAATTTGTCTCACTTCATTTCCAGCATATATTTTTTCTGTTTTTTTTTTTGTAGTCAAATTATTACAGTACTGTTATTGCATGTATTCTCAATAATTCTTTTTATAATTTCATGCAATACTCTGCTCTCATATGGCACAAAAGACTGTTGAGTGTTCTACTGAGTCAAATGCCTTTTCATAGTAAACTTAAAAGTCAATTTAAGTGGCTTGATGCATTTATTTGAACTATTGTCTGAAGATGAGCCGCTGTTACAAAATCACTTTTAAAAACTGCTTATTCTTATAGCTGATTTCTAAAGGAAACAAGTTCAAGTCTCTTGTTAGTTACAGAGCTATTTATCTGAATTTTCTTAGTTAAAAATAAGAGGAATAAGCAGAGAAGAATTGTTGTTTTTTTCAGTGACTAATCAGTGATTTTTTCTGTCAGTTATACTGGCATAGCAGTGAGAGTAATAATAATTATTATTAAGCTTAGGGAAAATTAGCGTTTACAAATAGTTATGATATAAAGTTTATAAATAGAAAGGAACTTGATAGTGTATGAAGGTCACCAAAGGCAGCATCTAAGTGACTATGTAGATGAAAATGCAAATACATATTCTGTATACATATGTGTTTTGTTAATATATTCACATAAATAAATACATACACTAATGCTTCCAATACACTTTCTCTCTGATACATATATATATATATATATATATATATATATATATATATATATATATATATATATATATATATATATATATATATATATATACACAATATATATATATATATATATATATATATATATTTGTGTATTTAGGCAGCAATCCTTCTTTCATGCAAAGAAAGGCTAAAAATAATGGAAGCTTTATTAATAAAAACAAAAAAACCAACACTCAATAATATCAACTATGAACAGAGAGACAATATCTTGACCATGTTTTGCAAAGTGAAAACATTATATAAATACATACATGCAACAAATTATTTCTTTGTAACAGTTAAAATATTTCATCCTTAAAAATGGGTAAATGTATAGCCGAAAGCGCTTGGAGAAAAAGAACATTTGGACAGTTTTTATATAATTTATCATCTGAAAAGAAAAAAATTATATTAGATCACATTCAAAATTGTATTAAGAACAAAATTGAAGCACCTTGTCAGTCGCATTCAATGAAATATATATATATATATATATATACTCGACTCTCCCGTTGAATTCGACGTATGAGGGTCAAGCAGATCAGTTCCCAGGAAACCAACAGCCCAACAACAGCACATGAGAACTGATTATAGTGGTGAAGGTTTCATGCAGGACTATCCATACTATTTGAAGGGCCGAATACAGAGACTTGGTGCACTAAGTGCCACAAGGTCCCCAAACGACCCTCCACAGGTTTTGAATTCAGAGTTGTCCTTCTCCTAGACCAGTTGCCATCCAAGGCTATAGAACCCAGTTTGTCCTGCTATTTACCCATCGCTGGAGGGAAAAAACAGGCATGGTGGAGTAATGGATATCGGCTTGGATTGAGGAATTGGAGAGCTGAGTTCGAATTCAAGTCGAATCCATTACATTCACTTACGTGCTAATACCCTTGGGAAAGGTATATATATATATATATATATATATATATATATATATATATATATATATATATATATATATATATGTTTAATTCTTTTTCTTTGCTTTGTTCATAGCTGAATATTTGTTTTCCAGTTCTAACCCTTGTAACTTTTATTTAGTAAACTCTCTTTTTATCTATATATCTTTGCCCATGTAAATAATATTTTAATAGTTGGTTTGCATTCGTTTAATAATATTTTTAGACTTGAATCTTTTTGGGTTTGTCTATGTATATGTCTATGTCTTTATTAATGTATGTGTGTATTATTGCTTATATATGCTTTTTATTGTGTCTGCTATTATATCCCTTTTTTCTTGTTTTTTTTTTTTTGTGGTTGTTGTTCTCGTGGACTTCCTGATTCGTTCATGTTTTTATATCTAAATATATCTATGTGTTTGTATATTATAATTTGATTGTGTATGTATTGTTATTTGTAAAACTTCTTCCCCTGCCCACATCATCTGGTTTCAAAT
>CAHIKZ030005517.1:2165000-2290000 GCA_903632075.3 Acanthosepion pharaonis | reverse complement strand
GAGAAGAGAAGATAAACCTTTGCGATTATTAATCTCCAATTGGAATCTGTCAGATTTGGCTTTCCAAGCTTCACTGAACTAAGAATGGGGATTTAGAAAATTTAATAAATTTTTTTAGATTTTTTTAATTTTAAATTTGATTCTTTACATATTGTTTTATTTTTAAATTCCCAAAATGTAATAATGGGATTTGATTCGACTTTGTGTCTTGTTTTGGTAACTCTGGGAAGGTTATGAGATATGTGAAACTCAAAATGAATTTTTTTCAATTAATTATTATACTGTGAACAGAAGAATATAATTTGGTCAAAATATTCTTCTTCTTTCAAAAAGTCAGCTCTAATACAGAACACATACATGCATGCACCCTCTTTTACATGCATGCATGCACTCCCTCACCCCAAGCACATACATACATACATACATATATATATATATATGTGTGTGTGTGTGTGTGTGTGTGTGTGTGTGTTAATCAATTCAGCTCAAACAAGACGATAATGCCACTAAGATGCAAGTAACTGGGTGTGAAAGAGAACAAAAAGACTTTAGAAGGAACCAGAGACCCAATCCTAAACAGGAAATATGGGATAAACCTCTACTCCTGTTCAAAAGACTGGGAAGGTGTGTGATAGGTGAATATATCTACTCCTATTGACGTAAAAAATAAATAAGTATTAAATAAAATTTCAGAGTATAGGTGGAGATATTTGAAGTATAGAATTGAAGTAGACTTTAGAAGGAAGAGGAAGCCCAATCCTAAACAGTAAACAAGGGATAAACCTCTACTCCTATTCAAAGGACCAGGAGGTGTGTGAATTGAAAGATAGGTGAAAAAATGCATTTTAAATAATTTAAATAATTTAAATGTCTTCTTTGGGTTTAAATTTGAATTTTATTGTAAAGCTAATAGTCTAAAGTTAATCTGTAAAAACAAAAAAATAGCTTTATGTAGGCACCTCCACAAAAAGCAATATCTAAGCTTTAAAATGCATTTTAATAATGAGAAATATTTCTTGAAATTTTTATTTTAGTTCTAATTCCAAGCTAATAGATTAAATTTAATATTTCCAATAAGCGAAATATTTTACTGTATTTCAAACCAAATTTAAATTGATTGGTATTATTTTTTTAAAAAGCTGAACTCATTAATTCAACCATATTCACAAATCTGTCAACACAGCATAATTCTCTTTATTCAAAAATCTTTTAAAAATAAAACTTTTCTGAAACTTTATTTGAGAAAGATTAACTGATTTAAAGTTTAATTAATCTGAATTAATACCAATATTGCTTACTTTTAGCATAAAATTTGCAGAAAGGCATTTTTTTTAACATGATGGTGGGTGTTTTTGTGAGATATTGACAGATTTATTGATAACTTAATGTTTGGTGTGTTTAAGTAAAGGACACATAAGTGTAAAAATTACTTCATGAATACAACATGAATGCTTTTTTTATATAATTTTTTAACAACACAGTAATCTATACATAAATGCTTTTATTATCAACTTTATTGTATAAATAATAATCAATAAATAAATATTAAATAAAATTTGAGAGTTTAGGCAGAGACATTAGAAGTCTAGAATTGAAGTAGATTTTAGAAGTAAGTGGAAACCCAATCTTAAACAATAAACAAAGGAAAAACTTCTACTCCTGTTTAAAAGACTGGGGAGAAGTGTGAACCAGGTGATAAGCAAACTTATCTACTCCTATTGAGGTAAAAAAAAATAAATATTAAATAAAATTTGAGAATTTAGGCAGAGACCTTAGAAGAATTAAGTTGAATGTCGACTTGAGAAAGAACTGAAAACCCAATATGGAAGTTGAGGTGGGGAAGTTGTTATTCTCTCCAAAAAGCACTTCTAGAAAAAATTCTGCTGTTTGGTCAAATTCTGGGAATTGGGTGGAACTGAACTTTTCATGGAATATTGCTGCTATATATTGCTGCTATACCTGGGCTGGAGCTTCCCAGACCTCACAAGCTTGTCTTGATAAGAGTTCAAAAGAATCTACATGGTCTTGTGGATGATGAATTATTTCCCAACCAACAACCTCTTTCCCACAGATGAAACATTGCAAGCATCTCATTACTCTATCACTATTCCCATCATAAATGTTCTGATGAGTTACTTTCCTTGTTTCACCAGTGCTGACATTTGCAGCTAAAACCTGCCATGCTGTATACACAGGGATAAATCATCCTCAGTCCCTTCATATTTCATTAGTAAGAAAGAATTTCCGCTACTGCTTCATGGAATAGACTCCCAACAGGATGTTTTCCTGATCACTACAATCTTCTCTTCAAGCATAGGGTTAAACATTATCATAATGTACATAACCTTAAAAACTGCAATTCTTACCTCCATTTCTTATGCTCAAACAACATCATCCAGTAACCCGCTACCTTGAGTGGTTCTTGAGCCTTGTATTGGGTGAACATTAGTAAGGAAAAAAATCAACCCCAACATATACACTGTGTGGCACATTATTAACCATTACATGTTTCCCTGATATATAAGATAAATACTTATTGGAATGTGATATTTATCTGTGCAGGTATGATAAAAACTAAGTTGTTCTGTATAGATATAAGCAAATGGTAGCCATATGTATGAAATATCTTCCATTTTGAGGTATTTATTCAATAACCATATTACAAATGGTTTTTAAGTCTGATTTTGATGGATAAAGAGATGTTTAATAACATATGAGCCTATTAAATGGAAAAAAGCAAAAAACAAATGGAAATTCTAAAAATGAACAGCAGGTATCAGTGAATTGTAAAGTTTGTATAAGATCCTGCTCAACTCTGATGCAGGTTTAATAAAAGAATTTTGATGAATTTATTTTGCCAATGTCATATCAAAGTTATAATAAATAAATCTTGGTCAAGCTATGAAACCTTAATGTAAATTAGCAATGAGGAAATGCATAATAGCATAAGATGTTGAATTCTAAGTCAAGGGTCAAAACATGTGAAACCAATCACTAAAAGCATAAGATGTTGGATTCTAAGTCAAGGGTCAAAACATGTGAAACCAATCACTAAAAGCATAAGATGTTGGATTTTAAGTCAAGAATTTTCATAAACAAATATAAAGGGTGTTTCAGAAAAAAATGATATTATTTTGTAACCTAATAACTTGACCAATTGTCATTCAAATGCTCTCAAATTTAAGAGCATGTGTAGAAAATAGTCCAGACTCAATGTTTAATGTTTTCTTTTTTTCTTTTTCAGATATAGAAATACTATTCACAAGAAAAGAAAGGCAGGTTCTGTGTTAGCATATTCTCAAACAGTTTAACAAGACTGTACAGCAAGAATTTTTTGTACAAGAATGCCATGTAGATTTGGGTATGGCACAAAAAGTTCAAAGAGGAAGGCTGTCTGTGCAGGGCAAAAGAAACTGGATAACCATCAGTATTGGAAAAGATTATCAAGCAGGTTCCAGAAACATTTTTGCAAAGCCCCAGGAATTCCATAAGAAGAACAAGTCTGAAAACCCAGATTCTGACAAGGACAGTTTGGCATGCTGAGAGGAAATAAGTCCAGGCCTTAAAGACAGATGTGAAGCAATTCTGTCTCATTATGCAAGAGAAACTTGAAGAAGACAAGTCCAGAGGATCTCGTACAGAGAATCATTGCAACACTGGAGACTGTTACCCAAGATATCCTCAGTGTGTTTGTCAAGAACTGGACTACTGACTTGGTGTGTGCTATATTGCAGGTGGTGCTCATATAGAAAACTTATGAAACTGTTCCACAAATTCATATACTGATGAATTTCTCATTTTGAATAAATCTTATTTTGCCCAACAATAAGCCAGTTTAATTTCATTTACCTAGACTATGTTGCTACTCAGATATTTAAATCTCAAATGCTATTTATTTGTTTTTAACACTCTGTATATAATAATAAAATGTGACAAAGATAAACAAACTTATATAATAAATCTACGTATATAATTAAATGAATGATAATAAACAGCTATTCATTTCTAAGACATCCTGTCTGCTAGTTGTTCTAACAAACCCCTGTTGCCGATATCTGTTCAGGCACATAGGTGTTTGTTCAACACCAACAGAATCTACCTGTCGCTTATACTGCAACTATGCCGAGCCAACCTTAGTTAAAGTTTTTGGCAGAGGACATCATCTCTTATGTTCAACAGTTTAAACAAGGCTGGTATGTTCAAATCCTCACTCACAATGACTTTGCGTTAGCACAAATATCAACAGCTTCAAAACAATTCAATCTATCTAATTTCACTCACGAGGTTTTGATAGGTGCTGTGTACTGGGATCTGCATCCACAGGTTAATAGCATCAAGAAGTCACTTTCCTGAAAAACCGATTATAGTGATATAGGGTAAGTATGTCCTAACCACTCAGTCATGTGCTCATAATATACATATATAGATAGATGGAGAAAGAGACATAAAAAAACTGAGTGAGATACAAGAAAATACAGAATTGTTTTTAGTCCAATCTGAAAGAACAAGTATAGAATCAAATCAAGTGGAAAAACATTAACTCCTTTAATAAGTATTCACAGGCAAATTGGATGAAACATGCAACAGAATATATAAAGGCTGATTTTTCAACTTTATTTTCACCAAAGAATTCTGTGCAATTTTTATTCTATCTTCTAAATAAATAAATTTCAAATTCTGTCTGTCCATCCATGTGTCTGAAGACCCTCTAGCCACACTTGCTCTAAATAGAGATATTATACCTTTTTTAGGATCAGGATGACCCCAGGATTGAAAATCTGCCCTTCATCTAGTGCTTGGACATCCAGAATTGGGATTTGTGTCCGGATGAGGAGAGAACAGTTAAAAATTCAAATTTTAAAATAACTGATAAAAATTAGTGATTTTAAGAGTTTTTTAATTAATTTGATTTTAAAGCAACACAAAAACTTTGTGAATTTAAAATTTTTTGTTTTAATTTCAGTTTAATCAATTTTATTTCTTCAAAAAGCCAAAGAATTAGAGTAAAAGCGATAGGTTTCATGACGTAAGGTTTTGACATTCCACAGAGTTTGTGATTTGATAAACTCAGTTTTCACTCTGAATTGGAATTTTAGCCTAAATTAGAATTTCGGTTAAAATCAAAGTTTTTGGCAAAAATCAGTCTTTTGGCTGGAATTGGACCAAATCAGAGTTAAAATGAGGATTTCATGTGCCATGGAGTGAATTGAGAAATTCAAGGTTATTTCTTCAAAATTATCATTTTTGTTTTCTAAGCTGGTCTAGAGGTCCTCTTAGGTTTTGGCTGGAGGCCCAATTAGTTACCCACAGGAGATAGCTTGAAAGTTCACACAGAGTGTGGTTTCTAAGCTAGTGCTAAATAAATGGAGAAGTTGGGATGTCAGCAAATCAGAAGTGGTGTAATATTTTAGGGTAGGATTATAGGTGGCAAAGTGGTGGGTAAATTCCAGATGACAGTTCAGACAGGGATTGATTTTTTGAAAGCACACATGAAGCTACAGATCAAGAAGCCAAATGCTTTGAAAGATTATGTTTATAAACAAAATGCGACATTCCATTTGGAAAGAAAAGACTTAAGAATTAAAATAGATTTCAAAGAAACTAATGATGTGACTGGCTTGTTTGCTCAACCCTAATCCCAAGTGTAAACTTGTAGGGTATTCTAAATAGGAAGGTTTTCATTAGTAGATTGCATTTTACTAAGATGGGGGAAATACTGTGCTGTTTGTTTTATATGAAGAAATACAACAGTTCATAAAATCAATGGATAAACAACTTCTAAAACTATTTTCAGGATATGGAGTATATATTTCACATTAACTCTGTCTTTATATCTTTGCTATCAGTACAATGGCACCATTGCCAACATTTTGTTCAAAGCATTTTCTTTGTAATTGCTGTACATGTTGTGTAATGATAATTTAAAATTACAATCTGATGTTTTCTAATGTTTCCGTAACCTAATTAATGATTTGAAACTTGGAAAATCCATTATTTATACTATTTACATTCAGACTATTGTCTTTGTCTTTCTTGTTGTTATGAGAATGTTTCGACCATTATGGCCGCCAGCTTTCATCAAGAGTATATTGATCTGAGTAACTTACATGGAATTTATTAAAAAAAATTACTTTTGATTGTATTGGTGACAGATGTAACTTATATTTGAGTCCTTAAGCTTTTAACTGGTAGATTGCCTATTTTGTGGAGAGATGCAGTCAATGTATTTTAGGCAACAATGACTGGAGAGAAAATGACATATAGTTTTCTATAACTTGTATCAGTAAATCATTATTATCTCTAAAAAAATTCCAACAATCTAAAAATATTTTCTGGCTTTAAATAACCTGCAAAAGTTTGGTAAGTCATAAAAAACAAATCAATCAAGCAATCTATGCACAAAGACATTTTACTCACTGACATTCAATGATGTCTGCTGGATTTTATAGAGATCAAACAGTTCATGTGAGTACAGTTAGGCAGTGGGTAATGAGCTTTGACAGTAGTGACAGTGATGTATTTAACAAGCTGGATAGGCTTGTTCAGCTGACAACCCATGAAATGAAGAACTCCTTATTCCACACATTATGGCTAGGAAATTGTGTGCAAAAGTGACTATCAACTTGGATGACTTGGAAATAATCCTAGTGACATTGGGATATTACATAATTTGTGCCTGTTGGATGTTTGGATACTCTTCTTCTAATTCTTCTTCTATGTGCTGTGTCCCTTCAGAATGTGAGCAATCATGGCTCTCCTCAATTTCCTATCCTTTGTAACCCATAGTAACCCATTGTCTTTTTACTATCCCTCTTAATCCCTGTTCTGTCAACCATTTACACAAGCACATTGTGTAGGTTATTCTTGGCTTTCCTCTGTCTCTCTTGCCTTCAGCATATCATGTGAGTATCAAATTTTCCAAGCCTTCTTTCTTTATTATGTGTCCTAGAAAGTTTAAGTGTACATTTTATTTCCAAAAAACTATAAAACCTTCTCTAAAACTTTTTCATTGCACTCACATTTATTCTATTGCATTCTCAGCATCCTTCTGTAGAACCACATTCCTTTTTTTTGCAGATCCCTTTACCATATGTGATGAGATGGTCCAGCATTTACTGCCATATAGGAGCACTAATATTGCATAATAATTCACTACTCTTAGTTTCCAATAAAATTTTCCTGTTTCTTAATACTTTGCTTTACTTTTGGAAGGCATCATTCATTATATTAATGTGCCTTCGAATTTTGGCATTAAATTTTTCATTCTCTGTTAAAACATTTTGTTGATATTTAAATTTTTGTATTTGCTTGATTTTGGTGTCTTCAATCTGTAATTTGCATGTTGGGTTGTTTCTTTTGCTGACGACCATGCACTCTTGCTTTCCTTTACTATCTGCTTTGAACACTATGTCATGTGCATATCTAATGTTAAGATTGTGGCTGTCAATAATAAATCCTTGTAAGACTTCTAATTCTTTCAAGTGCTTCACTGTAAAGCTTAAATAAATTTGATGAGAAGACACATTTCCATCATTATTCATTTTTAACATATTCATCACCATAATATCAAGCCCTTATTTTACTTTGTAGACTACTAGATTACATATATGGTCTGGACTGTTCCTGTCATGCACACTTATAGTCTGGATAACACTTTCATGGCAGTGCTGCAGCGACAAAGTGAACTGTCAATGCAAGTGCATTTTTTTACGACTGAAATGCAGGTTCTTCTTGTTCAGCACTGACAAAAATGCATAACTAGTCATAGTGAGTATTTGAGAAAATCCCCTTTTGTAGCTGATAACTTGCTCTAACTAGTGGTGCTATGTACTCTCTGTATCTGTAGTAATTTCTGTGGAATGAAATTGAAAGTTTTACTTTTGGAGAATCCTTCGAAGTTTGTATCATGCGGTCAGAGAGTAGATAATATTCTTGACTATTTTCAAAATAATAGCATGTTTTTAACAAATATAAAAGCTCAAATGATCTGGTGCTGTCAACTCAACACACTTTTTTGATTGGCTATTTTTTTTAGACTTAGAAGAAAATCACTTCTTTAATAAACCCATGTTTTGAAAAATAGAATAAGCATTTTTTCTCCTTGTTCTTCAGAAGGTTTTAGCAAAAAAAAAAAAATTTTCTGTGAATGCAAGAATTCTATTCCTTATATTTTGATAGAACGTGCTTGCAATTTATGGAAATGATTCTTTTGTTTTAGGGAGTTTTTTTAGTTTTTTTTTTAATAAGCTGTGTTTAATTTTTTTGTTTGGATTTTGTTTTTCAATCAATTTTTTCCTTGCCTACTTCATTATCTATATTTATTTTTTACTGTTTTTCAAATATTTATTTTCCCTTTATTTTTACAGTAAGTGGGAGTGGAAAGTTCATTGTTTAAATATACTTCTCACTTACGACACAAGAGTGAAAATAATTTTAATTGTATTCTAGGTCCTTGACAGAAATAGATACCGTCTGATTTATCCCTTCCAGGGAATAGATAATAAAATAAATAAATTTTTTAAAAGAAAATAATTTTATAGCTTGGCTCCTTTTTAAAGGGTTTTGTCTTAATTTTCCTTTCACTTCTTTCATTCTTATTTTATTCTTTGCAATCTTTGTTCCCTAATTTTATGCTTTTTTCTTGATTTATTTTTCTTGATTTATTTTTATTTCGTTATTTTTGTCCGACAGCAACAAGTACAATTCATATAAATTTTCTTTGCAAATAATTCGACCACCTCACTTAAAAAGATTTGATATAACGTTATAACAATTGTTTTTAAAAAAAATTTAATTAAAATTAAAGTAAAAAATTATAAAGAGAAATTAATATATATAATTAAAATTAAAAATAATTCCATGTTATTAAAATGAAAGTAAGGAGATGGGTGCTGTTAAAAATTAGAATGCTAGGTTTATTTTTATTTGCATATAATTTTAACTAGCTTCTTTCAAAAAGTTGATGCATTTATGCACACAAATACATATACACACAAATGAATACACATGCAAATACATACACACACAAATTCTGTTTATATATATATATTAGGTTGGTGCAAAATAATGACGTATTAATGTCGTTTTTTACCTTAAAAATAGGTCAAAAAACGACATTATTATGTCATTATTTTTGCACCAACCTAATACAAATATGCATATAATATATTTGGATAGCAAATTTTGTTTAAACATGTTTTATTAAATAGAACAGACATATACCCTCTACATTTTTTTTTTGAAAATGTTGGACGGTCTCTTCAAAGATGAAGAAGAGATTCGAAACAATGGAGATATGGTTCTACAGAAGAATACTGAGGATATTGTGGGCAGAGCATATGAGCAACAATGAGGTTTTGGAGAGGATGAAAACAAGGAGGAAACTTATACTTAACATCAGGAAGAGGCAGCTGAAATTTCTGGGACACATAATGAGAAAGGAGGGCTTGGAGAATCTGATACTCACAGGTCGAATAGAGGGAAAGAGAGACAAGGAAAAGCAATGCATGACATATCTGGCAAGCTTAAGCAAATGGATGACAGAACATAGTCTGGGGAAGGTGGCAGAGGGATGAAACTTATTGAGAACTACAAGGGATAGGGAAAAGTGGAGAGCCATGATCGCCTATGTCCTGAAAGGACACGGCACAAAAAAAGAAAAGAAAGCCCTGTTGAGATGCATGTTGTAAATCCACTTAAAAGATTCTGAAATTTATAATTAATTGTGTTGCAGATTTGTGAACTCTATGATCTTGACAGAGATCCATTTTAAAAAAAAAAACTGGTTTAAAGAGGTCATTGTTTTCTTTCATAGAAATATTGCTTTTCAAATTACAGTTTTCATCTCTTTTATGTTATAAAACTTAATTTAAGTTGAATTATTCTCTCATATAAATTAACCCTCATTTATGATGTTGACAATGAAACAAATGCATCGTAGAAGACGAAATATGAAAAATATCAGCATATGACTTTTTTATTCATTTAAAATCTCAAATTCATATAAATCTTTATTTTAATGAAAATAATTGAAAAAAACAAAACAGTCTGACAGAGACTTTTATATTCAACAATATCCACTGAAATATAGAAATTAGACATGATCTATTTTTAATGTTAGCTTTTTCCACAAAATACCAATGGATATAAATGGATGTGGAAATAGGGTAACAGTTTGCTATTCAGAAAGAGAAACCAGTAAGCTGAGTTCAAATTTCAACTGAATTTATTACAGTCACTTTCACACAAATATCCCCTTGGGAAATGTATGAATCCATATATTCCACCCACCCAAGTATTGGATTAAATATCACAACAGACTGGGCTCTGTAGCCATGGATGGCAACCAGACTATGAAAAGGGCAACCCTGAATTCAAAAACATATGTAGCCCTGACAAGGAGTATACTATACAGCCATTGAAAAAAGCTATGGAAAGTAGTTTTGCAGATTATTGAGTTTGTATCTTTCTTATACTATAAAATCTAATTTAGTTTAATTATTATCTTATATAAATTAACCCTCATTTATGATGCTGACAATAAAACAAATGCATCGTAGAAGACAAAATAGGAAAAATATCAGCGTATGACTTTTTTATTCATTTAAAATCTCAAATTCATATAAATCTTTATTTTAATGAAAATAATTGAAGAAAAAACATAACAGTCTGATAGAGACTTTTATAGTCAACAATATCCACTGAAATAAAGAAATTAGACATGTTCTATTTTTAATAATAGCTTTTTCCATAAAATACCAATGGATATAAATGGATGTGGAAATAGGGTAACGGTTTGCTCTTCAGAAAGAGAAACTAGTAAAATGAGTTTGAATTCTAACCAAATTTTATTACATTCACTTTCACCCAAATATCCCCTTGGGAAATATCTGAATTCATGTATCCCTCCCTCTATACCCAAGTATTGGGTTAAATAGCAGGACAAATGGAGCACTCTAACCATGGCTGACAACCAGTCTAGGAGTAAAACATACCTAAATTTAAAAGCATATGTAACTATGGTAACGTGTATGAAAGGTTCTGGAATTTATAATTAACAGTAGTGCTGGGTTGTAAACTCTATGATCTCAACTGAAGTCGAAAACAAAAAAATTTAGCCATGGAATCGGTCATCTAGTTCAACTTATATCCATTACATTTTCATTAAGGATTAAAAGAAAAACAGAAATTGAAAGTTTTTTTTTGAAAAAACCAACAGATGAAAATTAAGCCAAAAAAATATAGAATAGAAAAATTTAGGAAAAAAAAAACAAAAGGAAATTTTGGTTTTGAATGTTGAAATCTGATGTGAAAGGCATTTGGGTTTTTTTTGTGTGTTTTTTTAATAAAAGCAGAAATAACATATCAATTAAGTGGTAAAATGCAGTCCTGGTTTGGCAGTGAGGGTTGGGGTTAGATGTGGACTAATTCATGTTTTAGAGGAAAATTAAAAAAACTGGGTTGGAAACTAAAACAAAATATAAATCATTCATTCTTGAAGAATAAATACACCCCCCCCCTACACACATGCACACACAATAATTAGAATGATAGATATGAACAAACTTTGATGCAAACAGACTGAGACAGACAGATACGAAAAGTGATTGATCAATAGATATGAAAAGAATGAAGCAAATATAATCAGATAGATAGATCAATACTGAGATATAGATAGATAGATAGATAGATAGATAGATAGATAGATAGATAGATAGATAGACTGAGAGCAATAGATAGATTGACAGATATGAAGAGAACAAGAAAAATACAATCACATAGATATAGATTGAGATAGATAGATATTAACAGAACAAGACAAATATGATCAGATTTAGATATATAGATAGATAGATAGATAGATAGATAGATAGATAGATAGATAGATAGATAGATATTAACAGAACAAGACAAGATGTTCAGATTTATTTAGATAGATAGATAGATAGATAGATAGATAGACTGAGAGCAATAGATTGATTGACAGATATGAAGAGAACAAGGAAAATACAATCAGATAGATAGATATAGATTGAGATAGATAGATATAAACAGAACAAGACAATATGATCAGATTTAGATAGATAGACACATAGATATTAACAGAACAAGACAAATATGATCAGATTTAGATAGATAGATATTAACAGATTTAGATAGATAGATAGAGAGAGAGATAGTTAGATAGATAGATAGATAGATAGATAGATAGATAGATAGATAGAGACTGAGATAGATAGATAGATAGATAGATAGATAGATAGATAGATAGATATGAACAGAATGGGACAAATATAGCCATATTGGCATAGACCTTAGTTACAGTTTCTTGGAGTGAGTGCACAATCTAGCATGATCAGTAGTTGAACACAGCCCACTCATACCCTCATTTTCGACAACTTGTGATTTTGTGCTAGCACAAGGATCCAATGGATTCCAAGCACTTTTGTCTACCCATATTCACTCACAAAGTTTGAGTCAACTGGTGATTCAGCATGATTTTCAGGCAATTCACAACAGTGCCATATTTTGGAATCATCTCCCCAGACTTATATTATCAAGAAATCACCTCCTTGATAATTTGATGCTTCTGAGATTTAAAACTGGGTCTCATTGACAAACAGAATGCATGTATTCTAACTGGTCAAATTGATGGAACCGTCATTTAGCTTGTGGCCAAATCGGTAAAGGCACGGCAAGCTAAATGACAGTTCCGTATAGGATACAGGTTTGAATCCTGTCGGAGGACGAATATTTTTTGTGAAAATTTCTCAGACATTCAGGCCGGTAAATGTTGTTTAATACTGCTTATTATAAACAGAGCATTTTCTTAAATATTTGTATCTATAAAAAGAATGTATAAACATAAAAATGTCTAAATATATATATATATATATAAATATATATATATATATATATATATATATATAGAGAGAGAGAGAGAGAGAGAGGCAGCAATCATTCATTTATACATGTTTTTTGAATATATCAAACAAGGTATATTTTAACAGATATTTTAACAATTCATTCACACACATAAGAAGAAAAATTGTAAAGATACTAAAAAGACAGAAAAAAACTTACAAAACCCTTGTCACTCATATTTTATAAGACCTGCATATCAGGGTGCCATGGGTAAATTGTTGCCATTTTATATTTTTAATTTTGCTCATATGTGTTTGTTTTTTGTTTTTGATTTTGTTGACTGTACAGTACAGTAGGCTGAGTTGGGCACCATCTGTGAGAAAAAGAACACCATGATGCAATTCACTCCACCAGAAATTTGGAAACAGCATGCTGTACAGCTGGGAATTTGCACCAGAAGCTCCAATAGGAACATTTCAGAGTCTTTGGGTGTCAATCTGAGGACAGTGCAGAAGATTCAGAAAGAGTTGGATGAGTTTAATGGTAATTACAAAGGTATGGCAACTTGTAAAACTCACTCTAATCATTCTGATAAGAATTCCTGAATTTTTTGGTGAGATTCAGGCCATGATTGACAATGATCTCTCCAAGTCAATCTGATATATAGCCAAAGACACAGGAGTTTCTTATCAAGCAGGTAGTGCATGAAGCCATTTTGTATTTCTCAGCCAATATAAGAAAGAGCCAATTTTTACCCCAAGCCATGAATCACAAGAGGAAAGACCATGCTATAAAGCTTTTGAACAAACTCAAGCATTTCCTCGAACTGAACATACTTTTGTTTTCCTCAGATGAGAAAATTTTCTGCCAAGATAAGATGGTGAACCCACAGAACATTGGTCAGCTTACTGTGTCCCCAAAAGATATACAGAGAGTGATGAGAACCAAATATCCAGTCAACATCATGGTATTTGAAGTGATTTCTGCAACCATATCACCCCTTTCATCTGGCAACCTAACTCTCCAGACTACAACCCTCTTGGTTATTATGTGTGGGGTACAGTTGAGTGAGAGACCTCACTCAAAACTCCTTGTAACATCAAAGATGAACTGAAGGCAAGGATTATGGCAGCATTCACCAACTTGAACAAGGAAACCAGCCAGAAAAGTTACAGGACATTTCGAAGTCATCTAGAGGCCATGGTTGATGCTAATGCTGATTTCATTGAACAAATTTACTCTTTAGTATTTCAAGATATTTCTGAGCATTTTTGGTAAATATATCTATATAAGATGTCAGTGTTATTTTCATTTTTGCATAATTTAGATGGCAATTTATCTATCGTACCCTGTGTGATTTATTATACATATATGTATATATATATATATATATATATATTATAAATTAATTTATTTAAAATATGGTTTTTTCGCTACATAGTTCTAACCATGTTTCAAAAATGGAAGCTAAAAGATTCGAATTTAATTTTGTAATTAAATTAAAGACATTAGTTCCATTTCATCCACAAGCGAATTTTTGAGTAACTTATTTATTACTGGGTTTTAAAGGCACAGCAAAAAATCATAATTCACATTTCCAAGGATACAGAGGAATCTATTCATCCAGACAAGGGGTGGTTGCGTCTTCATTATCACTGTATTTTGTTGTATCAGTTATTAGTTATGTTTTGGTAGGGGTAGGGATGTAATTTATATATATATATATATATATATATATATATATATATGGTGGACTACCCCAGCATATTCAAAGTATGAGGGTAAAGCAACTCAGTTCCTGGGAACTGATAGCCAGACACCACCACATATGATTTAATAATAGTGGTGAAGGCTTTGTGCAGACCCAACTACACTTTTTCAAGGGTTGAATACAGAGACCTGTTGCACTACACGACACAAGCTCCACAAATGACCCTCCGAACATTTTGAATTCAGAGTTGTCCTTCTCCTAGAGCAGTTGCCATCCAAGGTCGTAGAACCCAGTTTGTCCTGCTATTTACCCATAGCTGGAGGTAGAAGAAGAGGATTAATACTTTTCCCAAGTGTATGTAATGGATTTGACTGGGATTCGAACTCAGCTCTCCGAGCCTTAATCTGAGCCACTATCTGCTACTCCACCATGCCTGCCTATCTATCTATATATATATATATATATATATATATATATATATATAATAATAAATCAAGAAAAACCTTAAAAATCCATCTGGGTTATAATTTATTTCATGAATATTTTTATATTCATCTCTTCAGATCAAATGATTTTTAGAAATGAAATCAAGGCCATCCAAACAGATGGAAAAAAAATGGGGAAAGGAAAAAAGAAAAAAGAAAAGGAAAAAATTTAATGATAAAAAAAATTTTAAATTAAAGGTAGAAGGTATGAGAGAGATAGAAAGGGGGAAGAGAGAAGGGAAGAGGGAGGGAGAGAGTGAAAGAAAATAAAGGAAAGAAGGAAGAAATAAATGATATAGATATAAAAGATAGAGAGAGAAAAGAAATAGAGATAGATATAAAAGGAAATAGATAGATATGAACAGATTGAGATACATAGATAGATAGATAGATAGATAGATAGATATTCATATTGCATATAAATAGAATGGTAAGCAGAAAATGTATAATTAATAGACAATAATAAATATTTTAAAATAGGTAAAATAAACAAAGAGCACTATTGTTTCATTGTTTTTAATAGGAAAATACTAACAAAAATTGTTCCTTTCAGAAAACAAAATGAACAGAAACCTAATTAAAAAATAATTTACAAAAATTAAAACTAAAATAATAAAGTTAATACTAAAGGGGTGACAAAGACAGAATAATAAATTCCAGGAAGAGAAAAATATTTTAAAAAAGCAGCAAAAATTAAAAAAAGATTGAAGATAAAAAAATATTAGAACAAGAAAAACAATTAAATACAAAACCTTGCAAAGTAATAGCATAATAAATAAAATGAATTTAAAAAACTCCCAACTAAAAATTCTACCTGTAAAATAAAAAAATGCCACTGAGACAAAACAAATTCTATCACACACACGCACAAAGAAGTTGAACTAATCCCAATGATTACAAAAAATTTGAAAACAGGCAAAGTCAACAAATAAACAAAAATTCCAAACACCAAACTTCTCAAAAAAATGATAGAAAATAAAAAAATAACTTCAAAAAATGAAAAAGCAATAAACGAATAGCAAACATTTCTTGTATAAAAATATTACCCTCAAGAACAACTTAAACAGTAAACCGTGCTCATCATTTCTTTGTTTTTCAGAATGAATGTAAAAATCTTTAATAAATTCTTTTGTGAAGACAAAAATTGCTGAGTTTTGAATATCAAGGAAAATATTCCGATTGGTTGTTAAAAATTCACTCATTTAAAAGATTGTGTTGTAAAATCAAGACGTCTTTGTAGATATTTAATAAGGCTAACATAGTCTGACATAAGGCCAAAATATTCAGCAACTTGTGAGGTGATTATAAAGAATACTATAAGATTATGTTCAAAGATGCATTAGTTGCAAAGCATTAGCCAATAGTCTAACTAAAATAACCAGTTAAGCATCAATATTAGCAGCCTCTCCTATTTAGGAAGGATTGCATAGTCAGGAAATAAAACAAAATTCTTAGGGAAAGTCTTAGCTCAATTTCAGTTCATCACTATAAGCTAGATTAAAGAGTGCAAAAACATTGATGGGGTATATTTCATGCCTAAGCTCACTTCAGTTGCTAATGGTCTAATCAGAATTCTGTAAGTCATAAATCTAAACTCTATGCCCTACACATTAAATGTTGTATGAGATTTGACACTGGGAAACATTGATGGAGCATATTTCAAGCTTAATCAGTGGTGTAATTTTAATTCTGATAGTCATCAATCTAGCCTTGATGCCGTAAACATTAAGCATTGCATGATTTGATAGAGAAAGACATCGATGGGTCATATTTTAGGCTTAAGCTCACTTCCTTAGCTAATGGTCTAATCAAAATTATACTAGCCTCAATGCCCTACGCATTAAGCATGATTTGACACAGGAAAACATTGATGGGGCATATTTCATGACTAACCTCACTTCGTTAGCTAGTGGCTGAATCAGAATTCTGTAAGTCATAAATCTAACCTTTAAGCTCTACACATTAAGTGTTGTATGATTTGACACTGGGAAACATGGGGCACCTTTCAGGTTTGAGCTCACTTTATTAGCTAGTGGCTGAATCAGAATTCTGTAAGTCATAAATCTAACCTTTATGCTCTACACATTAAGTGTTGTATGACTTGACACTGGGAAACATGGGGCACCTTTCAGGTTTGAGCTCACTTTATTAGGTAATAGTTGAATCAGAATTCTGTAAGTCATAAATCTAGCTTTGATGAACTGCACATTAAGCATTGTGTTGGACACTTTGATATGGTGCAATGGTTAGCAAGCTAGTCTCACTAGATTAATTACAACTGAAAAATAAGTTCGATCTTTACTGAGTGCCCCATACCTTCGGCCTTGTGCCACATCTAAGTTATGCTTAGAAAACCACCATTAAGCATTGTGTGATTTGATACAGGGAAACATTGATGGGGTACATTTCAGGATAAAGTTCACTTCATTAGCTAATGGTCTAACCGAAAAATCTGTAACCTGTCATTCTCTGCTTGATGCTTTACACATTAAGCTTTCTATGATCTGACACAGGGAAATATTCATGGGTCACATTTGAAGCTTAATCTCATAAGCATGGAAAGAAGAATGATATCACTCTATCTCTGTTGGTGGATTAAATTGTTAACCTCAATATTCCTAGTTATTGTTGTAACCTAGGGAAGGTTACTGAATAGAATAATCATACAAAGGTTGGTAATGAGTGATAATACTTAGGACAAGAACAACACATATAAGATTCACCAGTGGCGTATAGAAGAAATAGTCAACTGCTAGAAGTGAGTCAAGTGAATTCCACATTGAATCTCCAGCTGCAGGATATCTACCAACTGCCCCATGCGGTCAGATGTAGCACAAGGCTGAATTTAATGTAGGGTATCTGAGCCCATAGGCTCTGCCAAAAATTCCCCGTAGACCTAGTATAAAATGGGGTTGATAGCTGTATCCTGAGATGACACTCTGCCCTTCAACAAAGCCTTGTCTGGGGATACTCTCTGCCTCGGTAGAGAGTTTGATCAGCACAACTGGAGACAAATCTCCAACTGCAGACCAACATACGGTATTTACTACTGTATTTATGTGAATGGGGGCATACCCATTATCATTCGTAGGTATGCTACAACAGTCATCTAGTATAATACACACCTGAGGAAGATTGGAGAAAACACTGACGAAAATATTGTAAGTATAACAAGGAAGATGAAATGTGAATGTAAAAGCATATATTAATGATAATTTTTCATTTGAAAACATTCCAAAATAACAGTGACATAAATAGTGATATAATTTTTTCTAAAATAGTCATTGAAAGATAAATGAAGTAGAAGCATATATTTTGAATAATTCTATACATTTTATAACTCATTTGTTATTGTTCACACAACAAATGATGGGAACTATTTTTGATATCTACAGAGAGAGAAAAAGGAGGGGCGAGAAAGAGAGAAAGTGAAATTAAGAGAAAGAGAGAGAGAGAGGGAGAGCATTAAAATTAGTAATCACCTTCCTTTTAATACACACAACGACTGAAATAAACATGGGGAGGAAAAAAAGAGAAACAAATAAATAAAAATGTCTTTTTCTTTGATAGTTTTGATATTTTTAGGTTTTTAAATCAAAGATGTTTTCTTTTACTAAACATTGTGTATTTATTTTGGAAAATCCTCCCTGAAATTATCTCTCTCTCTCTCTCTCTCTCTCTCTCTCTCTCTCTATATATATATATATAAATATGCAGACACACACACATATATATATAAATAAAGTAAAACACAGTCAGTGCTGAGGGTAATAAAATATATATATATATATATATATATATATATATATATATATATATGTATATATATATATATATAAATATATATATATATATCAAATATAAATTTATATAGATATGTATATATATATGTATATATGCATGTGTATATATATATATATATAAGTATATATATATATATATATATATATATATATATATATATACATAGAAGCATATATATATATATATAATGTGTGTATATCTATTCACTAAATATATATATATATATATATATATATACACATGATATGCATATATATATATATATATATATATATATATATATACACACACACACACAAATATATATATATGCATATTTATACACATGCACTCACACACACTTGCACACACAGAAACATATATACATACATATATATATATTTTTATACATATATATATATATATATATATATATATATATATACGGGAGGGCAGAAAAATGAAGAAAGGAGGAGACTTTAAAAACTAAGAGTAAAAACAATCCAATCACATCTGTGAGAAAGGTTTGTGTTTGGGCCACCTGTCAACAAGCAATACTGTTTGTGTGCTTGTGTCGATGCCCATATTCGACTTTATTCTCTTCTCCATCTATCTAGCATTAACTATTTATTCACTGTTAATGCAAAAAATCCCCAAAATTTTTTAAAAATAAATATCTAAAATTAAACTGAACAAAGTGTTGCTTCCTGACAAGATAAGTAAATAAATAAAGCAAAAAAAAATGAGATAATCTATAACTTGATTTTTTAAATCTTTGGACATTTTGTTTTGGGAAAAATAAACTATGATATTTTATTAATAGCTTTAAAAGTCTTTGGTGCTATTTATTTTTTGAACACGCTTTTTTATTTCTTAATCTTATTTACAAATATTTAAATATTTAAGATATATATCTTATAAGAGTAACTTGGAGGCAAATAATCTAGATTGTCCCAAGTCTTTGTTGTTTATACATCATCCTGAGTGTGCAAACCGGTCGAGAGAGCTGGTGGTATCATGGCTACAACTAGCTTGGACCGGCTATGACAAGCCAAGACCAGCTATGACTAGCTTAGAACATCTCTGACCAGCTTTGACAAGCTATGACCAGCTAAGACCAGCGGCTTGAGTGAAAACACTTGGGTCCCCATGTTAAAAACTGACCTTGTGTCATAACCTGACTCAGTGGGGGGTCAAGTAAATATCTATTTACCGGGCACAGGGACTTTCCCCGCACTGGTAGTATCATGTCTATGACTAGCTTGGACTGGCTATGAACAATTTAGACCAGCTCTGACCAGCTTGGACAAGATAAGACCAACAACCCAAGTGAAGACTCTCAGGTTCCCACATTAAAAACTGACATTGTGTCACAACCTGACTTAGTGGTGGGTGGGGTCAAGTAAATCAACTGTTTATACATTATCCATAATGTTAAGCAATGGATATAGTGGACCATTGAAATGCTTATTTAAACAAAGTATAGAAAATTTAACTAAATAACAAGGTCATCCATTGGAATGCCTATTGTATGGGTCTCAATTGTGCTTATATTATGAGACACAAGATGCTACTCTATATCTTCTGTAGTTTCCATTCATTGTCCTGTATGAAGGATCTTTTAACATGACACTATTGCAGTCCAATGCCAAATATCAGATCTGTTTTATAGTGATTTTCTATAAATATTTTCATGGCAATTGTTCTGATGAACTTTTCTCTTTGGTACCTTGACTTCATGTAAACTACAATCTTCAAAAATTTAAATGCAATGTCAATCATCAACTATGGTTTCCTTAAATCCTGTTCTTTATATTGCCCTTCCTCTTCAGTCTTCTTCACTCTTGGTATCCCCTTGCATATATGTTTTTACTGTTGTTTACTCTGTACAAGGTCCAAGAGCCACTCAAGATAGAAGTGTTGTTGTTGTAAAGGCATACAAGGAGGGAGCAAGAGGTGTTTATTATGAAGATATGTAGGATAGATAATGCTTGACCGTCACCTTATAGTGATCAGGGAAGCATCTATTTCAATATTCAAGTCCACCCACGGGGAATGTATGTGGCACAAGGCTGAGTTTATCGTGGGTTTCTCTGAGCCCGTAGGCTCAGCCAAAAAATATCTCCTTTGAACCCGCATAAGCGGGTTCGAGAACTGTCTACCTCCCGGTACAAAACCTTGCCCTTCGGCAAAGCTTCATCCGGGTTCCTCTCTGGCAAAGCAGAGAGTTCGACAGACATCGAACACAGTCAGAGACTGTATCACGACGTATCTCAACTGGAAGCATCTGTTTCACAATACAACAGTTTGGGGAAGGAGTTGCCTGTGTGGAACTTCCTCCTTACCAATGGAATACAAAGAAAATGAGGATAAGTTGACTGGTGGGTCCTGGTGGGTCCTGGCTGTGAAATTCTGGACTGATGGGACTAAGGAATGTAGTTCACCCAAATATTTGCTATGAATATAGTGATAGAATGGTGAGAGGCTAGAAAAATTTCATCTGTGAGAAAGGTTTCTAGGGTTGAAATAAGACGCACAAATACTTTTGAATTCTGTTGAAATTGAAAACTAAGGATTGTGCGGCTAGGCATGAAGTGAGTCCCAAAATAATAAAATAAAATATAAAAATAACATATATAAACAAAAAAAAAAATGAATGAATTCAAAATGTCATTTGTGCTTTTTTAAAAACTCTTAACTCTTTCTTTCTTGTTCTCTCTACCCTTCTCTTTCCATACTTCTCTCTCAACTAACAAGAGGGCAACCTTCAAATAAAAAGAGGAGGAAGAAGAAGACGGAACCCGGCCATATAAAAAATGATGGAAATTTGCAGGACCATAGCCTACTTATTTATTACTATAAATCTACCAAAATAAGAGAGGCTCCATGCATAACTTCCATTATAACAAAAATGAAAAAGAAAGGAATGCTGGAAAAGAAAATAATTTAAGCCAATCAAAATAATTAATAGAAAGAGACTTTGATGTTAGCCGAAACCAATGTTTGTGCCAGAGCCTGTGAGCCAGGTCAAAAGAATATAAGCTCACAGCTAGATGAGTAGAGAGGACAGCAAGAGAAACAAGAGATGTGACTGCTAGAGAAACTAGGCATGTGAAGTACTTAAGAGGTCATCTGCTAATGTTAATTTCTGTTTAACTTAGTGCCAAGAAAAATACAGTAGATTGACACTGACCTATCTTTAAGATGATTACTCCTACAACAAACAAGGTCTGTCTTTGAAAACTACTCACTACGAAGCCAAAACAGACATTTATCCAGGCAGCTACCAATATCTGCCTTATAAATGAACAATTTGCGACATTGAATATCAAAGGACTCACTCTAAAGCAAATAATTAAAAATATGTTATTTATTTTATACCCTTAAGTCAGTTTGTTTTATTTTAGATGTTGTAATAAATTAATCACCAAGTAGTCTCTCTGGCAACTCATCACAGACACATTCTACAATACAAACACAAGAAGATCATTGGAAGAAGTCCTCAACTGTCCTTATATACATCTAATGAAATGAATGTAGGACTCACAAATCAAGGGTTACAGATTTTAAAAGAAAAAAAAAAACATAAAGAAAAAAAAGGTAAACCAATTTAAACAAAATTTACATAGTTACCTTTAATATTCTCCAAAATACCCAAAGAAATAAAAATAGTATACCCAGTTTGGAATGTGTGCTCACAGATATCACACTTTACAAATTCCCAAAATATGGTCTTCATATCGCCAGATGTATGGGATAATCAAAATATAAGAGATAAAGATAGAATGACCCTGACCATCCTGATGCAGAATGTGATGGGCAATTGAATGCACACTGTCATGCAGATCACCTGGTATATGTACAAATGTGTAAAGTCTGGAAGAAAGCAAATGAAAGCATGGAGATGCAAAAGAAATGTCCCATTCCAAGATGCTTGAAACATAATAGAATCTCAGACCAGAAAGGTGCCATACTTGATTATTTTTTTATATTTTTAATTATTTCGCTCTAAGCAAGACAGAAATGCCACTAGGGCAAAACTAAGTGAAAGTGAGAGAAAAGATAAAAGATGAACAGGATTCAAGAAGATAGAAGATGGCAATTGACATTGCATTTAAATTTTTGAAGATTGTAGTTATCTGGGAAGCAATTAAATGGAAGGGAGTTCCACAGGTAGGAAGTGAGGATGCATTTCTATAAAAATAATTAAAAAAAAAAGAAAAAAAAAAAGGCTACACTAAGGTTAAAATTTATAGTAAGAGATTCTATTGAGTTCTACTTGTTAATACAAAAAAGTTTTCATTCATGAGGTAGTTGTAAAATAGAGAAATTAGAAATAGAATGTTTGGAAGATTCTAGATCATTCCAGTATATTCGAGAAAAATCTAGATGATTTGAGAAACATCTAGAAAAATGCTAATTAGGTGCTAGCCCCTATAAAAATAGGTTTTTGAAAAAGAGTTGTCACTTGTAAAAAGGAATTTCTGCCATTATCAACTCCAGCTTTTTGATTTGAGGATTAATATATCAAGCCAAAAGAATCTCTAAGAAAAGGTACCGACCAATAAAAACCCAAGAAGAGAACCTCATGGAACAGATCTGGTAAATAGAATTTTGACTATTTTCATTGACCAAACTACAAATTAATTTATATCTACTCACATTAGTGGATTTCCAGTAATAGCACTTCGATTTCTTTGCTAGCCCTAACGTGGTAAAGATACTTGACTCACCTTCCTTCTCCTTTGTAACACTTTGCCAGTAAACTCTGTTTTCTGTTTTGTATGTCACAATTGTGTATCTTGCATATATTTTATCTTGTGTTTTTTGTAAATTAAATATTTGTTTGTGATTTAGCTCTGTGTTTTGGTAAATCATTTTTTTCTTTGTTAAAATTTCCAACATGGAACACAAGAAAAGAAACTGTTAGAGTAGAACTGATGGTTGCATTTAGCTATTTCAACATAAAAAGAGTGGGGCCTAGATGCCAGTTTTGTAGCATGCTTAAATTCATGTAGTCGAGGTACGAGGACAAAAAGATCAGAGCAGCCACCATGAAAACATTTCTAGAAAAGACAAAGGGAAGCTACATCATGCTGGTGAGAAAGTAACTGAAGTTGAAAGTCTCTAACTACAACCAACGCCAATCAAATAGGTAAATACAAATCACACATTAAGAAGCTACGGAAATTAAGACTAGATGACTGGCCAACGCTCATAAAAGAAATCAAAACATTAGACAAAAAAAAAAACCATGTCCACAGCTAATCCATGAAAAACCACAAACCATTCCAGTAAAAAAAAATAGATAGGGAGGAAAAAAACTAATGAAATGGAATAACCTAAGACTGACTGCACTATAGGTAGTAACAACCTATAAGTATCTGTAAGACAATTGACTACAGGAGTCTAACTTGGAACTGTTATTCAGCTGTTGTCGAACTCTCTGCCTTCAGGCAGAGAGGAACCCAGATGAGGCTATGCCAAAGGGCAGAGTCTCATTCAGGGAGGTAGACAGACCCGAACCTGTTTATGTGAGGTTACGGGGAATTTTTGGCCAAACCTATAGGCTCGGATTGCTCCACATTAAATGGGAAGGTTGATAAATATTGTCTAGCTGGGATCTGTTGAGTGCAACTCAGATTTATGCAAGAACTACCACTAGCAGCACTCACTACTGAATTGACTTGCAATGATCATGCGCATAACTGTTACCTTTATTCTTATTGTAATGGATTACAATAAACTTTTAATTATTTATCCACCGTGTTTGTCAAGTATATATTCCTATTAGCATGGAATATAACAAAAACAAAACATGTTACCAACACCTTATCAATCAAGAATTTCTCTTATGGCATTTAAAAGCCACCAACTAAAGTTCTGCAGAGATCACGAAGACCTTACATCATTTACCTCAATAGAAGGATCTTCCTTGTCAATAATATCTACCTTAGAAGAATAAGCATAAAAATGTTTTTCCCTAGTTATTACCAGAAATATACTTGATTAGTGTGCAAATATCACCAACTACAACCAATGTTAGTGAACTAAGTAATTAGAAAGCACTCATTAAGAAGCTACTAAAACTATTACTAGATGACAGGCTAACACTCATAAAAGAAATCAAAATAATGTCAGGAAGTGTCTATTGTTAATCCCTGAAAACCAAATCTATCAAAATTCTTAAACCATAAACCCTACCAACAAATTAAAATAAATACATAAATAAAATAAATAGGTAAATACAAATCACTCATTAAGAAGCTATTGAAATTATGACTAGATGACTGTCCAACACTCATAAAAGAAATCAAAACATTAGACAAAAAACAAAACCATGTCCACAGCTAATCCATGAAAAACCACAAACTATTCTAGTAAAACAAAATAGATAGGGAGGAAAAAAACTAATGAAATGGAATAACCTCTCAGCTTTGTATGTTATTTGCTATGTGTTTTCATCCTGATTAAAGAACAAGATTTTTGTAAACCAATGTACAAAATTTAGTTAAGAAAATATTGCAAAAATAAGCATTTAAAGTATTATTGGCTAATACAGTTTAACCCGGATATAAGAGAGTTGTCGGGAACGGAGAAGAAGTCTCTTATATCCGGGTTTATCTTATATCTGGGTCTCTTATATCCGGGTTACACTGTATTAAAATTATTAGTTAAGAAACAAGAAAACAAACAAACCAATAATTCCTTCTTATGACATCCAAAAATCACCAGCCAAATCAGTCCTGCAAAATAGTTCAAAGATATCCAGTCTGATTATCTTACATCAATTGAAGAATTATTCTTATAGCAAGAATTGTTTTCTCTTTGTCAGCAAATAAACATTTTAAAGATGCCATTTCCACCTGTTTATTCTTAAATTTTATTTTACTTTTATTTTTATATTTAAATTAAAAAAGAAAATGAATTACATAAAACATAAAAAATATGCAGATGTCATTGATGGCAATTAATAAAGAAAGGCTAATATTAAAATTATTAGTTAATTATATTTTTCCTATAATACTTAACAATCTATTTAGTTCTGGATAAAAATAAAAGACAGATTTATAACCCAACAACGGATGACATGTTCTAAATCCTACCAGTCAATTTATTTTCTCCAACATGAAAGTCAGAGAGTGACAGTTATTATAATCAAAAGTCCTATCATTTTGAGCCATACATTTTTAAAATTATATTTTTTAGGAAGGACATTGTTTGAAAATTTAAATATTACATGCTTGAATTTAAATATATAAATTTTAAATAATTTAAATTTTTAGCACCAGCCAGAGGTTTTAAATCTCAAAATTCTCCAAATCTATTTGTTCACTTCTTCAGACTCCTACTTCTACTTAAAGAAATCATGGATGATCCCCTGCATAAAAATAAAAAGAATGTTCACAGAAATTTGGGAGAACTTGTTTAGTCATATGAATTCTTTGCCAGAAGCCATTCTGAAGAGAAGCAGATGGTTTTTGAAATTGTTTTCCACTCGTAGCAATTTTTTAAAATTATTTTTGGGAACTGTTAAAACTGCTACACATTTTATAAATTTTACACACACACAAAAAAGAAACAAAATAAAATTTAAAATGGCTGAATTTAAATGCTTATTTTTACAATATTTTCTTACTAAATTTTGTACATTTGTTCACAAAAATCTTGTTCTTTAATTTATCAGGATGAAAACACATAGCATATAGCATACAAAGCTGATTGTGGGATACAAAAGAAACATTAATATGCAGATCTGTGCACAAAAACATCTATGAAGAAAAATGTTTAGACACTTTCAAAAGAAGCCTGAGCATTTAACACTACAAACTATTTTCTTCTATGTGCTATGTTACTTCAGGATGCATGTGATAATGACTCTCCACAATTTCTTTTCCTTTGTAGCTTTAAACATTTTTTATCCTTTAATTTTCTTGGTTAGTTCCTGTTCTACTATCTTTTTGCACAATCTCGTTCAGTAAGTTAATCGATGTTTCTCTCCAACCTTCTAAACTTCAACGTGTCCTGCATGTGTTAAATTCTTCAAACCCTCTTTCCTCATCATGTGACCCAGAAATTTCAACTGTCACTTTCTGATTCTAAATACAAGTGACTTTTTCTGTTTCCATTTTCCTAAAAACTTCCTTGTTACTCACATGTTCAGTCCATGGTATTTTCATCATCTCTTCATTTGCAAGGAAATTGTCCAGGATTCACTGTCCTGGAGGGGAATTGATAGCAGTTTAGAGCCCTTTTCTTTATTTCATGAAGAAGAGACTTGAAACAATAGAATTGGGTTTCCACAGAAGGATGCTGAGAATACAATGGATTGAACATGTGAGTAACAATGAAGTTCTGGAGACAATGGAAAGAAAAAAAGGATACATACTTAACATCAAGAAGAGATAGTTGAAATTTCTAGGGTACATAACAAGGAAAGGGGGTTTGAAAAATTTGATACTCACAGGACAGATTGAAGGCAAGAGAGACAGAAGAAAACAACCCCTAACCTTCCTAGAAAACATGAGTGAATGGATGGCAGAACAGGGTTTTAGAGAGATGACCAAAAGACAAAAGTTAGTCGCGCTCCTCCTCCTGGTTCTCGGCTGCTTGCTGCTGCATCGCCCATAGGAACCACTACTTCCACCTATTCCGTAGCAACATGTCTGACTGCAATAGACGTCTCTTTGCCTCCGCCCGTAACGAATGTAAGCGTGTCCTCAACGATGCTAAGTCACTATTTGCGGCTCGGATGAAGGAACGTATTGCATCTCGCAAATTTGGCTCCAAAGATTATTGGCGTCTCTGCAAGAGCGTATTGAACAATTGCAAACCCTCTATACCTCCTTTATTCAACCAGTTCAAGTCCCACCTCCTCTACCGACAAGGCTGAATGCTTTGCTGGAAATTTTCATTCAACTCGACGCTTCGACTCTTCGGTGTACCCATGCCCGACTACCCTCTTAGAACTGAGACCATATTGAGTGGGTTAAGCATAACCCCATCTTTGGTACTGGGCGTTATCTCCAGTTTAAACCCCAACAAGGC
The DNA here is from genome assembly GCA_903632075.3 of Acanthosepion pharaonis. Taxonomy (NCBI): domain Eukaryota; kingdom Metazoa; phylum Mollusca; class Cephalopoda; order Sepiida; family Sepiidae; genus Acanthosepion; species Acanthosepion pharaonis. The sequence goes on along the minus strand of CAHIKZ030005517.1, from coordinate 2,262,109 downwards.
TAGTGGTGGAGACGGGATACCAGCCATTGTCTTGAAGAAATGCGCGCCTGAACTGGCGCCCGCCCTTTCTAAACTATACAACTACTGCCTCAAGGAATCTTGTTTTCCTGACTGCTAGAAGTCCTCTTTGATCATTCCTGTCTTCAAGAAATCCGGCGACCCCTCTGACCCTTCCAACTACCGTCCTATCAGTCTCCTTCCCCTCTTTGGCAAAGTCTTCGAAGCTCTAATCAATACCGGGGTGGTTAACCACCTCACATCCTATAATCTGCTCTCAGACAAGCAATATGGTTTCCGCTTTGCCCGATCTACAGCCGATGTGCTTACGGCCATCACTGAAACAGTCTACCGAACTCTCCAAAATAACGGGGAAGCCCGAGCTGTGGCACTAGACATCTCCAAAGCATTTGATAGGGTTTGGCATGCCGGCCTTCTTCGCAAGCTCCAGGGTTATGGCATTACGGGTTGATTATATAACCTAATACAATCATTCCTGTCAAACCGTGAATTGAAGGTCGTTCTCAACGGATTCTCATCCAGTTCCTATCCCACGAACGCAGGTGTTCCTCAAGGCTCCATCCTAGGCCCCACTCTATTCCTTATTTACATAAATGAACTTCCTGACGCCATAACTTCCCAAGTTGGCATCTACGCGGATGACACTACAATTTATTCCTGCCTCAAAAACAAATCTAGTCTCACTGACAAAACTCACCTGGCCGTGCGTCTCAAAAAGCACCTCCAATCGATTGTGAACTGGGGCATGAATTGGCTGGTCAACTTCAACGCTTCTAAGACAAAACTGCTCTCTATTAATCACCACAGAGATCCTTCCCTTCCCTCCATTAGAATGTCTGACGCTCAACTTCTCGAGAAAACTCTCTCTGGAGGCTTCTCGGTCTCACGTTGACTGCTGACCTGAGATGGAATAAATACATTGAGTCAATTGCCTCGTCCACCGTAAGGAAAGTTGGCTCCCTGAGCCACGCTTGGGAAGAAAGTTTTTCTCCCGAGTCGATCCTCCAGATCTACAAATCAACAATTCGCCCTTGCATGGAGTATTGCTGCCATATATGGTCTAGAGCCCCTTCTGTTTGCCTCGGGGTTCTTGATAGGCTCAGAGCGGATATGCAATGTAGTTGGCCCTGCCCTGGTGTCTCGTCTACAGTCACTTTCTCACAGACGCGCCGTCACCTCCCTCTGTCTGTTCTACAAATACTTTCATGGAAATTGCTCCGAGGAGCTGCATTCGCTGGTTCCCAGACGTCATGAGTTCCAGTGCCTTACGAGGCTGGCATCCCACTCTCAACCCTTCACTGTTGAAACTCCTAAATGTAGCCGTCTCTTCTACTCTAATAGCTTCATGTCTCGTACCTCTCTTGTGGAACTCCCTTCCCTATTCCTGTTTCCCTGTAAGCTATAATCTCCAGCTATTCAAGTGTAATGTCAATCGACATCGCCAGTTGCCTTGATCTATCCACTACCCTCATCCTTTCTTCTATCACTCCTATCTGATCTTGCTCTACATTTTCTGTAACCCCTTACATCCTAGTGGCTTCCTGCCTTGCTTGGGGTGAAATGCTTAAAAAAAAAGAATAAAAAAGAGCTACAAAGCAGAGGAAGTTGTGGAGAACCAAGATCGTCAATGTCCTGAAGGTACATAAAAAAGTAAGTTAACGAAAATAAAAATGGTGCAAAGTTAGGCCACCTTATTTCTTTAATCTTGATAAAATTAAAATCATAAAGGAAACCTAATTTAAATACTACAAACCTGCAGGGAAAGTTTTATCAACAGGTCATAGAAATATCTATATTATTAAAGCAGTTATTATTTTAACCAACAATCTTAATCAAATAGAGGACATTCTGAAAAGTTCTTGTTCCAATTGATTTCTCAAAATCTGAGAATTATTTTCATATGGTAAAGTGCCAGCTTAGAGCTTTCTTGTGAAAAGCATTCCTTGGCAAAATTACAGCATCCTCATTAGACTTGACAGAATTTAAAGCACCCTTATCAAACTTGACAATTTACAGCAGAATTGGAAAACTTGAAAAAATACATCACTTGAAGACTTCGGACAGCAGTAACAACTGAAATGGATGGCACATGTAACTAGAAGGGAAAATAATGATATAATCAAGATGTTGACTTTCCACACTCCCTTAAACAAAAAGCTAGGAAGGAAACTCATCAGATCTAGAAAGAACAATAACAATTACTGGACTTAAAAAGCTTATTTTCCTGAAAAACTGTTTTAAGAGGAAGATTTTATAAATTTCATCTGACAATAACAGCAACTGTTTGGTCAGTAAATGCCAACTGTTTCCTTTATGGAAATGGATAATCTCATCTTTAGCATTGCTCTTATTTTTAATTTGTTTCCGAACATTGACAGAGACATGTTAATGGAAAATGTGGAATTATCAGATGTTTCACTCTGAAAAGTCAAGAAATTACCAAAGAAGAAAAACTTTAAAGAAATCTATGAGTACCCGACCCATATTTTGGGTGCAATTGTCCATCATCCTCAGCTGTAAAGAAGCAGTGTGACAACTTCCAGTATGGAGATTTGAAGACCCAAGAGGAAGCAGAATCTGGGAGTATAAATTCTTCAAACTGTTGATCATGAACTAGTATCGTTTAATTGTTGACATTATTTCTTGTAGGTTTGAATACCCAAAGAAAGAATCAGAACATAACAGAAATAATGGATCAGAACTTATTCCCAAAGAATGGATCAAAACTTACTCCAAAAGAATAGATCTGAATATACCCAGAAGAATGAATCAGAATTTATGCAAAAAGAATAGATTAACCTTTGCCCAAAAGCATGGATCTGAATTTACCCCAAAATATGTATCAGAACTTATACAAAAATAATAGATCAAAATTTACCCAAAAGGATGGATCACAATTTACCCCAAAGGATCAGACAGACCCAAAGAATAAATCAGAATATACTCTCAAAGAATGGATCAAAACTTGCTCCAAATGAATAGATCAGCCTTTACCCAAAAGAATGGATCAGAATTTAGTCCAAATAAAGGATCAGAAAGATCCAAATAATGGATCGCAACTTCCCCTCAAAAAATAGCTCAATGAATTTTTCTCCAAAAGAATGGATTTGAATTTACTCTAAAGAATGGATCATAACTTACCCCAAGAATGGATCTTACCCTAAAAAAGAAATCAAAACTTACTCCAAAAGAATGGATAAGAACTTATCCAAAAAGATTAACTGAGAACTTACACCAAATAATGGATCAAAACAAACCTAAAGATCAAATGAAGAAGCATTTTATGACTGGTTTAAGCAGTTGGTATTTAAATGCAACAGCCTGTCTTTGAGATTTGAACTTCAAGGTTTTTCGTAAGTAACTGATCCCCAAAAATCTCTAACAAATCTCTAGGTATACAAATTTTGTAATTCTTTCTTGCTCAGGTTAGTAACTTCTCAGCATATCCAACTCATAATATATTCTCATATTGGTACATACATATATATATATATGTATATATATATATATACACAGACACAGATGTTTGTGTATGCACACACACACACACACACACACATATATATATATATATATATATATATATATATATATGAAAGTGAACACTTTTCAAAACCATGTAAACATTCTATTTCATGCTCCAATTCAATCTTCAGACATGGCAGAAGATTGCACAAAGTTCTAAAAGAGACTTTTACCACTTGCAAAGACCTTTCTAGTGTCCAGATCTAGAACAATACATCTATTTTAAAAGGAAAAAGCTCCATAAAAATAAAAAATAGCATAAATATCTATTTTATCAAATATATATATATATATATATATAAATAATATATATATATATATCCAAGGGCTAACCAAAATTAACAGAAAAACCAAATGAAAACTACAGACAAAGACAGTCATTCCTCCTGTAGTTCAATTGTACCAAAGTATTTAAAAGAAAAGAAAAAAAGTTTAGAAATCGCTGTGGTTTTTTTTTAAAAATTATTTCAGCCATGTAGGCCATTCAAAACTAAGCAAGGAAGCTAATTTAAAAAATAAAACAAAAAATATTAATATACAATCCAGTGTTTCTGTAATTTTAATTTTTGAACATTTAATATATATATATATATATATATATCTATATATAAATATATATGTTTATATCCATTTTTATATATATAAAATATGCATTGTTATTTATTATTATATATATATATATATATATATATAAATATATATTCTATATTTTGTTTGTATGTGTGGAAAAAATTTTTTCTGTTAGTCAAATTAAAAAGTCTTAAAATTTTCAAATTGTCAAGTTTGTATTTTGAAAAAAAATTTGCTCTCACAGATTTTGATTATTGATCTGAGCTATGGATGGTTTGTTTGTAAACATGACTTTCTCCTTTCCCTCCAAGTTTAATTTTTTTTTAAAATCTCAAGAAGAACATCAAGCCATTAAAATCTAAAAGGAGCCTCAAAAAAAAAAATTTGAAAATCCATATGTAATCTTGCTTAAGTAAAGTTGAAAGACAGTCAAATACTTAAAAAAGCTGTACAAGAAAAGAAGAAGGACAAGATAAAAGAAGATGTTATACAAAAGAAAAAAAGAAGAAACGAAAAAAAAAAGAAAAAAAAATAAAAATAAAGATTAGGAAAACAAGAAGTTAAGGAAAGAAGAAGAAGAAGAAGAAGAAGAAGCAAGAGAAGAAGGTTGCACAACAACATGGAAAAAAAAAAAGAATGTTACCCAAGAAGAAGAAAAAAGAAGAAAAGATTACAAGAACAAAATAGAGACAAGAGGTTATACAAGAAGAAAAAAGAAGAAAAGAAGAAGAAAAAAAGAAAAAAAGGAAGAACAAGATGAAACAAGAGGTTATACAAGAAGAAAAGAAGAAAAAAGGAAATTTAAGATACAAAACTAAAGAAGGCTAAAAAAAAAAATGGGTTACAAACAAAGATGAAACAAGAGGTTATACAAGAAGAAGAAGAAGAAGAAATGAAAAAAGAAAAGTAAGGTTACAGAACAAGATGAAACAAGAGGTTATAGAAGAAGAAGAAGAAGAAGAAAAAAAAGAAAAGTAAGGTTACAGAACAAGATGAAACAAGAGGTTTTTACAAGAAGAAAAAGAAAAGAAGAAAATGAAAAGAAAAAGTAAGGTTACAGAACAAGATGAAACAAGAGGTTATAAAGAAGAAGAAGAAATGAAAAAGAAAAGTAAGGTTACAGAACAAGATGAAACAAGAGGTTATACAAGAAGAAGAAGAAGAAGAAGAAGAAGAAATGAAAAAAAAAGAAAAGTTCAAGAACAAGATTTACAGAACAAGATGAAACAAGAGGTTATACAAGAAGAAGAAGAAGAAGAAGAAAAGAAATGAAAAAAAAAGTAAGGTTACAGAACAAGATGAAAACAAGAGGTTATACAAGAAGAAAGAAGAAGAAGAAGAAATTAAAGAAAAAAGTAAGGTTACAGAACAAGATGAAAAAAAGGTTATAAAGAAGAAGAAGAAGAAGAAGAAGAAATGAAAAAAAGAAAAGTAAGGTTACAGAACAAGATGAAACAAGAGGTTATACAAGAAGAAAGAAGAAGAAGAAGAAATGAAAAAGAAGAAAAGGTTAAAAAAAAAATGAAACAAAAGGTTATAGAAGAAGAAGAAGAAGAAGAAATGAAAAAAGAAAATGAAGTTATAACAAGAAGAAACAAGAATACAAGAAGAAAAGAAGAAGAAGAAAAAAAAAAAAGTAAGGTTACAGAACAAGATGAAACAAGAGGTTATACAAGAAGAAGAAGAAGAAGAAGAAGAATGAAAAAAAGAAAAGTAAGGTTACAGAACAAGATGAAACAAGAGGTTATACAAGAAGAAGAAGAAGAAGAAGAAAAAAAAAAAAGTAAAACAGAACAAAGAACAAGATTATACAAGAAGAGGTTAAAAGAAGAAATGAAAAAGAAAAGTAAAGAAAAGTTACAGAACAAAGATGAAACAAGAGGTTATAAAGAAGAAGAAGAAGAAGAAGAAATGAAAAAAAAAAAAAAAGTAAGGTTACAGAACAAGATGAAACAAGAGGTTATACAAGAAGAAGAAGAAAAAAAGAAGAAATGAAAAGAAAAAGTAAGGTTACAGAACAAGATGAAACAAGAGGTTATACAAGAAAGAGAAAGAAGAAGAAATGAAAAAAAAAAAGAAAGGTTACACAAGATGAAACAAGAGGTTATACAAGAAAAGAAGAAGAAAATAAAAAAAAGAAAAGTAAGGTTACAGAACAAGATGAAACAAGAGGTTATACAAGAAAGAAAAGAAGAAGAAGAAATGAATGAAAAAAAGAAAAGTAAGGTTACAGAACAAGATGAAACAAGAGGGTTATACAAGAAGAAGAAGAAGAAGAAGAAAAAAAAAAAGTAAACAGAACAAGATGAAACAAGAGGTTATACAAGAAAAGAAGAAGAAGAAGAAAATGAAAAAGAAAAGTAAAGGTTACAGAACAAGATGAAACAAGAGGTTATACAAGAAGAAGAAGAAGAAGAAATGAAAAAAAAAAAGAAAGGTTACAGAACAAGATGAAACAAGAGGTTTATACAAGAAGAAGAAGTAGAAGAAGAAGAAAAAAAAGAAAAGTAAGGTTACAGAAATGAAAAAGAAAAGTAAAAAAGAAGAAGTTACAGAACAAGATGAAACAAGAGGTTATACAAGAAGAAGAAATACAAGAAGAAGAAGAAGAAATGAAAAAAAAAAGTAAGGTTAGAACAAGATGAAACAAGATACAAGAAGAAGAAGAAATAAGAAGAAATGAAAAAAGAAAAAGTAAGGTTACAGAACAAGATGAAACAAGAGGTTATGAAAAAAAAAGAAGAAGAAGAAAAAGAAAAAGAAAAGTGTTACAGAACAAGATGAAACAAGAGGTTATACAAGAAGAAGAAGAAGAAGAAGAAATGAAAAGAAAAGTAAGGTTACAGAACAAAGATGAAACAAGAGGTTATACAAGAAGAAGAAGAAGAAGAAGAAAATGAAAAAGAAAAGTAAGGTTACAGAACAAGATGAAACAAGAGGTTATACAAGAAGAAGAAGAAGAAGAAAAATGAAAAAAGAAAAAGTAAGGTTACAGAACAAGATGAAACAAGAGGTTATACAAGAAGAAGAAGAAAGAAGAAATGAAATGAAAAAAAGAAAAGTAAGGTTACAGAACAAGATGAAACAAGAGGTTATACAAGAAGAAGAAGAAGAAACAAGAAAGAAGAAAAAAAAAAAAAAAAGAAAAGGGGTTACAGAACAAGATGAAACAAGAGGTTATACAAGAAGAAGAAGAAGAAGAAGAAGAAGAAATGAAAAAGAAAAAAAGGTTACAGAACAAGATGAAACAAGAGGTTATACAAAGAAGAAGAAGAAGAAGAAGAAAAATGAAAAAGAAAAGAAAAGGTTACAGAACAAGATGAAACAAGAGGTTATACAAGAAGAAGAAGAAGAAGAAGAAATGAAAAAAAAAGAAAAGTAAGGTTACAGAACAAGATGAAACAAGAGTTATACAAGAAGAAGAAGAAGAAGAAGAAGGAAATGAAAAAAGAAAAGTAAGGTTACAGAACAAGATGAAACAAGAGGTTATACAAGAAGAAAGAAGAAGAAGAAGAAATGAAAAAAAGAAAAGTAAGGTTACAGAACAAGATGAAACAAGAGGTTATACAAGAAGAAGAAGAAGAAGAAGAAGAAGAAGAAATGAAAAAAGAAAAGTAAGGTTACAGAACAAGATGAAACAAAGAGGTTATACAAGAAGAAGAAGAAAGAAAGAAGAAGAAAAATGAAAAAGAAAAAAAGTAAGGTTACAGAACAAGATGAAACAAGAGGTTATACAAGAAGAAGAAGAAGAAGAAGAAGAAAATGAAAAAAAAAAAAAGGTTACAGAACAAGATGAAACAAGAGGTTATACAAGAAGAAGAAGAAAAAAAGAAAAGTAAAGTTAGAAACAAGAATACAAGAAGAAAAGAAGAAGAAGAAATGAAAAAAAAAAGTAAGGTTACAGAACAAGATGAAACAAGAGGTTATACAAGAAGAAGAAGAAGAAGAAGAAGAAAAGAAAAAAAAGAAAAGTAAGGTTACAGAACAAGATGAAACAAGAGGTTATACAAGAAGAAGAAGAAAGAAGAAAAAAGAAAAGTAAGGTTAAAACAAGATGAAACAAGAGGAGGTTATACAAGAACAAAGAGATGAAAAAAGAAAAGGTTATACAAGATGAAACAAGAGAACAAGAAGAAATGAAAAAGAAATGAAAAAAGAAAAGTAAGGTTACAGAACAAGATGAAACAAGAGGTTATACAAGAAGAAGAAGAAGAAGAAGAAATGAAAAAGAAAAAAGTAAATGAGTTACAGAACAAGATGAAACAAGAGGTTATACAAGAAGAAGAAGAAAAGAAGAAATGAAAAGAAAAAGAAAAGATGGTTACAGAACAAGATGAAACAAGAGGTTATACAAGAAGAAAGAAGAAGAAGAAGAAGAAGAAAAAAAAAAAAAGAAAAGGTTACAGAACAAGATGAAACAAGAGGTTATACAAGAAAAGAAGAAAGAAGAAGTTAGGTTACAAGAACAAGAAAACAGAAGGTTATACAAGAAGAAGAAAAAGAAGAAATGAAAAATGAGGTTACAGAACAAGATGAAACAAGAGGGTTATACAAGAAGAAAGAGAAGAAAGAAGAAGAAAAGAAATGAAAAGAAAAGTAAGGTTACAGAACAAGATGAAACAAGAGGTTATACAAGAAGAAGAAGAAGAAGAAATGAAAAAAAAAGAAAGGTTACAGAACAAGATGAAACAAGAGGTTATACAAGAAGAAGAAGAAGAAGAAAAGAAGAAGAAATGAAAAAAAAAAAAAAGTAAGGTTACAGAACAAGATGAAACAAGAGGTTATACAAGAAGAAGAAGAAGAAGAAATGAAAAAAAGAAAAAGTAAGGTTACAGAACAAGATGAAACAAGAAGAGGTTATACAAGAAGAAGAAAGAAGAAAAGAAAAGAAAGAAAAGATGAAGAGGTTAAAGAACAAGAGAAGAAGAAGAAGAAGAAAATGAAAAGAAAAAGAAGAAGAAGAAGAACAAGATGAAAAAAGAGGTTAGGTTACAGAACAATGAAACAAGAAGTTAACAAGAAGAAGAAGAAGAAGAAGAAGAAAAAGAAAAAGTAAGGTTACAGAACAAGATGAAACAAGAGGTTATACAAGAAGAAGAAGTAGAAGAAAAGAAAAAAAAAAGTAAGGTTACAGAACAAGATGAAACAAGAGGTTATACAAGAAGAAGAAGAAGAAGAAGAAAAGAAGAAAAAAAGAAAAGTAAGGTTACAGAACAAAAGATGAAACAAGAGGTTATACAAGAAGAAGAAGAAGAAGAAGAAGAAATGAAAAAAAAAGGCAAGGTTACAGAACAAGATGAAACAAGAGGTTATACAAGAAGAAAAGAAGAGAAGAAGAAGAAGAAAAAAAAAGAAAAAAGGTTACAGAACAAGATGAAACAAGAGGTTAACAAGAAGAAAGAAGAAGAAAGAAGAAAATGAAAAAGAAAAGTAAGGTTACAGAACAAGATGAAACAAGAGGTTATACAAGAAGAAGAAGAAGAAGAAGAAGAAATGAAAAAAAAAAGTAAGGTTAAAACAAAAGATGAAACAGAGGTTATACAAGAACAAAGATGAAAAAGAAGAAAAAGTAAAAGGTTAAAACAAGGCTGAAAGAAGGTTATACAAGAAAACAAGAAGAAGAAGAAGAAATGAAAAAAAGAAAAAAGAAAAGTTTACAGAACAAAGATGAAACAAGAGGTTATACAAGAAGAAGAAGAAGAAGAAAGAAATGAAAAAGAAGTAAGGTTACAGAACAAGATGAAACAAGAGGTTTTATACAAGAAGAAGTGAAGAAGAAGAAAGAGAAATGAAAAAAGAAAAGTAAGGTTACAGAACAAAGATGAAACAAGAGGTTATACAAGAAGAAGAAGAAAAGAAGAAGAAATGAAAAAAGAAAAGTAAGGTTACAAGAACAAGATGAAACAAGATGAAACAGTTATACAAGAAGAAGAAAGAAGAAGAAGAAGAAAAAAAAGAAAAAAGTAAGGTTACAGAACAAGATGAAACAAGAGGTTATACAAGAAAAGAAGAAGAAGAAAAGAAATGAAGAAAAAAAAAAAAAAGTAAGGTTACAAAGAACAAGATGAAACAAGAAGTTATACAAAGAAGAAGAAGAAGAAGAAAGAAATAAAAAAGAAAAAAGGTTACAGAACAAGATGAAACAAGAGGTTATACAAGAAGAAGAAGAAGAAGAAGAAAAAAAAAGAAAAAGTTACAGAACAAGAGATGAAACAAGAGGTTATACAAGAAGAAGAAGAAGAAGAAGAAAAAAGAAATGAAAAAAAGAAAAAGATGAAACAAGGTTACAGAACAAGATGAAACAAAAAAAGTTATACAGAACAAGAAGAAGAAAGAACAAGAGAGAAAAAAAGAAAAAAAAAAGAAAAAGTAAAGTTACAGAACAAGATGAAACAAGGGGTTATACAAGAAGAAGAAGAAGAAGAAGAAGAAATGAAAAGAAAAGTAAGGTTACAGAACAAAAGATGAAACAAGAGGTTATACAAGAAGAAGAAAGAAGAAAGAAGAAATGAAAAAAAAAGAAAGTAAGTTACAGAACAAGATGAAACAGAGGTTATACAAGAAGAAGAAGAAGAAGAAGAAGAAATGAAAAAAGAAAAGTAAGATTTAAGAACAAGATAAACAAAGTTATTAAGAAAGAAGAAGAAGAAGAAATGAAAAAGAAAAGAAAGAAGAAGAACAAGATGAAACAAGAGTTATACAAAAAGAAAAAAAAGAAAGTTACAAATGAACAAAGAAAATAAAGGTTACAGAACAAAGATGAAACGAGGTTATACAAGAAGAAGAAGAAGAAGAAGAAGAAATGAAAAAAAAAAAAAAAGGTTACAGAACAAAGATGAAACAAAGAAGAAGAAAATAAAAAAGAAAAAATACAAATTAAAGAAGAAACAAAGAAGAAAAAGAAGAAAAGAAATGAAAAAAAAAAAAAATGAGGATTACAGAACAAAGATGAAACAGAGGTTATACAAGAAGAAGAAAGAAGAAATGAAAAAGAAAAAAGGTTAGAACAAGATATGAAACAAGTTATACAAGAACAAGATGGGAAATGAAAAAGAAAAGAGGGTTACAGAACAAGATAAAACAAAAGAAAGAAAAGAAGAAGAAAGAAATGAAAAAAAAAATGAGTTACAGAACAAAGATGAAACAAGAGGTTATACAAGAAGAAGAAGAAGAAAAAATGAAAAAGAAAAAGAAAATGAAACAGAGGTTATACAAGAACAAGAAGAAGAAAGAAGAAATGAAAAAAAGAAAAGGGTTAGAACAAGATGAAACAAGAGGTTATACAAGAAGAAAGAAGAAAAAGAAGAAGAAAAAGAAAAATGGGTTACAGAACAAGAAATAGAAAAAAAAGAAAAATGAAAAGAAAGGTTTACAGAACAAGATGAAACAAGAGGTTATACAAGAAGAAGAAGAAGAAGAAAAGAAATGAAAAAAGATAAAGAAGAGTTTATACAAGTAAGATGAAACAAGAGGGTTAGAACAAAGAAAACAAGAATACAAAGAAGAAAAGAAGAAAATAAATGAAAAAAGAAAATAAGGTTACAAGTTAAGATGAAACAAGAGGTTATACAAGAAGAAGAAAAGAAGAAAGAAAAATGAAAAAGAAAAAATGGAGTTACAGAACAAGATGAAACAAGAGGTTATACAAGAAGAAAAAAGAAAGAAAGAAATAGAAAAAAAGAAAAAAACACAGAACAAGATGAAACAAGAGGTTATACAAGAACAAAAGATAGAAAAAAGAAAAGTAAAGGTTATAACAAAGATGAAACAAGAAATACAAGAAGAAATGAAAAAAATGAAAAAGAAAGAAGTTACAGAACAAAAGATGAAACAAGAGGTTATACAAGAAAAGAAAGAAGAAGAAAAAATGAAAAAAAAGAAAAGTGAGTTACAGAACAAGATGAAACAAGAGGTTATACAAGAAGAAGAAAGAAGAAGAAATGAAAAAAAAAATGAGTTTCTAGAAACAAAAGTCAGGAAACAAGAGGTTATACAAGAAGAAGAAGAAAGAAGAAGAAGAAAAGAAAAAGTAAAAACAAAAGATGGAAACAAGAGGTTACAAGAGCAAAAGATGAAACAAGAAGAAAGAAGGAAATGAAAAAAGAAAAAAGTAAGGTTACAGAACAAAGATAAGAAACAAGAAGAAAAGAAAGAAAGAAGAAAGAAAAGAAATGAAAAAAAGAAAAAGTAAGGTTACAGAACAAGATGGAAACAAGAGTTATACAAGAAGAAGAAGTTTTTACAGAACAAGATGAAACAAGAAAAAGAAGAAAGAAAAGAAAATAGAAAAAAAAAAAAAGAAAAGTAAGGTTACAGAACAAGAGAAACAAAAGAGGTTATACAAGAAGAAGAAGAAAGAAGAAGAAATGAAAAAAGAAAAAAGTAAGGTTACAGAACAAGATGAAACAAGATTATACAAGAAGAAAGAAAAAAGAAGAAGAAATGAAAAAAGAAAAGTAAGGTTACAGAACAAGATGAAACAAGAAGGTTATACAAGAAAAGAAGAAGAAGAAGAAGAAATGAAAAAGAAAAGTAAGGTTACAGAACAAGATGGAAACAAAAGAGGTTATACAAAGAAGAAGAAGAAGAAAGAAGAAGAAATAAAAAAAAGAAAAAAAGTAAGGTTACAGAACAAGACTGAAAAAAGAGGTTATAAAGAAGAAGAAGAAGAAGAAATGCAAAAAAAGAAAAGTATGCAAAAAGGTTACAGAATGTAGATGAAAAAAGAGGTTATACAAGAAAAAGAAGAAGAAGCAAAAGAGTAAAGAAGAAAAAAAAAAGAGTGAAAGTCCAAAGAAAAAAAAGTAAGGTTACAAAAGAGTAAAGGTCGCATAATGTATACTGCAAAAAAAAATGTATCGTATAACGTATACCGCAAAAAAAGGGTAGGTCGATAATGTATACTGCAAAAAGGGTAATGGTCGCATAACGTATACTGCAAAAAAAGGTAATGGCTCCATAATGCATACTGCAAAAAAGAGAAGGTCGATAATGTATACTGCAAAAAAGAGGAAGGTCGCATAATGTATACTGCAAAAAGGGTAATGGTCGCATAATGTATACTGCAAAAAAGGGTAAAGGTCGACAATGTATACTGCAAAAGAGGTAAATGTCGATAAAAAAAGAGGTAATAACGTATACGAAAAAGGTAATGTATAATTGCAAAAAAAGGGTAATGGTCGCATAATGTATACTGCAAAAAAGAGTAAAGGTCGTATAATGTATACCGCAAAAAAAAAGGTCGCATAATGTATACTGCAAAAAGAGTAAATAACGTATACTGCAAAAAGGGTATTGCAAAAAAATAGAAAAAAGGTCGGTCATAATGTATACCGCAAAAAAAGGGTAATGGTCGCATAATGTATACCGCAAAAAAAAGAAGTCGTAATGTATACTGCAAAAAAGGGTAATGGTCGTAGAGAATGTATAAAAAAAGGTAATGGTCGCATAATGTATACTGCAAAAAAGAATGGTCGATAATGTATACTGCAAAAAAAAGAGTAATGGTCGCATAATGTATACTGCAAAAAAAAGGGTAATGGTCGCATAATGTATACTGCAAAAAAAGAGTAAAGGTCGATAACGTATACTGCAAAAAAGAGAAAGGTCGCATAATGTATACCGCAAAAAAAAAAATTAATGTATACCGGTCGCATAATGTATACTGCAAAAAAAAAAGTAATGGTCGATAATGTATACCGCAAAAAAAGAGTAAAGGTCGCATAACGTATACTGCAAAAAAAGTAATGGTCGCATAACGTATACCGCAAAAAAAGAGTAAAGGTCGCATAATGTATACTGCAAAAAAGGTAATGGTCGCATAATGTATACTGCAAAAAAAAGGTAATGGTCGCATAATGTATAATGCAAAAAAGGGTAATGGTCGCATAATGGTTACTGCAAAAAAAATGGTCGGTATAATGTATACTGCAAAAAAGGGTAATGGTCGCATAATGTATACTGCAAAAAAAAGGTAATACGCATAATGTATACTGCAAAAAAAGAGTAAAGGTCGCATAATGTATACTGCAAAAAAAGGGTAAGGTACTGCATAATGTATACTGCAAAAAAAGGGTAAGGTCGTACAATGTATACTGCAAAAAAAAGGTAATGGTCGCATAAATGTATACTGCAAAAAAAAAAAAAAAAAGGTCGCAAAAAGATGTATACTGCAAAAAAGGGTAATGGTCGCGCAATGTATACTGCAAAAAAAGGGTAAAAGGTCGCATAATGTATACCGCAAAAAAAAAGGTCGATAATGTATACTGCAAAAAGGGTAATAACGTATAATACTGCAAAAAGAATGGTAAAATGTATCTGCAAAAAAAGGTAATGTATACCGCAAAAAAGAGTAAAGGTCGCATAATGTATACTGCAAAAAAAAAAAGTAAAGGTCGCATAATGTATACTGCAAAAAAGAGTAAGGTCGCATAATGTATACTGCAAAAAAAAAAGGTCGTCACAATGTATACTGCAAAAAAAAAAGGAGTAAAGGTCGCATAATGTATACTGCAAAAAAAAGAATGGTCGCATAATGTATACCAAAAAAAGAAAAGGTCGCATAATGTATACTGCAAAAAAAAATAATTGTATCTGCATAAAAAAGAGATGGTCGCAATGCAAAAAAAAAAGGTAAAGGTCGTATAATGTATACTGCAAAAAAAAAAAAAAATAAAGGTCGCATAATGTATACCGCAAAAAAAAAAAAAGGTCGAATCATAATGTATACAAAAAAAGCGGGTAATGGTCATATAATGTATACTGCAAAAAAGGGTGTGGTCGCATAATGTATACTGCAAAAAAAGGGTAATGGTCGCATAACGTATACTGCAAAAAAAGGTAATGGTCGATAATGTATACTGCAAAAAAAAAAGTAATGGGGTATGGTCGCAGATATACTTCGCAAAAAGAGTAAAGGTCATAATGTATACTGCAAAAAAAAGGGTAAAGGTCGTGACAATGTATACTGCAAAAAAAAGTAAAGGTCGCAATGTATACCGCAAAAAAGAGAAGGTCGCATAATGTATACTGCAAAAAAAGGGTAATGGTCGCATAATGTATACTGCAAAAAAGAAAAGGTAAAAATGTATACCGCAAAAAAGGGTAAAGGTCGATAATGTATACTGCAAAAAAAGGTAATGGTCGCATAATGTATACTGCAAAAAAAAAAAATGGTCGCATAATGTATAACTGCAAAAAAAGTAAAGGTCGCATAATGGTATAAAAAAAAAAGGGTAAAAAAAAATCGTAATGTATACTGCAAAAAAAAAGGTCGCATAAAGGTCGCAAAAGAGAAGGTGTATACTGCAAAAAAAAAAAGAGCAATGTAAAACTGCAAAAAGAGTAAAGGTCGCATAATGTATACTGCAAAAAAAGGGTAATGGTCGCATAAATGTATACTGCAAAAAGGGTAATGGTCGTATAATGTATACTGCAAAAAAAGGGTAATGGTCGCATAATGTATACTGCAAAAAAGAGTAAAGGTCGCAAAAAAGTAAAGGTGCAAAAATGCTGCAAAAAAGAGTAAAGGTCGGTTAATGTATACTGCAAAAAAAAGGTAATGGTCGCATAATGTATACTGCAAAAAAGGGTAATGGTCGCACAATGTATACTGCAAAAAAATGTAAAGGTCGCATAATGTATACTGCAAAAAAAAGAGAAAAGGTCGCATAATGTATACTGCAAAAAAAGAAGGTCGTATAATGTACTGCAAAAAAAAGAGTAAAGGTCGCATAATGTATACCGCAAAAAAAGGGTAATGGTCGCATAATGTATACTGCAAAAAAGGTAAAAGGTCGCATAATGTATACTGCAAAAAAAAAAAGGTCGCATAATGTATACCGCAAAAAAAGTAAAGGTCGCAAAAATGTATACTGCAAAAAAAAAAAAGTCGGTAATGTAACTGCAAGGTAATGGTCGCATAATGTATACTGCAAAAAAAAAAGTAATGGTCGCATAATGTATACCGCAAAAAAAGGGTAAAGGTCGCATAATGTATACTGCAAAAAAAGGGTAATGGTCGCACAATGTATACTGCAAAAAAAGAAAGGTCGGATAATGTATACTGCAAAAAGGGTAATGGTCGTATAATGTATACTGCAAAAAAGGGTAATGGTGTATAATGTATACCGCTGCAAGAGTAAAGGTCGCATAATGTATACTGCAAAAAAGGTAATGGTCGCATAATGTATACTGCAAAAAAGAGGAAGGTCGCATAATGTATACTGCAAAAAAAAGAAAAAGGTCGCATAATGTATACTGCAAAAAAAGGGTAATGGTCGCATAATGTATACTGCAAAAAAAAAGAGTAAAGGTCGCATAATGTATACTGCAAAAAAAAAAAAGTCGCATAATGGCTGCATAAAAGGTGTATAACGTATACTGCAAAAAAAAAGTAATGGTCGCATAATGTATACTGCAAAAGAGTAATGGTCGTATAATGTATACTGCAAAAAGGTAAAAGTCGCAGGTCGCATAATGTATACTGCAAAAAAAAAATCAGAGTAATGGTCGGTTAATGTATACTGCAAAAAAAGGGTAATGTCGCATAATGTATACTGCAAAAAAGAGTAAAAGGTCGATAATGTATACTGCAAAAAAAAATGGTCGCATAATGTATCGCAAAAAAAGGTAATGGTCGCATAATGTATACTGCAAAAAAGGTAAAAGGTCGCATAATATACTGCAAAAAAAAAAGGTAATGGTCGTAAATGTATACTGCAAAAAAGTAGAGCAAGGTCGTATACTGCAAAAAAGGGTAATGGCATAATGCAAAAAAAAGGGTAATGGTCGATAATGTATACCGTAAAAAAAGGTAAAAAAAGGTATAATGTATACTGCAAAAAAAGAGTAAAGGTCGCATAATGTATACCTGCAAAAAGGGTAATGGTCGATAATGTATACCGCAAAAAAAAGGGTAAAGGTCGCAAAATGTATACTGCAAAAAAAAGGTAATGGTCGAATAACTAAAAAAAGGTAATGGTCGACAACGTATACTGCAAAAAAGAGAAAGGTCGGAATGTATACTGCAAAAAAAAGAGTAAAGGTCGCATAATGTATACTGCAAAAGGGTAAAGGTCGCATAATGTATACTGCAAAAAAAAATGGTCGCATAATGTATACCGCAAAAAAGAAGGTCGATAATGTATACTGCAAAAAAGAGTAAAGGTCGCATAATGTATACTGCAAAAAAAGGTAATGGTCGGTATAATGTATACTGCAAAAAAAGAGTAAAGGTCGCATAATGTATACTGCAAAAAAAAATGTAAAAATGGTCGCATAATGTATACTGCAAAAAAAGAGTAAAGGTCGCATAATGTATACTGCAAAAAAGGTAAAGGTCGCATAATGTATACTGCAAAAAGAGTAAAGGTCGTAACGTATACCGCAAAAAAAGAGTAAAGGTCGCATAATGTATACTGCAAAAAAAAGAGTAAAGGTCGCATAATGTATACTGCAAAAAAAGGGTAATGGTCGCATAATGTATACTGCAAAAAAAGGGTAATGGTCGCATAATGTACTGCAAAAAAGGGAATAAAGGTCGATAATGTATACTGCAAAAAAAGAGTAAAGGTCGCATAATGTATACTGCAAAAAAGAGGGACAATGTATTGCAAAAGAGTAATACATAAATGTATACTGCAAAAAAGGTAATGGTCGCCAATGTATACTGCAAAAAAAAGGTAATGAATAATGTATACTGCAAAAAAAAAGGAAATAATGTATACTGCAAAAAAAGTAATGTCGCATAATGTATACTGCAAAAAAGAGTAAAGGTCGAATGTATACTGCAAAAAAAGAGTAAAGGTCGATAATGTATATAAAAAAGAGAAGCACGTATAATGTATACTGCAAAAAAGGGTAATGGTCGATAATGTATACCGCAAAAAGAGTAAAGGTCGGCTAATGTATACTGCAAAAAAAAAGAATGGTAATAACGATACTGCAAAAGAGGAAAGGTCGATAATGTATACTGCAAAAAAGAGAGAAGGTCGTATAATGTATACTGCAAAAAGGTAATGGTCGATAATGTATACTGCAAAAAAAGGTAATGGTCGATAATGTATACTGCAAAAAGGTAATGGTCGATAATGTATACTGCAAAAAGATAAAGTATAATGTATACCGCAAAAAGAGTAAAGGTCGCATAAATGTATACTGTAAAAAAGAGTAGTAATGGTGTATACTGCAAAAAAAGAAAGGTGTAATGTATACTGCAAAAAAAGAGTAAAGGTTTATAATGGTACTGCAAAAAGAGTAAAGGTCGATAATGTATACTGCAAAAAAGAAAAATTAAGTATACTGCAAAAAGGTCGTATAATGTATACTGCAAAAAGGTAAAGGTCGCATAATGTATACTGCAAAAAAAGGGTAATGGTCGCGATAATGTATACTGCAAAAAAGAAAGAGTGTATACCGTAAAAAAGAGTAAAGGTCGTATAACGTATACCGCAAAAAGAAAAGAGTAAAAAGGTCGCATAATGTATACTGCAAAAAAGAGTAATGGTCGCATAATGTATACTGCAAAAAAGGGTAAAGGTCGACAACGTATACCGCAAAAAAAGAAGTATAATGTATACCGCAAAAAAAGGTAAAGGTCGCAAATGTATACTGCAAAAAAGAGTAAAGGTCGCATAATGTATACCGCAAAAAAAGGTCGAATGGTCGCAAAAGAGGTAATGGTCGCATAATGTATAAAAAAGTAATGGTCGGCTAATGTATACTGCAAAAAAAAGGTAAAGGTCGCAAAAAGAGTGTATACTGCAAAAAAAAGAAGGTCGTATTGGTATACGTAAAAAAGGGTAATGGTCGTGATATACTTGCAAAAAAAAGGTAATGGTCGCATAATGTATACTGCAAAAAGGGTAATGGTCGTATAATGTATACTGCAAAAAAGAGTAAAGGTCGCATAATGTATACTGCAAAAAGAGAGGGTAATGGTCGCATAATGTATACTGCAAAAAAGGGTAATGGTCGACAATGTATACTGCAAAAAAAGGGTAATGGTCGCATAATGTATACTGCAAAAAGGGTAATGGTCGTATAATGTATACTGCAAAAAAGAGTAAAGGTCGCATAATGTATACTGCAAAAAAGGGTAAAGGTCGCATAATGTATACTGCAAAAAAAAAATAATTGGTCGCATAATGTATACTGCAAAAAAAAAGGGTAATGGTCGCATAATGTATACTGCAAAAAAGAGTAAAGGTCGCATAATGTATACTGCAAAAAAAGAGAAGGTCGCATAATGTATACTGCAAAAAAAGTAAAGGTCGATAATGTATACTGCAAAAAAGAGAAGGTCGCATAATGTATACTGCAAAAAGAGTAAAGGTCGTATAATGTATACTGCAAAAAAGGTAATGGTCGCATAATGTATACTGCAAAAAAAAGGGTATCGGTCGATAATGTATACTGCAAAAAAAGAGTAAAGGTCGCATGTATACTGCAAAAAAAAAGAGTAAGGTCGCATAATGTATACTGCAAAAAAAAGTAAAGGTCGCATAATGTATACCAAAAAAGAGAAGGTCGGCAAGGTCGCATAATGTATACTGCAAAAAAAGGGGTAATGGTCGCATAATGTATACTTTGCAAAAAAGGGTAAAGGTAATGGTCGCATAATATACTACAAAAAAGGGTAATGGTCGCATAATGTATACTGCAAAAAAAAGGTCGAAATTAAAGGTCGCATAATGTATACTGCAAAAAAAAGGTAATGTCGCATAATGTATACTGCAAAAAGAGGGTAATGGTCGATAATGTATACTGCAAAAAGAGTAAAGGTTAAGCATAATGTATACCGCAAAAAAAAGGCAAGGTCGCATAAATGTATACTGCAAAAAGGTAAAGAGTATAATGTATACCGCAAAAAAGAGAAGGTCGCAAATGTATACTGCAAAAAAAAAGTAATGGTCGCATAATGTATACTGCAAAAAAAAAAGGTAATGGTCTAAAATAATGTATACTGCAAAAAAAAGGGTAATGGTCGCATAATGTATACTGCAAAAAAAAGAGTAAAGGTCGCATAATGTATACTGCAAAAAAAGAGTAAAGGTCGCATAATGTATACTGCAAAAAAAGAGTAAAGGTCGCATAATGTATACTGCAAAAAAAGGGTAATGGTCGCATAATGTATACTGCAAAAAAAGGGTAAAGGTCGCATAATGTATACTGCAAAAAAAAGGGTAATGGTCGCATAATGTATACTGCAAAAAAGGTAATGGTCGCATAATGTATACTGCAAAAAAAGTAAAGGTCGATAATGTATACTGCAAAAAAAAATTAATGGTCGCACAATGTATACTGCAAAAAAAAAATGGTCGCATAATGTATACCGCCAAAAAGAGTAAAATCGCATAATGTATACCGCAAAAAAAAATAAAAAGGTCGCATAATGTATGTTAGCAAAAAAAAAGAGTAAAGGTCGTATAAAAAAAAAAAAAAAAAAAAAAAGGTCGCATAACGTATACTGCAAAAAAAAGAGTAAAGGTCGTAAAGGTACTGCAAAAAAGTAAAGTATAATGTATACCGCAAAAAAAAAGTAAAGGTCGTATAATGTATACTGCAAAAAAAAATTAATGTTATACTGCAAAAAAGGTAATACGTCGCATAATGTATACTGCAAAAAAAAAAGGTCGACAATGTATACCGCAAAAAGGGTAATGGTCGCATAATGTATACTGCAAAAAGAGAAAAATGTATACTGCAAAAAAGGGTAATGGTCATAATGTATACTGCAAAAAAAAGGGTAGGTCGATAATGTATACTGCAAAAAAGGGTAAAGGTCGTATAATGTATACTGCAAAAAAAGAATAAGGTCGCATAATGTATACTGCAAAAAAAAAGTAAAGGTCGCATAATGTATACTGCAAAAAAAAAAGGTAATGGTCCGCATAATGTATACTGCAAAAAAGAAAAGGTCGTAAATGTATACTGCAAAAAAAAGAGAAGGTCGCATAAAAACTGCAAAAAGGGTAATGGTCGATAATGTATACCAAAAAAAGAGTAAAGGTCGCATAATGTATACTGCAAAAAAGGGTAATGGTCGCATAATGTATACTGCAAAAAAAAAAAAAGTAAAGGTCGCAAAAAGGGTAATGTATACTGCAAAAAAAAAAGTAAATGGTCGCGATAATGTATACTGCAAAAAGGGTAATGGTCGCATAATGTATACTGCAAAAAGGGTAATGGTCGCATAACGTATACTGCAAAAAAAAAGTAAAGGTCGCATAATGTATACTGCAAAAAGAGTAAAGGTCGTATAATGTATACTGCAAAAAGGGTAATGGTCGAAATGTATACCGCAAAAAAGGGTAATGGTGCATAATGTATACTGCAAAAAAAGGGTAATGGTCGTATAAATGCATACTGCAAAAAAAGAGTAATGGTCGCATAATGTATACTGCAAAAAAAAAAAAAAAAGGTCGATAATGTAATGTAAAAGGGTAATGGTTTCATAAAAAAAAAAAAAAAGTAAAGGTCATATAATGTATACCGCAAAAAAAGAGTAAAGGTCGATAATGTATACCGCAAAAAAGAGGAAGGTCGAAATGTATGCAAAAAAAAGAGTAAAGGTCGTATAATGGTATACCGCAAAAAAGTAAAGGTCGCATAATGTATACTGCAAAAAAAGAGGTAAATGTATACTGCGTCATAATGTATACTGCAAAAAAGAGTAAAGGTCGTAATGTATACTAATTGCAAAAAAGGGTAATGGTCGCATAACGTATACCGCAAAAAAAAAAATGTATACTTGCAAAAAGGTGGTCGCATAATGTATACTGCAAAAAAAATGGTCGCATAATGGTACTGCAAAAAAGAGTAATGTATACTGCAAAAAAAAAGAGTAAAGGTCGTATAATGTATACTGCAAAAAAAAGTAAAGGTCGCATAATGTATACTGCAAAAAAGGAGTAATTATCGCATAATGTATACTGCAAAAAAGGGTAAAGGTCGCATAATGTATACTGCAAAAAAGAGTAAAAGTCGACAATGTATACTGCAAAAAAGAGTAAAGGTCGTATAATGTATACTGCAAAAAGAAAAGGTCGCATAATGTATACTGCAAAAAGAGTAATGGTCGCATAATGTATACTGCAAAAAAAAAAGAGAAGTAATACATAAAAACGTATACTGCAAAAAAAAAAAGGTAATGGTCGCATAATGTATACTGCAAAAAAAAAGTAAAGGTCGATAATGTATATACTGCAAAAAAGAATAAGGTCGTATAATGTATACTGCAAAAAAAAAAAGGGTAAAGGTCGTATAATGTATACTGCAAAAAGAGGTAAAGGTCGCAATAAATGTATACTGCAAAAAAAAGGGTAAAGGTCGATAATGTATACTGCAAAAAAAAAGGTAAATGTCGCATAAAAAGAGTATGCGTATAAAAAAAAAGAGTAAAGGTCGCATAATGTATACTGCAAAAAAAGAGTAAAGGTCGCATAATGTATACTGCAAAAAAAGTAAAGGTCGCATAATGTATACTGCAAAAAAGGTAAAGGTCGACACAATGTATACTCGCAAAAAAAAGGTCGTGGTCGTATACTGCAAAAAAGGGTAATGGTCGCGCAATGTATACTGCAAAAAAGGTAAAGGTCGCATAATGTATACTGCAAAAAAGGGTAATGGTCGCATAATGTATACTGCAAAAAAAAGAGGAAGGGTCGTGGTCGCATAATGTATACTGCAAAAAAAAGAGTAAAGGTCGACAATGTATACTGCAAAAAGGGTAATGGTCGTGATAATGTATACTGCAAAAAAAGGTATTTAGTAAAGGTCGCATAATGTATACTGCAAAAAAAGAGTAAAGGTCGCATAATGTATACCGCAAAAAAAGAGTGAAGGTCGCATAATGTATACCGCAAAAAAGAGTAATCGTCATAATGTACTGCAAAAAGGGTAAAGGTCGATAATGTATACTGCAAAAAAGGGTAATGGTCGCATAATGTATACTGCAAAAAGAGTAAAGGTCGCATAATGTATACTGCAAAAAAAAGGTAATGGTCATAATGTATACTGCAAAAAAAAGAGTATAAAAAAAAGTAATGGGTCGCATAATGTATACTGCAAAAAGAGTAAAGGTCGTATAATGTATACCGCAAAAAAAAAAGGTAATGGTCGCATAATGTATACTGCAAAAAAGGGTAAAGGTCGCATAATGTATACTGCAAAAAAAAAAATGTAAAAAAAGAGGGTCGTAATGTATACTGCAAAAAAAAAGTAATGGTCGCATAATGTATACAAAAAAAAGGTAAGGTCGATAATGTATACTGCAAAAAAAAAAATGTAAAAAAAGGTCGCATAATGTATACTGCAAAAAAGGGTAAAGGTCGCATAATGTATACTGCAAAAAAGAGGGTAATGGGTCGCATAATGTATACTGCAAAAAAAAAATAATGTATAAAAAAAAGAGTCGATAATGTATACTGCAAAAAAAGAGTAAAGGTCGATAATATACTGCAAAAAAAGGAGTAAGGTCGTATAATGTATACCGCAAAAAGAGAAGGTCGATAATGTATACTGCAAAAAGGGTAAGGTCATACAATGTATACTGCAAAAAGGGTAATGGTCGCATAATGTATACTGCAAAAAAAAAAGTAAAAGGTCGATAATGTATACTGCAAAAAAAGAGTAAAGGTCGATAATGTATACTGCAAAAAAAAAAGGTAAAGGTCGATAATGTATACTGCAAAAAAAAAAGTAGTAAGGTCGCATAATGTATACTGCAAAAAAGTAAAGGTCGCATAATGTATACTGCAAAAGGGTAATGGTCGCAATGTATACTGCAAAAAGTAATGGTCGATAATGTATACTGCAAAAAAAAAAGGGTAAAGGTCGTATAATGTATACTGCAAAAAAAAAAGTAAAGGTCGCATAATGTATACTGCAAAAAAAAGAGTAAAAAGGTCGCACAATGTATACTGCAAAAAAAAGGTAATGGTCGCATAATGTATACTGCAAAAGGTAATGGTCGATAATGTATACTGCAAAAAAGGTAAGAGTCGCATAATAACGTATAAAAAAAAAAAGAGTAAAGGTCGCACAATGTATACTGCAAAAAGAAAATGGTCGTGATAATGTATACTGCAAAAAAAAGTAATGGTCGCATAATGTATACTGCAAAAAAAAAAATGTATAATTGCAAAAAGAGTAAAGGTTTATAATGTATACTGCAAAAAAGGTGTAAAAGGTCGCATAATGTATACTGCAAAAAAAAGGGTAATGGTCGATAATGTATACTGCAAAAAAAAAAGGGTAAAGGTCGCATAATGTATACTGCAAAAAAGGGTAAAGGTCGCAATAATGTATACTGCAAAAAAAAAGAGTAAAGGTCGTATAATGTATACTGCAAAAAAAAGAAAGGTCGATAAATGTATACTGCAAAAAAGGGTAATGGTCGCATAATGTATACTGCAAAAAAAAAGTAAAAGGTCGTGATAATGTATACTGCAAAAAAAAAAAAAAGGTCGGTCAATGTATACTGCAAAAAAAGGTAATGGTCATAATATATACTGCACTGCAAAAAAGAGTAAAAAGGTCGTATACGTAATGTATACTGCAAAAAAAAAAGGTAAGGTCGATAATGTATACTGCAAAAAAGAGTAAAGTCGATAATGTATACTGCAAAAAGGGTAATGGCTCTATTAATGTAATGCAAAAAAGAAGTCGCATAAATAAAAAAGTAATGGTCGATAATGTATACTGCAAAAAAGAGTAAAGGTCGATAATGTATACCGCAAAAAAGAGAAGTGTATAATGTATACTGCAAAAAAAAGAGAAGGTCGGTTAATGTATACCGTAAAAGAGTAAAGGTCGCATAAAAATAACAAAAAAAGAGTAAAAGGTCGCATAATGTATACTGCAAAAAAAAAAAAGAGTAAAAGGTCGCATAATGTATACTGCAAAAAAAGAGTAAATGTCAAATGTATACTGCAAAAAAGGGTAATGGTCGATAATGTATACTGCAAAAAAAAGTAAGGTCGATAATGTATATTGCAAAAAAAAAAGGTCGGTCATAATGTATACTGCAAAAAAAAAAAAGTAAAGGTCGCATAATGTATACTGCAAAAAAAGGGTAAAGGTCGATAATGTATACTGCAAAAAAAGAGTAAAGGTCGCATAATGTATACTAAAAAAGGTAATGGTCACAATGTATACTGCAAAAAGATTAAAGTCGGATAATGTATACTGCAAAAAAGAGTAAAGGTCGCATAACGTATACTGCAAAAAAAGAGTAAAGGTCGCATAATGTATACTGCAAAAAAAGAGGGTCGGTTAATGTATACTGCAAAAAAAAGTAAAGTCGCGCATAATGTATACTGCAAAAAGAGTAATGGTCATAATGTATACTGCAAAAAAGGGTAAAGGTCGCATAATGTATACTACAAAAAAAGAGTAGGTATAATGTATACTGCAAAAAAAAAAAAGGTCGATAATGTATACTGCAAAAAATGGTCGAAATGGTAATTGCAAAAAGAGTAAAGGTCGTATAATGTATACTGCAAAAAAAGGGTAATGGTCGCATAATGTATACTGCAAAAAAAAAGTAAAGGTCGTATAACGTATACTGCAAAAAAAATGAGTAATGTATAATGCAAAAAAAAAAAGGTCGCATAATGTATACTTACAAAAAAAGATAAAGGTCGATAATGTATACTGCAAAAGGTAATTATACTGCAAAAAAGGGTAATGGTCGATAATGTATACTGCAAAAAAAAAAGAAAGGTCGACAATGTATACTGCAAAAAAAGGGTAATGGTCGCATAATGTATACCGCAAAAAGAGTAAAGGTCGATAATGTATACTGCAAAAAGAGGGTAATGGTACCGCAAAAAAAGGGTAATGGTCGACAATGTATACTGCAAAAAAGAGTAAAAGTATACTGCTGCAAAAAAGAGTAAAGTTATCATAATGTATACTGCAAAAAAAGGGTAATGGTCGCATAACGTATACTGCAAAAAAGGGTAATGGTCGTACGAACGATACTGCAAAAAAAGAAGGTCGCAAATGTATACTGCAAAAAAGTGGAATACGACAATGTAAAAAAAAGGTTTTATAATGTATATTCCGCAAAAAAGGTAAAGGTCGCATAATGACACTGCAAAAAGGTAATGGTAATATACTGCAAAAAGGAAGGTCGATAACGTAAAAAAAAAGAGTAAAGGTCGCATAATGATACTGCAAAAAAGAAGGTCGCAAATGTATACTGCAAAAAAAGGTAAAGGTCTATAATGTGAAGTACTGGCAAAAAAATGGTCGTAATAATGTATACTGCAAAAAAGAGTAATGTATACTGCAAAAAAAGGGTAATGGTCGCATAATGTATATTGCATAAAAGGAAGGTCGCACGTATACTGCAAAAAAAAGAAAAGTGGTCATAATGTATGCAGAAAAAAAGAATAAAGGTCGCATAATGTATACAAGAAAAAGAAGAAGAAGAAGAAGAAATGAAAAAAAAAAAATAAGGTTAATAATGAATAAGATGAAACAAGAGGTTAATATAAGAAGAAGAAGAAGAAGAAGAAATGAAAGAAAAAAAAATGGGTCGCAGAAATGATGAAATAAGAAAAGTTATAATAAGAAGAAGAAGAAAGAAGAAGAAAATGAAAGAAAGAAAAAGAAGAAAAAGTACAAGAAGAAAGAAAGAAAAACAAAGAAGAAGCAAGAATAATAAAGAAAGAAGTAGAAGAAAGAAGAAAAATCAAGAAAAAAGAAGAGGAAGAACGAAAACGGAACAGAAAAGTCGAAAATGAAGAAGAACAAAGAAGAAAGAAAAAAGTACAAAAACTTATTGAAGAAGAAGAAAAAAAATAAAGTAGAAGAAGAAAGAAGAAAAAAGAAGAAAAAAGAAATTAGATGAAGAAAGAAGAAAAAAGTAGAAAGAAATTGAAGTAGAAAGAAGAGGAAGAAGAAAAAGGTAGTAGAAAAGTCGAAAATGAAGAAAAAAGAAGAACGAGAAAAGTAGAAAAACGTGAGATAAAAGAAGAAAAGAAAGAAGAAAAAAAAAGATGGAAGTAAAAAGAAAGAAGACAAAGAAAGAAGAAGAAAAATAAAAGAAGAAAGAATAAAAAGAAAGAAAGAAAAAGTAGAAAAACTTCAGGAGGAAGAAGAAAAAGAAAGAAGAAGAAGATGAAGAAGGAAAAAGAAAGAAGAAAATGAAAGAAGGAAGAAAGTAGAAGAAAAAGGAAGAAATAAAAGAAAAAGTAAGGTTACAGAAAAAGAAAAAGAGGTTAAAAGAAGAAAGAGAAGAACAAGAAATGAAAAAAAAGAGGGTTAAGATGTATAAGAGGCTAGAAAAAAGAAGAAGAAGAAAGAAAAGTAAAAAGAAAAAAGAGGTAAGGAAGAAGAAGAAGAAGATGAAAAAAAAGTGCAAGGTTACAGAACAAGAAGAAAAAGAAGAAGAAGAAGAAATGAAAAAGAAAAGTAAGGTAATACAGAACAAAAAAAAAAAAAAAAAATTAAGGTCATATAATGTATAGAAGAAAAAGAAGAAGAAGAAAAAATGAAAAAAAAAAAAAGTAAGGTCAATAAGAAAAAAAAAGAGGTTATAAGGAGATGGAAGAAAAAAAAAAAAAGAAAAGAAAAAGGAATGTATACAAAAACAAGATGAAACAAGAGGTTATACAAGAAGAAGAAGAAGAAGAAGAAGAAAAAAAAGAAAAAAGATGAAACTAAAAAAGAAGAAGAAGAAAAGAAATGAAAAAAGTAAGGACAGAAAAAAATGAAACAAGAGGTTATACAAGAAGAAGAAGAAGAAGAAGAAGAAATGAAAAAGAAAAGTTACAGAACAAGATGAAAAAAGAGGTTATACAAGAAGAAGTACAAAAAAAAGAAATGAAAAAGAATAATGTACAAGATAAACAAGAGGTTATACAAGAAGAAGAAGAAGAAGAGAAGAAGAAGAACAAATGAAAAGAGAAAAGAAGAAGAAATAAAAGAAAAAGTAAGGGTACTGAACAAGATGAAAAAAGAGGTTATATAATGTATAAGAAAAAAAGAAGAAGAAGAAGAAATGAAAAAAAAAAAAAGAAAAGTGAAAAGAAAAAGTAAGGTAAAAACAAGTATACAGAAGAAAAAAAAAAAAAAAAAAAGAAGGTTACAGAAATAAGAAAAAGAAGAAGAAGAAGAAGAAAAGAAAAAAAAAAAAAGTAAAGGTTACATAACAAGATGAAACAAGAGGTTATACAAGAAGAAAAAAGAAGAAGAAGAAGAAAAAAAAAAGAAGAACAAAGAACAAGATGAAAAAAAGAGGTTATACAAGAAGAAGAAGAAGAAGAAGAAGAAAAAGAAGGTCAGAAAATAAAAAGAAAGGTTACAAGAAAAAGAAGAAGAAGAAAAATAAGAGGTTATACAAGAAGAAGAAGAAGAAATGAAAAAAAAGTAAGGTTACAGAACAAGATGAAACAAGAGGTAAGGTTAAGAAGAAAAAAGATGAAAAGAAAAGTCGGTTACAGAGGTTATATAAGAAGAAGAAGAAGAAGAAGAAGAAATGAAAAGAAGAAGCAAGAAGAAGAAGAAATGAAAAAGAAAAAGAAATAAGGTCGAGGTTATAATAAGAAGAAGAAGAAGAAATAAGAAAAATGAAAAGAAGAAAAAAAAGAAGAAATGGTCGTTACAGAACAAGATGAAACAAGAGGTTATATAAAGAAGAAGAAGAAGAAGAAAAACAAGAAAAAAAAAAAGTAAAATGAAGAAAAGCCGTAAAAATGAATAACAAAGAAGGAAAAAAACAAAAGAACAAGAAAAGAAAAAAGAGAAGAAAAAGAAAAGAAAAGAGAAAGTAGAAGAAGAAAAGAAGAAAAGAAAGAAGAAAAAAGAAAGAAGAAGTCACATAAAAGATGAAGTAGAAAGAAGAAAGAAATAGGAAAAATTTCAGGAAGAAGAAGAAAACAATGAAGTACATACAAGAAGAAAAAGAAGTAGAAGGAAAGAAGAAAAGATGAAAAAAGAAGGCTACTGAACAAGATGAAACAAGAGGTTATACAAGAAGAAGAAGAAGAAATGAAAAAGAAAAGTAAGGTTATAGAACAAGATGAAACAAGAGAGGTTATACAAGAAGAAGAAGAAGAAGCAAATGAAAAGAAAAGTAAGGTTACAGAACAAGATGAAACAAGAGGTTAAGTACAAGAAGAAAAGAAGAAGAAGAAGAAATGAAAAGAAAAGTAAGGTTACAGAACAAGATAAACAAGAAAAGAGGCAAGGAAGAAGAAGAAGAAGAAATGAAAAAGAAAAGTAAGGTTATGAACAAGATGAAACAAGAGGCTATACAAGAAGAAAGAGAAGAAGAAGAAGAAATGGAAAAAGAAAAGCAAGGTTACAGAAATTGGAAAGATGAAACAAGAGGTTAAGGCTATAAAAAAAAAAAAAAAAAAAAGAGGTATAATGAAGATGAAGAAGAAGAAGAAGAAGAAATGAAAAAAAAAAAAAAAAGATGAAGGTTAGTAAAGAAGAAGAAGAAAAAAAAAGGAAAATATAAGAAACAAATGAAAAAGAGGTTATATAAGAAGAAGAAGAAGAAGAAAAATGAAAAAAAAAGTAAGGTTTAATAACAAGATGAAAAAAAGAGGTTGTTTAAGAAGAAGAAGAAGAAGAAATGAAAAAGAAAAGTATTACAGGAACAAGATGAAAAGAAAAGAGGTTATACAAGAAGAAGAAGAAGAAGAAGAAGAAGAAATGAAAAAAAAAAGTAAGGTTAAAACAAGATGAAAAAAAGAAGGTTATACAAGAAGAAGAAGAAAAGAAGAAGAAAAAGAAATGAAAAAGAAAAGAGGTAAAGGTTACAGAACAAGATGAAAACAAGAGGTTATACAAGAAATGAGGTATAGAAGAAGAAGAAGAAAAAATGAAAAAAAAAAAAGTAAGGTTACAGAACAAGATAAATGAATACTGCAAAGAAAAAAAAAGAGGTTATGACAAGAAGAAGAAGAAGGAAAGAAGAAATGAAAAAAAAAAAAGTAAGGGTTTAAACAAGTATACAAGAAGAAAGAAGAAAAGAAATGAAAAGAAAAAGAAGGTTACAGAACAAGATGAAACAAGAGGTTAGAAGAAGAAGAAGAAAATAAAAGAAAAGAAAAGTAAAAAGAAAGAAACAAGATGAAACAAGAGGTTATATAAGAAGAAGAAGAAGAAAAAATGAAAAGAAAATAAGTATAAACAGGAACAAGATGAAAAATGAAAAAGAAAGTATAAGCAAGAACAAGGTTATAGAAGAAGAAGAAGAAGAAGAAGAAGAAAAAAAAAGAAGAACAAGATGAAAGGTTATGAGAGAAGAAAAGAAGAGAAAAAAGAAATAAGGTTACAGAAAAAGATGAAAGAAGAAGAAGAAGAAAAGAAGAAATGAAAAGAAAAGGTTACAGAACAAGATGAAACAAGAAACAGAAAGAAGAAGAAGAAGAAATGAAAAGAAAAGAACAAGATGAAACAAGAGGTTACAGAAAGAAAGAAAAGAAGAAATGAAAAGAAGAGGTTATGAAACAGAAGAAGAAGAAGAAGAAGAAGAAATGAAAAGAAAAGTAAGGTTAAGAAGAAATGAAAAGAAAAGTTATAACAAGAAGAAGAAGAAGAAGAAATGAAAAAGAAAAGTAAGACAGAACAAGATGAAACAAGAGGTTAAGAAGAAGAAGAAGAAGAAGAAGAAGAAATGAAAAGAAAAGTAAGCAAAGAACAAGATGAAAACAAGAGGTTATATGAGAAGAAGAAGAAGAAGAAGAAATGAAAAGAAAAGTAAGGTTACAGAACAAGATGAAACAAGAGGTTATTTAAGAAGAAGAAAGAAATGAAGAAAAGAAATGAAAAAAGATGAAAAGTAAGGTTAAAAAGAAGAAGAAGAAGAAATGAAAAAAGAAAATGTTATACAACAAGAAAAAGAAGAGAAAGAAGAAGAAAAGAAAAGAAAAAAGAAAGGTTAAAACAAGATGAAAATAAGAGGTTATAAGCAAGAAGAAGAAAAAGAAAGAAATGAAAAAGAAAAGAAGGTTACAAACAAGATGAAAAAAGAAAAAAGAAGAAAAATGTAGAAGAAAAAGAAAAGAAGGTTAAGAAATGAAACAAGAGGTTATAAGAAAAGAAATGAAAAAGAAGAAATGAAAAAGAAAATGTATACAGAACAAGATGAAACAAGAGGTTATAAAAAGAAGAAGAAGAAGAAGAAGAAGAAGAAATGAAAAAGAAAAAGTAAGGTTACAGAACAAGATGAAACAAGAGGTTATACAAGAAGAAGAAGAAGAAATGAAAAAGATGAAAAGAAATGAAACAAGAGGTTACAGAAGAAGAAGAAAAGAAGAAAAAGAAAAGAAAAGTATATACAGAAAAAGAAAAGAGGTTATACAAGAAGAAAGAGAGAATGAAAAAGAAAAGTAAGGTTACAGAAAAGATTATAAAAGAAGAAGAAGTAAAAGAAAAAAGAAAAGTAAGAAGAAGATGAAAAGAAGAAGAAATAAAAAAGAAAAAGAAAAGTAAGGTTACAGAACAAGATGAAACAAGAGGTTATACAAGAAGAAGAAGAAGAAGAAGAAAAATGAAAAAGAAAAGTAAGGTTACAGAACAAGATGAAACAAGAGGTTATAAGGTTAAAGAAAAAAGAAGAAGAAGAAATGAAAAAAAGAAATGAACAAGATGAAAAAAGAGGTTAAAAGAAGGAAAGAAGAAGAAGAAATGAAAAGAAAAGAAAATTATACAAGAAAAAACAAGAGGTTATAAAGAAGAAGAAGAAGAAGAAGAAGAAATGAAAAGAAAAAGTAAGGTAGAACAAGATGAAACAAGAGGTTATAGAAGAAGAAGAAGAAGAAGAAATGAAAAGAGAAAAGGTTACAGAACAAGACAGAAACAAGAGGTTATACAAGAAGAAGAAGAAGAAGAAATGAAAAGAAAAGTAAGGTTACAGAAACAAGATGAAAACAAGAGGTTATACAAGAAGAAGAAGAAGAAAAGAAATGAAAAAAGAAAAAGTAAGGTTACAGAACAAGATGAAACAAGAGGTTATAAGCAAGAAGAAGAAGAAGAAGAAGAATGAAAAAAGAAAGTAAGGTTACAGAACAAGTGACAAGATATTATATAAGAAGAAGAAGAAGAAGAAGAAGAAGAAGAAAATGAAAAAGAAAAGTAAGGTTACAGGAACAAGAGAAATAATAAGAGGTTAGCCAAGAAGAAGAAGAAGAAGAAGAAATGGAAAGAAAAGTATGGTTACATGAACAAGATGAAACAAGAGGTTATACAAGAAGAAGAAGAAGTAGAAGAAGAAGAAATGAAAAAGAAAAGGGCATATGAACAAGATGAAACAAGAGGTTATATAAGAAGAAGAAGAAGAAGAAGAAGAAGAAGAAATGAAAAGAAAAGAAGAAATGAAAAAGAGAAATGAAAAGAATGAAAGAAGAAATGAAAAAGAAAGAAGAAATGAACAAGATGAAACAAGAGGTTAAAAAAAGAGAAGAAGAAGAAGAAATGAAAAAAAGAAAAGTTAGGTTAAAGAAAAAGATGAAACAAGAGGTTATAAAGAAGAAGAAGAAGAAGAAGAAGAAATGAAAAAAAAAAAGTTACAGAACAAGATGAAAGAAGAGGTTATACAAGAAGAAGAAGAAGAAGAAGAAATGAAAAAAAAAAAGTAAGGTTAAGAACAAGATGAAAAGAAGAAAGGAAAAGGGAAGAAGAAGAAGAAGAAGAAATGAAAAAGAAAAGTGAAAACAGAACAAGATGAAAGGAAAGAGGTTAAAGAAGAAGAAGAAGAAGAAGAAAAAAAGAAAAGAAAAAGAAAAAAAGAAAGAAAGAAGAAGAAGAAGAAAAATGAAAAAAAGAATTTAAAGAAAAAGAAGAAAGAAGAAATTAAAAGAAGAAGAAAAAAATGAAAAGAAAAAAAAGTAAGAAAGAACAAGATGAAATCAAAAGAGAATACAAAGAAGAAAGAAGAAGAAGAAGAAGAAATGAAAAAGAAAAGTAAGGTTACAGAATGCGAATGGAAATAAGAGGAAAGAAAGAAGAAGAAGAAGAAGAAGAAGAAATGAAAAGAAAAGAATTTTAAAGGAAAAGATGAAAAAAAGAGGTTAGAAAGAAGAAGAAGAAGAAGAAGAAGAAGAAATGAAAAGAAAAGTAAGGTTACAGAAATAAGATGAAAATAAGAGGGAGAAAGAAGAAAAGAGAAGAAGAAGAAAAGAAAATGAAAAAGGTTATGAACAAGATGAAAATGAGGTTATAAGAAAAGAAAAAGAAGAAGAAAATGGAAAAGAAAAGTATATTACAGAAAAGATGAAACAAGAGGTTAAAAAGAAAAAGAAAAAGAAGAAGAAGAAGAAATGAAAAAGAAAGAAGAAGGTTAAAAACAAGAAGAAAACAAGAGGTTAGAAAGAAGAAGAAGAAGAAGAAGAAGAAATGAAAAAGAAAAGTAAGGTAAAAGGAAACAAGATGAAACAAGAGGTTATAAAAGAGAATGAAAAGAAGAAGAAGAAGAAGAAATGAAAAAGAAAGTAAGGTTAAACATAACAAAATGAAAAAAAAGAGGAAAGAAAGAAGAAGAAGAAGAAAAATGAAAAAGAAAATGAGGCTTACAGAACAAATGAAAAACAAGAGGTTATAAAGAAGAAGAAGAAGAAGAAGAAAATGAAAAAGAAAAGTAAGGTTAAGAGAACAAGATGAAAAAAAAGAGGTTAAGAAAGAAGAAGAAGAAGAAGAAGAAGAAAAATGGAAAAAGAAAAGCAAGGTTAAGGAAAAAGATGAAACAAGAGGTTAAAAAAAGAAGAAAGAAGAAGAAGAAGAAAGAAATGAAAAGAAAAAGAAGAAATGGTTAAAGAAGAAGAAGAAGAAGAAATGAAAAGAAAAGTAAGGCAAAATGAAACAAGAGGTTATACAAGAAGAAGAAGAAGAAGAAGAAGAAGAAATGAAAAAGAAAAAGTAAGGTTGCTAAGAAAGAAAGAAACAAGAGGAAATTATACAAGAAGAAGAAGAAGAAGAAATGAAAAAGAAAAGAAAAGGTTTAAGAACAAGATGAAAAAGAGGTTAAACAAGAAGAAGAAGAAGAAAAGAAGAAGAAATGAAAAGAAAAGAAAAGAGAATGAACAAGATGAAACAAGAGGTTAGAAAAGAAGAAGAAGAAGAAGAAGAAAAGGAAAATGAAAGAAAAGAAAGAAAGAGAACAAGATGAAAGAAAGAAAGAAGAAAAAGAAAAAGAAGAAGAAGAAGAAATGAAAAAGAAAAGGATAAAAGAAAGAACAAGATGAAAAAGAGAGGTTATGGAAGAAGAAGAAGAAGAAGAAAAAGAAAAAGAAAGAAGAAATGACAGAACAAGATGAAAAGAAGAATTAAAGGAAGAAGAAGAAGAAGAAGAAAATGAAAAAGAAAAGTAAGAAAGAACAAGATGAAACAAGAGGGTTATAAGAGAAGAAAAGAGAAAGAAAAGAAAATGAAAAAAGAAAAAAAGGTTAAAGAACAAGATGAAACAAGAGGTTAAACAAGAAGAAGAAGAAGAAGAAGAAGAAATGAAAAGAAAAAATGAAAAAAGAAGATGAAAAAAGAGGTTATACAAGAAGAAGAAAAAGAAGAAGAAATGAAAAAGAAAAAAGGTTACAGAACAAGAAAGAAAGAGGTTATAGAAGAAGAAAGAGAAGAAGAAGAAATGAAATGAAAAGAAAAGATGAAACAAGAGGTTAAGAAGAAGAAGAAGAAGAAAAGAAAAAGAAAAGAAAGGTTAAGAACAAGATGAAACAAGAAGAAGAAGAAGAAGAAGAAGAAATGAAAAGAAAAGGAAAAAGAAAGAACAAGATGAAAAGAGAGGTTATACAAGAAGAAGAAAGAAGAAGAAGAAATGAAAAGAAAATGAAAAGAACAAGAAAGAAAAAAGAGGTTAAGAAAAGAAAAAGAAAAAAAGAAGAAGAAGAAAAAATGAAAAGAAAAGAAAGGTTACAGAACAAAATGAAAAAAGAGGGTTAAAAAAGAAGAAGAAGAAGAAGAAAAGAAAAGAAAAGAAAAGTAAGGTTACAGAACAAGATGAAACAAGAGGTTATACAAGAAGAAGAAGAAGAAGAAGAAGAAAAGAAATGAAAAGAAAAGGAAAAAGAAAGAACAAGATGAAATAAGAGGTTATACAAGAAGAAGAAGAAGAAAAAAAATGAAAAGAAAAGTAAGGAGAAATGAAAAAGATGAAACAAGAGGTTATAAAAGAAGAAAAAAGAAGAAAAGAAAAGAAGAAATGAAAAGAATTAAAGAAAAAGGAAGAAGAAGAAATGAAAAAAGAAAAGAAAGAAGAAAAAGATGAAACAAGAGGTTAACAAGAAGAAGAAGAAGAAGAAAATGAAAAAGAAAAGTAAAAGAACAAGATGAAAAGAGGTTATACAAGAAAAAGAAGAAGAAGAAGAAGAAGAAATGAAAAGAAAAGTAAGGTTAAAAATGGGATGAAACAAGAGGTTATAGAAAAGAAGAAAAGAAGAAGAAAAGAAATGAAAAAGAATGAAAGGAAGGTTAGAAAAGAAAGAAGAAAAGAAAAAGAAAAAGGAAAATATAACAAGATGAAACAAGAGGTTATACAAGAAGAAGAAGAAGAAGAAATGGGAAAAGAAAAAGAAAATTACAGAACAAGATGAAACAAGAGGTTAGAAAAAAAAGAAGAAGAAGAAGAAGAAATGAAAGGAAAGAACAAGATGAAAGAAGAGGTTAAAAGAAGAAAAGAAGAAATGAAAAGAAAAGGAATGAAACAAGAATGAAGAAAAGAAGAAGAAGAAGAAATGAAAAAGAAAAAGGGAAGAACAAGATGAAACAAGAGGCTACACAAGAAGAAGAAGAAGAAGAAGAAGAAGAAGAAATGAAAGAAAAGTATAAGTTGCAAATGAAACAAGAGGTTAAAGAAAGAAGAAAAGAAAAGAAATGAAAAGAAAGCAAGGTGAAAAGATGAAAAGGGAGAAAAGAAAGAAGAAATGAAAAAAGAATTATACAAGAAGAAGAAGAAGAAGAAGAAGAAGAAGAAATGAAAAGAAAAAGGTTATAGAACAAGATGGAAACAAGAGGTTACATGAAGAAGAATGAAAGGAAATGAAAAAAGAAAGTAAGGTTACAGAACAAGATGAAACAAAGGTTAAATAAAGAAAGAAAGAAGAAGAAGAAATGAAAAGAAAAGTAAGAAGAAAAGAAAACAAGAGGTTAGAAGAAGAAGAAGAAGAAGAAATGAAAAGAAAAAGTAAAAAGAAATGAAAGGAAAAAGGAGAAAAAAGAGAAGAAAAAAGAAGAAGAAGGAAATGAAAAGAAAAATGAACAAGAAGAAACAAAGAGGTTTAAAGAAGAAGAAGAAAAAGAAAAGAAGAGAAATGAAAAAGAAAAAGAAAAGTTAAAAAGAAGAAGAAGAAGAAATGAAAAAGAAAAGAAGTTAAAGATGAAACAAGAAGAAAGAAGAAGAAGAAGAAGAAGAAATGAAAAAGAAAGAAGGTTACAGAAAAAGATGAAACAAGAGGTTATACAAGAAGAAGAAGAAGAAGAAGAAGAAATGAAAAAAGAATTAAGGTTACAAAATTGAAAAATTAAGAGGTTATACAAGAAGAAGAAGAAGAAGTTAAGAAAAGAAAAAGAAAAAGAAACAAGAAGGTTAAAGAAGAAAAGAAAAGAAGAAAAGAAAATGAAAGAAAGTAAGGTTACAGAAATCAAGATGAAAGGAAATGGTTATAAAGAAGAAGAAAAGAAAGAAAATGAAAAGAAAGTAACAGAAGAAGATGAAAAAAGAGAATGAAAAAATGAAAGAAAAAGAAGAAGAAGAAATGAAAAAGAAAAAGAATTAAAAGATGAAAAATATACAAGAAGAAGAAGAAGAAGAAGAAGAAATGAAAAAGAGAATGAAAAAAGAGGTTATGAAAGAAGAAGAAGAAAAAGAAGAAGAAATGAAAAGAAAAAAGAATTACAGAAAAAGATGAAAGAAGAGGGTTATACAAGAAGAAAGAAGAAGAAGAAGAAGAAGAAATGAAAGAAAAGTAAGAGAACAAGATGAAACAAGAGGTTATAAGAAAATGGAGAAAAGAAGAAGAAATGAAAAAGAACAAGATGAAACAAGAGGTTATACAAGAAGAAGAAGAAGAAGAAGAATGAAAGAAAAGAAGAACAAGATGAAACAAGAGGTTATAAGAAGAAGAAAAAAAGAAAACAAAATGAAACAAGAGGTTAGAAATGAAAAAGAAGAATGAAAAAGAAATGAAAAGAAAATGAAAAGAAATGAAGAAAATATAAGAAAAAGAATTAAAAAAAAAAGAAGAAAGAAAAGAAAGGTTATACAAGAAGAAGAAGAAGAAGAAGAAGAAAAATGAAAAGAAAAAGAATGAAAGTAAAAAGATGAAAAGAAAGAAGAAATGAAAGAAATTATAGGAAAAATGAAGAAAGAAAGAAAAGAAGAAAAAAAAAAAGAAAAGAGAAATGAAAAAGAATGAAACAAAAGGTTAGTAAATAGAAGAAGAAAAAGAAGAATGAAAAAAATGTAAAGACAGAACAAGATGAAACAAGAGGTTAAGAAGAAAGAAGAAGAAGAAATGAAAAAGAAAGTAAGAAAGCAGAACAGAATACAAGAAGAAGAAAAGAAAATGAAGAAGAAATGAAAAAGAAAAAGAAATTAAAGAACAAATGAAACAAGAGGTTATACAAGAAAGAAAGAAGAAGAAGAAATGAAAAAGAAAAGAGAATGAAAAAAGAATTAAGAAGGAAGAAGAAGAAGAAAGCAAAAGAAAAGTAAGGAAATGGAAACAAGATGAAAGTCAAGAAATTAAAAGAAGAAGAAGAAGAAGAAGAAAGAAAAATGAAAAAGAAAATGAAAAACAAGATGAAATAAAAAAGAAGAAGAAAGAAGAAGAAGAAAAGAGAAAAAGAAAGGTTAAGAAAGATGAAAAAGAAATTAAAGGAAGAAAGAAAGAAAGAAAAAGAAAAGAAAAAGTAAGAAGAAAAGAAAAGAGAAATGAAAAGAAAGTGGGTTAAGAAAAGAATGAAAGGAAAAGGGAGAAAAAGAAGAAGAAGAAAAGAAAAGAAAAGAAAAGAAAACAAGATGAAAACAAGAAAAAAAGAAGAAGAAGAAGAAAAATGAAAAAAGAGAAAAAACAAGAAAAAAGAAGAAGAAGAAAAGAAAAATGAAAAGAAAAAGAAAGAACAAAATGAAAAAGAATTAAAGAAGGAAGAAAAGAAGAAGAAAAGAAATGAAAAAGAAAGTAAAGAACAGGAAAAGAATTAAAAGAAAAAGAAGAAATGAAAAAAGTAAGGTTACAGAAATGAAAAAGAAAGAAAGAAGAAAGAAGAAAAAGAAGAAATGAAAAGAAAAAAGTAAGGAAAAAACAAGATGAAAAAGAAAGAAAGAAGAAGAAGAAGAAAATGAAAAAGAAAAGTAAGTACAAACAAAAAGAAACAAGAATGAAGAAGAAGAAGAAGAAGAAATGGAAAAAGAAAGAAGAAACAGAAACAAATTGAAAGAAAAGGTTATAAGAAAGAAGAAGAAGAAAGAAGAAATGAAAAAAGAAAAGAAAGAATGAAAGAACAAGATGAAAAGAAAAAGTTAACAAGAAGAAAAAGAAGAAGAAGAAAATGAAAAAAGAAAAGAAAGGTTAAGAAGAAATGAAAAAAGAGGTTATGAAAAAAGAATGAGAAAGAAAAATGAAAAGAAAAGAAAGAAGAAAAGATGAAAACAAGAGAAGGTGCAAGAAGAAGAAGAAGAAGAAGAAGAAGAAGAAAATGAAAAAGAAAAGAAGGTTAAAGAAAAAGATGAAACAAGAAAAGAAAAGAAAAGAAGAAGAAGAAAATGAAAAAGAAAAATGAAAAAGAATTAGATGAAACAAGAGGTTATAAAGAAGAAATGAGAAGAAGAATGAAAAAGAAAAGTAAGGTTACAGAACAAGATGAAACAAGAGGTTATACAAGAAGAAGAAGAAGAAGAAGAAGAAAGAAAGTAAGGTTACAGAACAAGATGAAACAAGAGGTTACAAGAAGAAGAAGAAGAAGAAAAATGAAAAAGAAAAGTAAGACAGAACAAGAGGATGAAAAAGAGGTTATACAAGAAGAAGAAAGAAGAAGAAAAGAAAAAAAAAAGAAAGAAACAGAACAAAGATGAAAACAAGAGGTTATACAAGAAGAAAAGAAGAAGAAGAAAAATGAAAAAGAAAAGTAATTACAGAAACAAGATGAAATGGAGGTTATAAAGAAGAAGAAGAAGAAGAAAAAAAGAGAAAGTAAGGTTAAGAAAAGATGAAATAAGAGGTTAAGTAAAGAAGAAGAAGAAGAAGAAGAAGAAATGAAAAGAAAAGAAGGTTAAAGAACAAGATGAAACAAGAGTTAAAGAAGAAGAAGAAGAAGAAAAGAAAAGAAAAAAGAAAGGTTTACAGAACAAGATGAAACAAGAGGTTAAAAGAAGAAAAGAGAAGAAGAAGAAGAAAAAGAAAAAGTAAGGAAAGAACAAGATGAAAT
The DNA here is from genome assembly GCA_903632075.3 of Acanthosepion pharaonis. Lineage (NCBI taxonomy): Eukaryota > Metazoa > Mollusca > Cephalopoda > Sepiida > Sepiidae > Acanthosepion > Acanthosepion pharaonis. The sequence goes on along the minus strand of CAHIKZ030005517.1, from coordinate 2,222,599 downwards.
AAGAGGTTAAAGAAAAGAAGAAGAAGAAGAAGAAGAAATGAAAAAGAAAAAAAAAGGTTGAAGAACAAGATGAAACAAGAGGTTAAAGAAGAAGAAGAAGAAAAGAAATGAAAAAGAAAAGAAATGAAAAAGATGAAACAAGAGGTTAAAGAAAAAGATGAAAAGAAAAGTAGGTTTTAAAGAAGAAGAAGAAGAAGAAGAAGAAAAGAAAAAAAGAAAAAGGTTACAGAACAAGAAAACAAGAGGTTATACAAGAAGAAGAAGAAGAAGAAATGAAAAAAAAAAAAGTGAAAATGGGAACAAGATGAAACAAGAGGTTATACAAGAAGAAGAAGAAGAAGAAGAAAATGAAAAAAAAAGTAAGGTTACAGAAAAGATGAAACAAGAGGTTATAAAAAGAAAGAGAAGAAGAAGAAGAAATGAAAAAGAAAAGTAAGAGAACAAGATGAAAACAAGAGGTTATACAAGAAGAAGAAGAAGAAGAAATGAAAAAAGAAAAGTAAGGTTAAGAAACAAGATGAAACAAGAGGTTATGGCCAAAAGAAGAAGAAGAAAAAAAGAAAATGGAAAAAGAAAAAAGTAAGAAATGAAAAGATGAAACAAGAGGTTATACAAGAAGAAAGAGAAAAGAAGAAGAATGAAAAAGAAAAAGTAAGGTTACAGAAACAAGATGAAACAAGAGGTTAAAAGAAGAAGAAGAAGAAGAAATGAAAAAAAAAATTAAAACAGAACAAGATGAAACAAGAATACAAGAAGAAAAGAGAAGAAGAAGAATGAAAAGAAAAAAAAGAACAAGATAGAAACAAAGAGGTTATATAAGAAGAAGAAGAAGAAGAAGAAGAAAATGAAAAGAAAAAGTAAGGTTAAAGAACAAGATGAAAACAAGAGGTTATACAAGAAGAAGAAGAAGAAGAAATGAATGAAAAGAAGAAAACAGAAAAATGAAAAGATTACAGAACAAGAAAAACAAGAGGTTATAAAAGAAGAAGAAGAAGAAGAAGAAGAAATGAAAAAGAAAAGTAAGGTTAAGAAGAAGAAGAAGAAAATGAAAAAAAGAAGAAGAAGAAGAAGAAGAAGAAGAAAGAAGAAATGAAAAAGAAAAAAAGTAAGGTTACAGAACAAGATGAAACAAGAGGAAGATACAAGAAGAAAAAGAAGAAGAAGAAGAAATGAAAAAGAAAAGTAAGGTTAAGAACAAGATGAAAAAGAGGTTAAAGAAGAAGAAGAAGAAGAAGAAGAAAATGGAAAAGAAAAGTAAGGTTAGAAAACAAGATGAAAAACAAGAGGTTATAAAAGAAGAAGAAGAAGAAAAGAAGAAAAAAAGAAAAAGTAAAAGGAAAAGATGAAACAAGAGGTTATGAAAAAGAAGAAGAAGAAATGAAAGAAAAAGTAAGGTTAAATGAAAATAAGAGGTTATACAAGAAGAAGAAGAAGAAGAAAAGAATGAAAAGAAAAGAAAGGTTAAGAACAAGATGAAACAAGAGGTTATACAAGAAGAAGAAGAAGAAGAAAAGAAAAAAAAAGAAAAAACAGAACAAGATGAAACAAGAGGTTATACAAGAAGAAGAAGAAGAAGAAGAAGAAAAATGAAAAGAAAATGTAAGGTTACAGAACAAGATGAAAAAAGAGGTTATAAAGAAGAAGAAGAAGAAGAAGAAAAGAAAAGAAAAAGTAAGGTTATGCAGAACAAGATGAAACAAGAGGTTATAAAGGAAAAGAAGAAGAAGAAGAAGAAATGAAAAGAAAAGAAAGGAAACAAATGAAACAAGAAGAAAGAAGAAGAAGAAGAAGAAGAAATGAAAAGAAAAGAAGAAATGAAAAAGGTTATAAAGAAGAAGAAGAAGAAGAAAAGAAAAAAAGAAAAGTAAGGTTACAGAACAAGATGAAAACAAGAAAAGAAGAAGAAGAAGAAGAAGAAGAAATGAAAAGAAAAGTAAGGTTACAGAACAAGATGAAACAAGAGGTTATAGAAAGAAGAAGAAGAAGAAGAAGAAATGAAAAGAAAAGTAAGGTTACAGAACAAGATGAAACAAGAGGTTATAAGGGAAGAAAAGAAGAAGAAGAAATGAAAAAGAAAAGAAAAAAAACAAGAAGAAAAAGAAGAAGAAGAAGAAGAAATGAAAAGAATTAGGAAAAAGAGGAAACAAGAGGTTAGAAAGAAGAAGAAGAAGAAGAAGAAGAAATGAAAAGAAAAGAAGGTTACAGAACAAGATGAAACAAGAACAAGAAGAAGAAGAAGAAGAAGAAGAAATGAAAAGCAGCAAGGTTAAGAACAGATGGAAACAAGAGGTTATAAGAAGAAGAAGAGAAGAAGAAGAAATGAAAAGAAAAGTAAGGTTACAGAAAACGAAGATGAAACAAGAGGTTATACAAGAAAGAAGAAGAAGAAGAAGAAGAAGAAGAAATGAAAAGAAGAAGAAGAAGAAATGAAGAACAAGATGAAACAAGAGGTTATACAAGAAGAAGAAGAAGAAGAAGAAAAGAAAAAAATGGGTTACAGAACAAGATGAAACAAGAAAGTTATAGAAGAAGAAGAAGAAGAAGAAGAAAAAAAAGAAAAAGAGGTAAGGTTACAGAACAAGAAGAAATGAAAAAGGTTTACAAGAAAAGAGAAGAAGAAGAAGAAAAGAAAAGAAATGAAAAGAAAAGTAAGGTTACAGAAAAAGATGAAACAAGAGGTTAAAAGAAGAAGAAGAAAAGAAAAATGAAAAAGAAAAGTAAGGTTAAGAATTAGATGAAACAAGAGGTTATAATGGAAGAAGAAGAAGAAGAAGAAAAGAAAAGAAAAGTAAGGTTACAGAAAAGAAAAAGAAGAGGTTATACAAGAAGAAAAGAAGAAGAAGAAATGAAAAGAAAAATGGTTACAGAACAAGATGAAACAAGAGGTTATACAAGAAGAAGAAGAAGAAGAAATGAAAAAGAAAAATGAAAGAAAAGAACAAGATGAAACAAGAGGTTATAAGAAGAAGAAGAAGAAGAAGAAGAAATGAAAAAAAGGTTAAAGAAAGAAGATGAAAAAGAGGTTATACAAGAAAAGAAGAAGAAGAAGAAGAAAATGAAAAGAAAAGTAAGGTTACAGAACAAGATGAAACAAGAGGTTAGAAGAAGAAAGAAAAAAGAAGAAATGAAAAGAAAAAGTAAAAGAACAAGATGAAAAAGAGGTTATAGAAGAAGAAGAAGAAGAAATGAAAAAGAAAAAGTAAAAGGAAAAAGATGAAACAAGAGGTTAGAAGAAAGAGAAGAAGAAGAAGAAAAAGAAAAAAAAAAGTAAGGTTACAGAACAAGATGAAAAAAAAGAGGTTATAAGAAGAAGAAGAAGAAGAAGAAGAATGAAAAAGAAAAGTAAGGTTACAGAACAAGATGAAAAACAAGAGGTTAACAAGAAGAAGAAGAAGAAGAAGAAATGAAAAGAAAAGTAAGAACAAGATGAAACAAGAGGTTATACAAGAAGAAGAAGAAGAAGAAGAAGAAGAAATGAAAAGAAAAAAGACAGAACAAGAAAAAAGAAGAGGAAAAATAAAAGAAAGAAGAAGAAGAAAAAAGAAGAAATGAAAAATGAAAAGTAAGGTTAAAGAACAAGATGAAACAAGAGGTTATAAGGAAGAAGAAGAAGAAGAAGAAGAAATGAAAAGAAAAAGAAAAGAAAAGAACAAGAGAAACAAGAGGAAATACAAGAAGAAGAAGAAGAAGAAGAAGAAATGAAAGAAAAGAATGAACAAGATGAAACAAGAGGTTATACAAGAAGAAAAGAAGAAGAAGAAGAAAAATGAAAAAAGAAAAGTTACAGAACAAGATGAAACAAGAGGTTATAAAGAAGAAGAAGAAGAAGAAGAAATGAAAAAAGAAAAGTAAGGTTAGAGAACAAGATGAAACAAGAGGTTATACAAGAAGAAGAAGAAGAAGAAGAAAAATGAAAAGAAATGAAAAAGATGAAACAAGAGGTTATAAGAAGAAGAAGAAGAAGAAGAAAAATGAAAAAGAAAAAGTAAGGTTACAGAACAAGATGAAAGAAACAAGAATACAAGAAGAAGAAGAAGAAGAAATGAAAAGAAAAGAAAAAGGTTACAAGATGAAAACAAGAGGTTATAAGAAGAAGAAGAAGAGAAGAAATGAAAAAGAAAAGTTATACAGAACAAGATGAAAAACAAGAAAATGAAGAAGAAGAAGAAGAAGAAAAGAAATGAAAAGAAAAAGTAAGGTTACAGAACAAGATGAAACAAGAGGAAAATGTTTATACAAGAAGAAGAAGAAGAAGAAGAAATGAAAAAGAAAAGTAAGGTTACAGAAAAAGATGAAACAAGAGGTTATACAAGAAGAAGAAGAAGAAGAAGAAGAAATGAAAAAAAGAAAAGTAAGGTTATAAAAAAAGAAATGAAAAGAAGAGGATTATAAAGAAGAAGAAGAAGAAGAAGAAGAAATGAAAAGAAAAGTAAGGTTAAATAAAAGAGAAAGAAAAAGAAGAAGAAGAAGAAGAAGAAATGAAAAGAAAAGTAAGGAACAAGATGAAACAAGAATACAAGAAGAAGAAGAAAGAAGAAAAAATGAAAAAGAAAAAAAGTAAGGTTAAAAAAGATGAAAACAAGAGGTTATAAAGAAGAAAGAAAGAAGAAGAAGAAAAGAAAAAAATGAAAAAGAAAAGTAAAAAAAGAGAAAAGAAAGAAGATGAAAACAAGAGGTTATAGGAAAGAAGAAGAAGAAGAAGAAGAAAAGAAAAAGAAAAAGTAAGGTTACAGAACAAGATGAAATAAGAGGTTAAAAAGAAGAAGAAGAAGAAGAAGAAATGAAAAAGAAAAGTAAGGAAAAACAAGAAAACAAGATGAAAGAAGAAAGAGGAAGAAGAAATGAAAAAGAAAGAAGAAGAAACAAGAATGAAAAAAGAAGAAGAAGAAGAAAAGAAAAGAAAGTAAGGTTACAGAACAAGATGAAAAACAAGAGGTTATACAAGAAAAAGAAGAAGAAGAAGAAGAAAATGAAAAAGAAAAGTAAGGTTAAGCAGAAAAGATGAAATGAAGAGGTTATTAAAGAAGAAGAAGAAGAAGAAAAGAAATGAAAAGAAAAGTAAGGTTACAGAACAAGATGAAACAAGAGGTTAAGAAAAGAAGAAGAAAAGAAGAAGAAGAAGAAAAGAAAAAAGAAAAGAAAAGTTACAGAACAAGATGAAACAAGAGGTTATAAAAAGAAGAAGAAGAAGAAAAGAAGAAAGAAAAGAAAGAAGGTTAGAAACAAGATGAAACAAGAGGTTATACAAGAAGAAGAAGAAGAAGAAGAAATGAAAAAGAAAAGAAAGAAAAAGAAGAAACAAGAGGTTATACAAGAAGAAAAGAAGAAGAAGAAAATGAAAAGAAAGTAAGAAGAAAAAAAAAGAAGAAATGAAAAGAAAAGTTACAGAACAGAAAACAAGAAGAAGAAGAAATGAAAAAGAAGAAAAAAGGTTACAGAACAAGATGAAAAAGAGGTTATACAAGAAGAAGAAGAAGAAGAAGAAGAAGAAGAAAAGAAATGAAAGGAAAAGGTTGCAAGAAGTTAGAGAAGAAGAAGAAAATGAAAAAAGAAAAAAGGTTAAGGGCAGATGAAACAAGAAGAAGAAGAAGAAGAAAAGAAGAAATGAAAAAGAAAAAGGTTACAGAACAAGATGAAACAAGAGGTTATACAAGAAGAAGAAGAAGAAGAAATGAAAGAAAAGTAAGGTTAATGATGAAACAAGAGGTTATACAAGAAGAAGAAGAAGAAGAAGAAATGAAAAGAAAAAAAGTAAAATTACAGAACAAGATGAAACAAGAGGTTAAAGAAGAAAAGAAGAAGAAGAATGAAAAAGAAAAGACAGAACAAGATGAAACAAGAGGTTAAAGAAAGAGAAGAAAAATGAAAAAAAGAAAAGTAAGGTTACAGAAAAAGATGAAACAAGAGGTTAAAAAAGAAGAAGAAGAAGAAGAAGAAGAAGACAATGAAAAGAAAAGTAAGGTTACAGAAACAAGATGAAACAAGAGGTAAAGGAAAAGAAGAAGAAGAAAGAAGAAATGAAAAAGAAAAGTAAAAGAAAAGATGAAAGAAGAAAAGTTATAAAGAAGAAAATGAAGAAGAAGAATGAAAAGAAAAGTAAGGAAAACGAGAAAGAAAGAAGATATGAAAAAAGAGAATGAAAAGAAGAAGAAGAAGAAGAAGAAGAAATGAAAAAAGAAAAGTAAGGTTACAGAACAACATGAAACAAGAGAAGAAGAAGAAGAAGAACAGGGCAATTATTACAGAAAGAAGAAATGAAGAAGAAGAAGAAGAAAAAATGAAAAAGAAAAGTAAGGTTACAGAACAAGATGAAAAAAAGAGGTTATAAAGAAGAAGAAGAAGAAGAAGAAGAAGAAGAAATGAAAAAAGAAAAGAAAAAGAAAAGATGAAAACAAGGGTTATACAAGAAGAAATGAAGAAGAAGAATGAAAAAAAAAGAAGGTTACAGAACAAGATGAAACAAGAAAATGGGAAAAGAAGAAGAAGAAGAAATGAAAAGAAAAGTAAGGTTAAGAACAAGATGAAAAAGAGGTAGAAGAAAGAGAGAAGAAGAAGAAGAAATGAAAAAGAAAAAGGTTACAGAACAAGATGAAACAGGGTTAAAGAAAAAGAAGAAGAAGAAGAAAAATGAAAAGAAAAAAAGGTTACAGAACAAGATGAAAAGAGAGTTATACAAAAAAGAAGAAGAAGAAGAAAAGAAATGAAAAAAAAAAAGTAAGGTTACAGACAAGATTAAAAGAAGAAGAAGAAATGAAAGAAAAGAAGAAGAAGAAGAAGAAGAAATGAATGAAAGAAAAAAACAGAAAAGATGAAACAAGAGGTTACAAGAACAAGATGAAAAAGAAAAGAAGGTTACAGAACAAATGAAAACAAGAAAGAAAGAAAGAAGAAGAAAAAATGAAAAGAAAAAGTAAGAAGAAAAGAAAAACAAGAGGTTAATGAAAAAGAAAATGAAGGAAAAAGGAGAAAAAGAAGAAGAAGAAAAGAAAAGAAGAAGAAGAAGAAATAAAAGAAAAAGTAAGGTTGCCAGAACAAGATGAAACAAAGAAAGTTAAGAAGAAGAAAGAAGAAAAAGAAGAATGAAAAGAAAAGTAAGGTTACAGAACAAGATGAAACAAGAGGTTATAAAGAAGAAGAAGAAGAAGAAGAAGAAATGAAAGAAAAGTAGAAACAGAAAAGAAAACAAGAGGTTATAAAAGAAGAAGAAGAAAAGAAGAAAAAAATGGAGAAAAGTAAGGTTACAGAACAAGATGAAAAGAGGTTAAGAAAATGGAAGAAGAAGAAGAAGAAATGAAAAGAAAGAAGGTTACAGAAAAAGATGATGAAACAAGAATGGAGAAAAGGCAAAGAAGAAATGAAGAAAAGAAGAAGAAGAAGAAATGAAAAAGAAAAGAAAGAAAAGAAACAGAACAAGATGAAACAAGAGGTTATAAAAGAAGAAGAAGAAGAAGAAGAAATGAAAAAAGAAAAGTAAGGTTACAGAACAAGATGAAACAAGAGGTTATACAAAGAAGAAAAGAAAGAAGAAATGAAGAAATGAAAAAGTAAGTTAAAAGAAAACAAAAGGTTATAAGAAGAAGAAGAAGAAGAAATGAAAAAGAAAAGTAAGAAGAAATGAAACAAGAGGTTATACAAGAAGAAGAAGAATTAAAGAAGAAATGGAAAAAGAAAAGAAAAAAGTAAGGTTACAGAACAAGATGAAACAAGAGGTTATACAAGAAAAGAAGAAGAAGAAAAGAAATGAAAAGAAAGTAAGGTTAGGATGAAACAAGAGGTTATACAAGAAGAAGAAGAAGAAAAGAAAAATGAAAGAAAAAAAAAAACAAGATGAAAAAGAAAGAAGAAGAAGAAGAAGAAGAAGAAGAAGAAATGAAAAACACAGAACAAGATGAAACAAGAGGTTATATAAGAAGAAAGAAGAAGAAGAAAAGAAAAGAAAAAAGAAAAAAGAACAAGAAAAAAGAAGAAGGTTAAAAAGAAAAAGAAGAAGAAGAAGATGAAACAAAAGGTGAAAAAGAGAAGAAGAAAAAAGAAAAAAGTAAGGTTACAGAAAAGATGAAACAAGAGGTTAAGAAGAAGAAGAAGAAGAAGAAAAATGAAAAAAAAGTAAGGTTACAGAACAAGATGAAACAAGAGGTTATACAAGAAGAAGAAGAAGAAGAAGAAGAAATGAAAAAGAAAAGTAAGGTTACAGAACAAGATGAAACAAGAGGTTATACAAGAAGAAGAAGAAGAAGAAATGAAAAAGAAAAGTAAGGTTACAGAACAAGATGAAACAAGAGGTTATACAAGAAGAAGAAGAAGAAGAAGAAGAAATGAAAAAGAAAAGTGAAAGAATTAAAGAAATGAAAAAAAAGAGGTTGTAACAAGAAGAAAAGAAGAAGAAGAAAAATGAAAAGAAGAAGAAATAAAAAGAAAAGAAGGTTACAAACAAGATGAAACAAGAGGTTAGAAGAAGAAGAAGAAGAAGAAATGAAAAGAAAAGTAAGGTTACAGAACAAGAGAAACAAGAGGTTATGAAGAAGAAGAAGAAGAAAAATGAAAAGAAAAGTAAGGAAAGGAAAAATAAAAAAGAAGAACAAGATGAAACAAGAGGTTATACAAGAAGAAGAAGAAGAAGAAGAAGAAATGAAAAAGAAAAGTAAGGTTACAGAACAAGATGAAAAAAAGAAGGAAAAAATTGTTAGAAGAAATAAAAAAATGAAAAGAAGAAGAAGAAAAAAAAGAAAAGTAAGGTTACAGAACAAGATGAAAACAAGAGGTTATACAAGAAGAAAAAGAAGAAGAAGAAGAAATGAAAAAAGAAAAGTAAGGTTACAGAACAAGATGAAAGAAAGAAGAAGAAGAAGAAGAAGAATGAAAAGAAAAAGTAAGGTTACAGAACAAGAAAATGGAAGAAGAAGAAGAAAAGAAAATGAAAAAAAAGAAATGAAAAGAAAAAGAAGAAGAAGAAGAAGAAGAAATGAAAAAGAAAAGTAAGGTTACAGAACAAGATGAAATAAGAGGTTATAAAGAAAAGAAGAAGAAGAAAAGAAAAAAGAAAATGAAAGAAAAAAGGTTACAGAACAAGATGAAACAAGAAATTATACAAGAAGAAGAAGAAGAAGAAGAAGAAATGAAAAGAAAAGTAAGGTTACAGAACAAGATGAAACAAGAATACAAGAAGAAGAAGAAGAAGAAGAAAAAAAAAAAAAAAAGAAAGAAATAAGATGAAACAAGAGGTTATACAAGAAGAAGAAGAAGAAGAAGAAGAAATGAAAAAGAAAAGATGAAAAGAAAAAGAATGTTAAAGAACAAGATGAAACAAGAGGTTAAACAAGAAGAAGAAGAAAGAAGAAGAAGAAATGAAAAAGAAAAGTAAGGTTAAGAACAAGATGAAAAGAAGAGGTTACAAGAAGAAGAAGAAGAAGAAAAGAAATGAAAAATGAAAAAGGTTACAGAACAAGATGAAAAAGAGGTTATAAGAAGAAGAAGAAGAAGAAGAAGAAATGAAAAAGAAAAAGTAAAAAGAATGAAAAGATGAAACAAGAGGTTAAATGGAGAAGAAGAAGAAGAAGAAAAGAAATGAAAAGAAAAGAAAAAAAATGAAACAAGAGGAAAAAAGAAGAAGAAAGAAGAAAAGAAATGAAACAAGAAAATTACAGAACAAGATGAAACAAGAAGAAGAAGAAGGAGAAAAATGAAAAAGAAAAGAAACAAACAAGATGAAACAAGAGGTTAAAGAAGAAGAAGAAGAAGAAGAAGAAATGAAAAGAAAGTAAGGTTACAGAACAAGATGAAACAAGAGGTTAAAGAAGAAGAAAAGAAATGAAAAAAAGAAGAAGAAAAGAAAAGAAAAGAAAAAAAAAAAGAAAAGTAAGGTTACAGAACAAGATGAAACAAGAGGTTATACAAGAAGAAGAAGAAGAAGAAAAATGAAAAAGAAAATGTAAAGTTACAGAACAAGATGGAAACAAGAGGTTATAAAGAAGAAGAAGAAAAGAATGAAAAAGAAATAAAGAAAAGAAAAAAGAGGTAAAGGTTACAGAACAAGATGAAAAACAAGAGGTTATACAAGAAGAAAAGAAGAAGAAGAAATGAAAAAGAAAAGTAAGGTTGCATGAAAAGATGAAACAAGAGGTTATACAAGAAAGAAAAAGAAGAAGAAGAAATGAAAAAAAGAAAAAGATGAAATAAGAGGTTACAGAACAAGATGAAACAAGAGAAAAGAAAGAAGAAATGAAAAGAAGAAATGAAAAAAGTAAGGTTGGTTAAAACAATGAAACAAGAGGGTTAAGAAGAAGAAGAAGAAGAAGAAATGAAAAAGAAAAGTAAGGTTACAGAACAAGATGAAACAAGAGGTTAAAAAGAAAAGAAGAAGAAGAAGAAGAAGAAAAAGAAAAGAAAAGTAAGGCATACAGAAGAAGAAGAAGAAATGAAAAAAGAGGTTATAAAGAAGAAAAGAAAGAAGAAGAAAGAAAAAAGAAAAATGAAAAAGAGGTTATAATAAGAAGAAGAAGAAGAAGAAATGAAAGTAAGGGCGTTAAGAAAAAGATGAAAACAAGAGGAAATGGAAGAAGAAGAAGAAGAAATGAAAGAAAAGTAAGGTTACAGAACAAGATGAAAAGAGGTTAAAAGAAGAAAAGAAGAAGAAGAAGAAATGAAAAGAATAGAAAAGAAAAAAGAGGTTATACAAAGAAGAAGAAAGAAAAGAAGAAATTATAAGGAAATCAAGAAAAAAGAGAAGAAGAAGAAGAAAAGAAAAGAAAAGAAATGAAAAGAAGAAAAGATGAAAAAGAGGTTAAAAGAAGAAGAAGAAGAAGAAAAATGAAAAGAAAAAGAAAGAAACAAGATGAAAACAAGAGGTTATACAAGAAGAAGAAGAAGAAGAAGAAGAAATGAAAAAGAAAGAAAGGTTACAGAACAAGATGAAAAAGAGGTTATACAAGAAGAAGAAGAAGAAGAAGAAATGAAAAAGAAAAGTAAGGTTACAGAACAAGATGAAAAAGAGGTTAAAGAAGAAATGAAGAAGAAGAAGAAAGAAAAGAAAAAAGTAAGGTTACAGAAAAAGATGAAAAAGAATTAGAAGAAGAAGAAGAAAAGAAGAAATGAAAAGAAAAGAAAACAGAAACAAGAAAATAAGAGGTTAAAGAAGGAAAATGGAAAAGAAAAAGTAAGAAATGAAAAAGAAATAGAAGAAAAGAAAAAAAGAAGAAGAAGAAAAAAAGAAAAGAAAGAAGAAATGAAACAAGAGGAAAAGAAATTAAAGAAGAAAAGAAGAAAATGAAAAGAAAAAAGAAGAAGATGAAAAAGAGGTTAAAAAAGAAGAAGAAGAAGAAAGAAGAAATGAAAAGAAAAAAGAAGGTTAAGAACAAATGAAACAAGAATGAAAAAAGAAGAAAGAGAAAATGGAGAAAAATGAAAAAGAAAAAAAGGTTACAGAACAAGATGGAAAAGAAGAAGAAAAAGAAGGGAGAAAAGAAAGAAGAAATGAAAAAGATGAAGAAAAAAGAAGAAGAAGAAAGAAGAAATGAAAAAGAAAAAAGTAAGGTTACAGAACAAAAAAAGAAAGAAGAGGTTATACAAGAAGAAAGAAGAAGAAGAAGAAGAAATGAAAAAAAAAAGTAAGGTTAGAAGAAAAGATGAAAAAAGAGGTTATAAAAGAAGAAGAAGAAGAAGAAATGAAAAAGAAAAGTAAAATGAAACAAGATGAAACAAGAGGTTATACAAGAAGGTTAAAGAAGAAAAGAAGAAGAAATGAAAAAAGAAAGTAAGGTTAAGAAAATGAAAATAAGAGGAATAAAAAGAAGAAGAAGAAGAAGAAGAAATGAAAAGAAAAGTAAGGTATCAAGATGAAAAGAGGGAAGAAGAAGAAAGAGAAGAAAAGAAGAAGAAATGAAAAAGAAAAGAAAAGAAAAAAAGATGAAACAAAGGTTATACAAGAAGAAGAAGAAGAAGAAATGAAAAGAAAAGAAGGTTAAAACAAGAAAAAGAAGAGGTTAACAAGAAGAAGAAGAAAAGAAAAAATGAAAAGAAGAAATTACAAACAGAGAAAAAAGAGGTTAGAAGAAGAAGAAGAAGAAGAAGAAATGAAAAAGAAAAAAAAGAACAAGATGAAAAACAAGAGGTTAAAGAAGAAGAAAGAAGAAAAATGAAAGAAAAAGTAAGAGAAAAAATATGAGAAGAAGAAAGAAGAAAAATGAAAAAGAGAATTAAAGAAAAAAGAAGAAGAAAAGAAAAGAAAAAAAGAAAAGAAGAAACAGAAACAAGATGAAAAAAGAATTAAAGAAGAAGAAAGAAGAAATGAAAAGAAGAAATGAAAAAAAGAAATGAAGAAAAAGAAGAAGAAGAAAAAAGGAAAATGAAATAAGAAAAGAAGAAGAAGAAGAAATGAAAAGAAAAGTTAGAACAAGAAAACAAGAGGTTATACAAGAAGAAGAAGAAGAAGAAGAAGAAAAGAAAAGTGAAATAGAAAGGTTAAAAAAAGAAAAGAAGAAGAAGAAGAAGAAGAAATGAAAACAAAGAAGGTTACAGAACAAGATGAAAAAGAAGAAGAAGAAGAAGAAGAAAATGGAGAAAAGAAAGGTTAAGAACAAGATGAAATAAAGGGGTTATAAAAGGAAGAAGAAGAAGAAAAAGAAAAGAAAAGTAAGGTTAAAAAGAAACAAGAGGTTATACAAGAAAAAGAGAAAAACAGAAAGAATGAAAGAAAAGAAGAAGAAACAAGATGAAACAAGAGGTTAACAAGGAAAAAGAAGAAAATGAAAAGAAATGAAAAAAGAAAAGTAAGGTTAAAACAAGATGAAAAAGAAGAGGTTAGAAAAGAAGAAGAAGAAGAAGAAATGAAAAGAAAAGTAAGGTTACAGAACAAGATGAAAACAAGAGGTTATACAAGAAGAAGAAGAAGAAGAAGAAATGAAAAAAGAAAAGTAAGGTTACAGAACAAGATGAAACAAGAGGTTATAAGAAGAAGAAGAAGAAGAAGAAATGAAAAGAAAAGAAAATGAAAGATGAAACAAGAGGTTACAAGAAAAGAAGAAGAAGAAAAAAAAGAAAAGAAAAGGTTACAGAACAAGAAAACAAGAGGTTATACAAGAAGAAGAAAAGAAGAAATGAAAAAGAAAAAGGTTACAGAAAAGATGAAACAAGAAATGAAAAGAAGATGAAAAGAAATGAAGAAAAGGAAAAGGAGATAAAGAAGAAGAAGAAGAAGAAAAAGAAAACAAAAAAGAAAAATGAAGTTAAGAACAAGATGAAACAAGAGGTTATACAAATGAAGAAGAAGAAGAAGAAGAAGAAGAAGAAATGAAAAAAGAAAAAGGAGAAAGAACAGAAGAAATGAAAAAGAGGTTGAAGAAGAAAATGGAAGAAGAAGAAGAAATGAAAGAAGAAACAGAACAAGATGAAACAAGAGAATACAGAAGAAGAAGAAGAAGAAAGAAAAAAGAAGAAGAAGTTATGAACAAGATGAAACAAAGGTTAAAAGAAGAAAGAGAAGAAGAAGAAAAATGAAAAGAAAAAGGCAAGGTTACATAACAAGATGAAACAAGAGGTTATACAAGAAGAAGAAGAAGAAATGAAAAGAAAAAGTAAGCAAGGTTAGAACAAGATGAAACAAGAGGTTATACAAGAAGAAGAAGAAGAAGAAGAAATGAAAAGAAAGTAAGGTTATGAACAAGATGAAACAAGAGGTTATACAAGAAGAAGGAAGAAGAAGAAGAAATGAAAGAAAAGTAAGGTTACAGTACGATGAAATAAGAGGTTGCACAAGAAGAAAGAGAAGAAGAAGAAGAAATGAAAAGAAAAGGTTACAGAACAAGATGAAACAAGAGGTTATACAAGAAGAAGAAGAAGAAGAAATGAAAAAGAAAGTAAGGTTTAAGCAGAACAAGATGAAACAAGAGTACATACACAAGAAGAAGAAGAAGAAGAAATGAAAAGAAAAAGTAAGGTTACAGAACAAGATGAAACAAGAGGTTATAAGAAGAAGAAGAAGAAGAAGAAGAAGAAATGAAAAAGAAAAGTAAGAAAACAAGATGAAACAAGAGGTTATAAGAAGAAGAAGAAAAGAAGAAGAAATGAAAAAGAAAAGTAAGGTTACAGAACAAGATGAAACAAGAGGTTATACAAGAAGAAGAAGAAGAAGAAGAAAAAAGAAAGAGGCAGGTTACAGAACAAGATGAAACAAGAGGTTAAGTTATACAAGAAGAAGAAGAAGAAGAAGAAGAAAAATGAAAAAGAAAAGAAAGGTTACAGAACAAGATGAAACAAGAGGTTACAAGAAGAAGAAGAAGAAGAAAACAAAAAGAGGTTACAGAACAAGATGAAACAAGAGGTTAAAGAAGAAAGAAGAAGAAGAAATGAAAAAAGAAAAGTAAGGTTACAGAACAAGATGAAAAACAAGAGGTTATACAAGAAGAAAGAAAGAAGAAGAAATGAAAAGAAAATAAGGTTAAAAAGATGAAACAAAGGTTACAGAAGAAGAAGAAGAAGAAGAAATGAAAAAGAAAGTAAGAGGTAAGGAGAACAAGAAGAAACAAGAGGTTATAGAAGAAGAAGAAATGAAAAAGAAAAGAAGAAATGAAAGAAAGTAAGGTGTACAGAACAAGATGAAACAAGAGGTTAAAAAGAAGAAGAAGGTTAAGAAATGAAAAAGAAAAAGTAAGGTTACAGAAAAGAAGATGAAGAAGAAGAAAAGAAAAGAAGAAAAGAAGAAGAAGAAGAAATGAAAAAAAGAAAAAGTAAGGTTACAGAACAAGATGAAACAAGAGGTTATACAAGAAGAAGAATAAGAAGAAGAAGAAATGAAAAGAAAAGTAAGGTTAAAGAACAAGATGGAAACAAGAGTTATAAGCAAGAAGAAGAAGAAGAAGAAATGAAAAAAGAAAAGTAAGGTTACAGAAAATAAGATGAAACAAGAGGTTATACAAGAAGAAGAAGAAGAAGAAGAAGAAATGAAAAAGAAAAAGTAAGGTTACAGAAAGAAGATGAAAAAAAGAGGTTATAAAAAGGAAGAAGAAGAAGAAGAAATGAAAAAGAAAAAGAAGGTTACAGAACAAGATGAAAAGAGGTTAAGTAAGAAGAAGAAGAAGAAGAAGAAGAAGAAATGAAAGAAAAAGTAAGGTTACAGAACAAGATGAAACAAGAGGTTATACAAGAAGAAGAAGAAGAAGAAAAAAAAAAGAAAAGTAAGGTTAAGAACAAGATGAAACAAGAGGTTATAAAGAAGAAGAAAAAGAAGAAGAAGAAGAAATGAAAAAAAGTAAGGTTACAGAACAAGATGAAAAAAGAGGTTAAGAAGAAGAAGAAGAAGGAAGAAAATGAAGAAGAAAAGAAGAAGAAAAGATGAAAGTAGAGGTTAAAGAAGAAGAAGAAGAAGAAAATGAAAAGAGGTTATAGAACAAGAAGAAGAAAGAAGAAGAAGAAGAAAAGAAAATGAAAAAAAGTAAGGTTAAAACAAGATGAAACAAGAGGTTATACAAGAAGAAGAAGAAGAAGAAGAAGAAATGAAAAAGAAAAGTAAGGTTACAGAACAAGATGAAAAGAGGTTATACAGAAGAAAAGAAGAAGAAAAAAGAAGAAGAAAAGATGGAAACAAGAAGAAGAAAAGAAGAAAAGAAAAAAAAAGAAAAGTAAGGTTACAGAACAAGATGAAACAAGAGGTTATACAAGAAGAAAGAAGAAAAGAAAAGTAAGAAGAAGGTAAGAAGAAACAAAGAAAATGAAAAAAGAAAAAAAGAAAGGAAGTACAGAAACAAGATGAAAAAGAGGTTATAAAGGAAGAAGAAGAAGAAGAAAAAACAAAAAGAAAAGAAAGGTTACAGAAACAAGATGAAAAACAAGAGGTTATAAGAAGAAGAAGAAGAAGAAGAAATGAAAAAGAAAAAAGGTTACAGAACAAGATGAAAAACAAGAGGTTATACAAGAAGAAGAAGAAGAAGAAGAAAAGAAGAAATGAAAAGAAAAGTAAGGTTACAGAACAAGAAAACAAGAAGAAGAAGAGAGAAGAAGAAGAAAATGAAAAGAAAAGTAAGGTTACAGAACAAGATGAAACAAGAGGTTATAAAGAAGAAGAAGAAGAAAAGAAATGAAAAAAGAAAAGTAAGGTTAGGAACAAGATGAAACAAGAGGTTATGAAAAAGAAAAAGGTTACACAAGAAGAAGAAGAAGAAGAAGAAAAAGAAGAAATGAAAAAGAAAAAGTAAGGTTAAGGTTAGAAACAAGATGAAACAAGAGGTTATACAAGAAGAAGAAGAAGAAGAAGAAATGAAAAAGAAAAAGAAAAAGGTTACAAACAAGATGAAAAAGAGGTTATAAAAGAAGAAGAGAAGAAGAAGAAGAAAAAAAAAGAAAAGTAAGGTTAAGGAAACAAGATGAAATAAGAGGTTATACAAGAAGAAAAAGAAGAAGAAGAAGAAATGAAAAGAAAAAAAGTAAGGTTACAGAACAAGATGAAAATAAGAGGTTATACAAGAAGAAGAAGAAGAAATGAAAAAAGAAAAGTAAGGTTATAGAAACAAGATGAAAAAACAAGAGGTAAGAGAAAAAAGAAGAAGAAGAAGAAATGAAAAGAAAGTAAGGTTACAGAAGAAGATGAAACAAGAAGAAGAAGAAGAAGAAGAAAAGAAATGAAAAAGAAAAGTAAGGTTAAGAACAAGATGAAACAAGAGGTTATAAGAAGAAGAAAGAAGAAGAAGAAATGAAAAAGAAAAGTAAGGTTACAGAACAAGATGAAAAAAGAGGTTATAAGAAAGAAGAAGAAGAAGAAGAAGAAGAAACAGAAATGAAAGAAAAAAATGAAACAAGAAAAGAAGAAGAAGAAGAAGAAGAAAAAGTGAAAAAGAAAAGAAAAAACAAGAGGTTATACAAGAAGAGAAGAAGAAGAAGAAGAAGAAAAGAAGAAGAAAATGAAAAGAAAAGTAAGGTTACAGAACAAGATGAAAAAAGAGGTTATAAAGAAGAAGAAGAAGAAGAAGAAATGAAAAGAAAAGTGGTTACAGAACAAGATGAAAAAGGTTATAAGAAGAAGAAGAAGAAGAAGAAGAAATGAAAGAAAAGTAAGGTTACAGAACAAGATGAAACAAGAGGTTATACAAGAAGAAGAAGAAGAAGAAGAAGAAGAAATGAAAAAGAAAAAGTAAGGTTACAGAACAAGATGAAAAAAGAGGTTATAAAGAAGAAAGAGAAGAAGAAGAAGAAATGAAAAAAAAAAGTAAGGTTACAGAACAAGATGAAAACAAGAGGTTATAAAGAAGAAGAAGAAGAAATGAAAAAGAAAAGCAAGGTTACAGAAAAGATGAAAAGAGGTAAAGTTAAGAAGAAGAAGAAGAAGAAAAATGAAAAAGAAAAGTAAGGTTACAGAAACAAGACAGGTTATACAAGAAGAAGAAGAAGAAGAAGAAATGAAAGAAAAAGAACAAGATGAAATAAGAAAAGAAGAAGAAGAAGAAGAAATGAAAAAAGAAAAAGAGGCTATAAAAGAAGAAGAAGAAGAAGAAGAAGAAATGAAAAGAAAAGAAAGAAACAAGAAGAAGAAGAAGAAAAAGAGAAGAAATGAAAAGAAAAGTATAAAGAAGAAGAAGAAATGAAAAGGGAGAAGAAGAAAAAAGAAAAGAAAAAAGGTTACAGAACAAGATGAAAGAAAGGTTAAAAGAAGAAGAAAAGAAGAAGAAGAAAAGAAAATGAAAAAAGAAAGAGAACAAGATGAAACAAGAGGTTATACAAGAAGAAGAAGAAGAAGAAGGAAATGAAAAAAAAAAGTAAGGTTACAGAACAAGAAAAAGGTTATGGAAGAAGAAAAGAAGAAGAAGAAATGAAAAAGAAAAAGTAAGGTTAAAGAAAAGATGAAAAGAGAAAAAGAAGAAGAAGAAGAAGAAGAAATGAAAAAAAAAGTAAGGTTACAGAAAAGATGAAAAAAGAGGTTATAAGAAAGAAAAGAAGAAGAAGAAGAAATGAAAAGAAAAGATGAAACAAGAGGTTATGAAAAAGAAGAAATGAAAAGAAAAAGTAAGGTTACAAACAAGATGAAAACAAGATATAAGAAGAAGAAGAAGAAGAAGAAAAAGAAAAAAAAGAAAAAGTAAGGTTACAGAAAAAAGATGAAAGAAGAGGTGAAAAAGAAGAAAGAGAAGAAGAAGAAGAAAAATGAAAAAGAAAAAGTAAGAACAGAACAAGATGAAACAAAAGGTTATAAAGAAGAAAGAAAGAAGAAGAAGAAAAGAAACAGAACAAGATGAAACAAGAGGTTAAGTACAAGAAGAAGAAATGAAAAGAAGAAGAAAGAAAAAGAAAAAACAAGAAGAAATGAAAAAGAGGTTATAAAGAAGAAAGAAGAAGAAGAAGAAAAGAAAAAAGAAAAAGAAGAAAATGATGAACAAGATGAAAACAAGAAAAATTATACAAGAAGAAGAAGAAGAAGAAAAGAAATGAAAAAAAAAGTGGTTAAAACAAGATGAAACAAGAGGTTATACAAGAAGAAGAAGAAGAAGAAATGAAAAGAAAAGAAAGAAAACAAGATGAAAATAAGAGGTTATGAAGAAGAAGAAGAAGAAAAGAAAAATGGCAAGGTTAAAACAAGAGGTTAAAAAGAAGAAGAAGAAGAAGAAGAAATGAAAAAAAAAAAGTAAGGTTAAGAACAAGATGAAAAGGTTATACAAGAAGAAAAGAAGAAGAAGAAATGAAAAGAAAAGTAAGGTTACAGAACAAGATGAAATGGAGGTTATACAAGAAGAAGAAAAGAAATGAAAAAGAAAAAGTAAGGTTAAGAACAAGATGAAAAGAGGTTATACAAGAAGAAAAAGAAGAAGAAGAAGAAATGAAAAAAAAGTAAGGTTACAGAACAAGAAAAAAAAGAGGTTAAAAGAAGAAGAAGAAGAAAAAAGATGAAACAAGAAGAAGAAGAAAAAGAAAAATGAAAAGAAAAAAAGAAGAAATGAAAAAAGAAGAAGAAATGAAAAAGAAAAGAAAGAAGAAAAGATGAAAGAAAAGAAGGTTACAGAACAAGAAGAAACAAGAAAATGAAGAAGAAGAAGAAGAAGAAAAATGAAAGAAAAAGTAAAGAAAGAAACAAGATGAAACAAGAAATGAAAAGAAGAAGAAGAAGAAGAAATGAAAAAAAAAGTAAGGTTAAGAAAAAGAATGAAAAAAAGAGGTTATAAAGAAGAAGAAGAAAAGAAAAAGAAAAAGAAAAGAAAAGAAGACAGAACAAGATGAAAACAAGAAATTAAAAGAAGAAGAAGAAGAAGAAAAGAAAGAAAAAGAAAATGTTACAGAAATAAGATGAAACAAGAGGTTATAAAAAAGAAGAAGAAAAGAAAAGAAAGAAAGAAGGTTACAGAACAAGAAAAAGTGAAAGAAGAAGATGAAAAAGAAAGGTTAAGAACAAGATGAAAACAAGAGGTTAGAAGAAGTAGAAGAAGAAGAAAAGAAAAAAGAAAAGTAAGGTTACAGAAAAAGATGAAAGAAAGGTTATAAGAAAAAGAAGAAGAAGAAGAAGAAGAAGAAATGAAAAGAAAAGTAAGGTTAAGAACAAGATGAAAAGAAGAGGTTAAAAGAAGAAAAAGAAGAAGAAGAAGAAATGAAAAAGAAAAAAGGTTAAAACAAGATGAAAAGGTTATAAGAAGAAAAGAGAAGAAGAAGAAGAAATGAAAAGAAAAGTAAGGTTATAGAACAAGATGAAACAAGAGGTTATACAAGAAGAAGAAGAAAAGAAGAAGAAATGAAAAAAAGAAAATAAGGTTACAGAACAAGATGAAAAGAGGTTATACAAGAAGAAGAAGAAGAAGAAGAAAAATGAAAAAGAAAAGTAAGGTTACAGAACAAGATGAAACAAGAGGTTATAAAAGAAGAAGAAGAAGAAGAAGAAAAAGAAGAAATGAAAAAAGAAAAGTAAGGTTACAGAACAAGATGAAACAAGAGGTTAACAAGAAAGAAAGAAGAAGAAGAAAAAGAAAAGTAGAAGAAATGAAAAGAGTTATGAAAAGATGAAACAAGAGGTTATAAAGAAGAAGAAGAAGAAGAAGAAGAAAAATGAAAAAAAAAGTAAGGTTACAGAACAAGATGAAAATGGAGGTTATACAAGAAGAAGAAGAAGAAGAAGAAGAAGAAATGAAAAAGAAAAGTAAGAAAAAGAATGAAAACAAGAGGTTAAGGAAAAAGAAAAAGAAGAAGAAAAAATTAAAAAGAAAGTAAGACAGAACAAGAAAATAAGAATGGAGAAAGAAAGAAGAAGAAAAATGAAAAGAAAAAGTAAGGTTACAGAACAAGAAATGAAACAAGAGGTTAGAAGAAGAAGAAGAAGAAGAAATGAAAAAGAAAAAAGAAAATGAAAAGAACAAGATGAAACAAGAGGGTTAGAAGAAGAAGAAGAAGAAGAAGAAATGAAAAGAAAAAGAAGGTTACAGAACAAGATGAAATAAGAGGTTAAAGAAGAAAAGAAGAAGAAGAAGAAATGAAAAAGAAAAGGTTACAGAACAAGATGAAACAAGAGGTTAAGAAGAAGAAGAAGAAGAAGAAGAAGAAGAAGAAATGAAAAAAGTAAAGGTTAAGAACAAGATGAAACAAGAGGTTAAGAAGAAGAAGAAAGAAGAAATGAAAAGAAAAGTAAGGTTACAGAACAAGATGAAAAAGAGGTTATACAAGAAGAAAAAAGAAGAAGAAAAGAAATGAAAAGAAAGTAAGGTTAGAACAAGATGAAAAAGAGGTTATACAAGAAGAAGAAGAAGAAGAAGAAGAAATGAAAAAGAAAAGTAAGGTTACAGAACAAGATGAAACAAGAGGTTATAAAGAAGAAGAAGAAGAAGAAGAAGAAAAAAAGAAAAGTAAGGTTACAGAACAAGAAAACAAGAGGTTATGTACAAGAAGAAGAAGAAGAAGAAGAAGAAATGAAAAAGAAAAGAAGGAAAATGAAAACAAGAAGAAAGAAGAAGAAGAAAATGAAAAAGAAAAGATAAGGTTAAGAACAAGATGAAAAGAAGAAGAAATAAGAGGTTATAAAGAAGAAGAAGAAGAAGAAGAAGAAATGAAAAAGAAAAGTAAGTTACAGAACAAGATGAAACAAGAGGTTATAAGAAGAAGAAGAAGAAGAAGAAATGAAAAGAAAAAGTAAGAAGAACAAGATGAAACAAGAAAAAGAATGAAAAGAAAAGGAAAGAAAGAACAAAGATGAAAAAAGAGGTTATACAAGAAGAAGAAGAAGAAGAAAAGAAGAAAATGAAAAAGAGAAAAGAACAAGATGAAATGGAGGTTATACAAGAAGAAAAGAAGAAGAAGAAAATGAAAAGAAAAGTTATATAGAAAAAGAAGAAAAAAGAAACAAAGAAGAAGAAGAAGAAAAAAAAGAAATGAAAGAAAAGTAAGGTTACAGAACAAGATGAAACAAGAGGTTATACAAGAAGAAGAAGAAGAAGAAGAAATGAAATGAAAAGTAAAGTTACAGAACAAGATGAAACAAGAGGTTATACAAGAAGAAGAAGAAGAAGAAGAAGAAATGAAAAGAAAAGAAAAGGTTAAGAACAAGATGAAAATAAGAGGTTATACAAGAAGAAGAAGAAGAAGAAGAAATGAAAAGAAAAGTAAGGTTACAGAAACAAGATGAAACAAGAGGTTATAAAAGAAGAAGAAGAAGAAGAAATGAAAAAGAAAAGTAAGGTTACAGAACAAGATGAAACAAGAGGTTATACAAGAAAAAGAAGAAGAAGAAGAAGAAAAAAGAAAAGAAAAGTAAGGTTACAGAACAAGATGAAACAAGAGGTTATGCACAAAAAGAAGAAGAAGAAGAAGAAATGAAAAAAGAAAAGAAAGGTTACAGAACAAGATGAAACAAGAGGTTATACAAGAAGAAGAAGAAAGAAGAAATGAAAAGAAAAGAAAGGTTACAGAACAAGATGAAACAAGAGGTTATACAAGAAGAAGAAGAAGAAGAAGAAGAAGAAAAGAAAAAAGAAAACAGAACAAGATGAAACAAGAGGTTATACAAGAAGAAGAAGAAGAAGAAGAAGAAAATGAAAAAAGAAAAGTAAGGTTACAGAACAAGATGAAACAAGAGGTTAAGAAAAGAAGAAGAAGAAGAAGAAGAAAAAAGAAAAAAGAAAAAGAAAAAGTAAGAGGTTATAAGAACAAGAAGAAGAAGAAAAAAGAGGGTTATACAAGAAGAAGAAGAAGAAGAAGAAGAAGAAATGAAAAAAAGTCAGAACAAGATGAAAAAGAGAAAAGAAAAGAAAAAGAAGAAGAAGAAGAAAAGTGAAAAAAAAATTATACAAGAAGAAGAAGAAGAAGAAGAAAAGAAATGAAAAAGAAAAGGAAGGTTAAGAACAAGATGAAACAGAAACAAGAGGTTATACAAGAAGAAGAAGAAGAAGAAGAAGAAATGAAAAGAAAAGTAAGGTTAAGAACAAGATGAAACAAGAAATACAAGAAAGAAGAAGAAGAAAAAAGAAAAAGTAAGAAGAACAAGATGAAATGAAAAAAGAAAAAAGAAGAAATGAAAAAAAAGTTACAGAACAAGATGAAACAAGAGGTTATAAAAAGAAGAAGAAGAAGAAAAAAAAAAAGTAAGGTTAAGAACAAGATGAAAAGAAGAGGTTATACAAGAAGAAGAAGAAGAAGAAGAAATGAAAAGAAAAGAAAGGTTACAGAAAAAAGATGAAACAAGAGGTTAAAAGAAGAAGAAGAAGAAGAAAAAAAAAAGAAAAAGAAGGTTAAGAAAAGATGAAAAGAAGAAGAAGAAGAAGAAATGAAAAAGAAAAGTAAGGTTACAGAACAAGATGAAACAAGAGGTTATACAAGAAGAAGAAGAAGAAGAAAAATGAAAAGAAAAGAAAGGTTACAGAACAAGATGAAACAAGAGGTTATAAAGAAGAAGAAGAAGAAGAAGAAGAAGAAGAAATGAAAAGAAAGTAAGGTTACAGAAAAGATGAAAAAGAGGTTATACAGAAGAAGAAGAAGAAGAAGAAATGAAAAGAAAAGTAAGGTTAAGAACAAGATGAAACAAGAGGTTATACAAGAAGAAGAAGAAGAAGAAGAAGAAATGAAAAAAGAAAAGTAAAAAATGAGTTACAGAACAAGATGAAACAAGAGGTTATACAAGAAGAAGAAGAAGAAGAAAAAACAAGAAAAGAAAAAAGAAAAGTTACAGAACAAGATGAAACAAGAGGTTATACAAGAAGAAAGAAGAAGAAGAAGAAATGAAAAAGAAAAGTAAGGTTACAGAACAAGATGAAACAAGAGGTTATACAAGAAGAAGAAGAAGAAGAAAAGAAAAATGAAAAAAGAAAGAACAAGAAAAACAAGAAGAAAGAAAAGAAGAAGAAGAAAAATGAAAAGAAAAAGTAAGGTTACAGAACAAGATGAAACAAGAGGTTAAAAAAGAAAGAAAAGAAGAAGAAGAAGAAGAAATGAAAAAGAAAAAAGGTTACAGAACAAGATGAAACAAGAAATGGTTATAAAGAAGAAGAAGAAAGAAGAAAATGAAAAAAAAAGTAAGGTGAAAAACAAGATGAAACAAGAGGTTATACAAGAAGAAGAAGAAGAAGAAGAAGAAAAATGAAAAGAAAAATAAGGTTATAGAACAAGATGAAACAAGAGGTTATAAAGAAGAAAAGAAGAAGAAAAGAAAAAAAAAAAAAAGAAAAAGGTTAAGAAACAAGATGAAACAAGAGGTTAAAAAGAAGAAGAAGAAGAAGAAAAGAAAAGAAAAAGAAAAGAAAAGTAAGGTTAAAGAACAAGATGAAACAAGAGGTTATACAAGAAGAAAAAGAGAAGAAGAAGAAGAAATGAAAAGAAAAGTAAGGTTAAGAGAACAAGATGAAAACAAGAGGTTATACAAGAAGAAAGAGAAGAAGAAGAAGAAGAAATGAAAAAGAAAAGTAAGGTTACAGAACAAGATGAAACAAGAGGTTATACAAGAAGAAGAAGAAGAAGAAGAAAAATGAAAAAGAAAATAAGGTTACAGAACAAGATGAAACAAGAGGTTATACAAGAAGAAGAAGAAGAAGAAGAAGAAATGAAAAAAGAAAAGTAAAGAGAATAGAAAAGAAGATGAAATGAAAATGGGTTATACAAGAAGAAGAAGAAAAGAAGAAGAAAAAAAAAGAAGAAGAAGAAAGAAAAGAAAAGTAAGAGGTTATACAAGAAGAAGATGAAGAAAGAAGAAATGAAAAAGAAAAGTTAAGACAAACAGAAAAGAAGAAGAAGAAGAAAAGAAGAAGAAGAAAATGAAAGAAAAAAGTAAGGTTACAGAACAAGATGAAACAAGAGGTTATACAAGAAGAAGAAGAAGAAGAAGAAGAAATGAAAAAAAAAAAGGTAAAGGTTACAGAACAAGATGAAACAAGAGGTTATACAAGAAGAAGAAGAAGAAGAAGAAGAAAAGAAAAAGAAAAGTAAACAGAAAAAGATGAAAAAAAGAGGTTATACAAGAAGAAGAAGAAGAAGAAGAAGAATGAAAAAGAAAAGAAGGTTACAGAAAGAAGATGAAAAAAGAGGTTATACAAGAAGAAGAAGAAGAAGAAGAAGAAAAATGAAAAAGAAAAGTAAGGTTACAGAACAAGATGAAACAAGAGGTTAAAAGAAGAAGAAGAAGAAGAAAAGAAAAAGAAAAGTAAGGTTACAGAACAAGATGAAACAAGAGGTTATACAAGAAGAAAGAGAAGAAGAAGAAGAAGAAAAAAAAGAAAAGTAAAAATACAGAACAAGATGAAACAAGAGGTTAAGACAAGAAGAAGAAGAAGAAGAAGAAAAAAAAAAGAAAGTTTACAGAACAAGATGAAAAGAAGAGGTTATACAAGAAAAAGAAGAAGAAGAAGAAATGAAAAAGAAAAGTAAGGTTACAGAACAAGATGAAACAAGAGGTTATAAGAAAAAAGAAGAAGAAGAAGAAGAAAATGAAAAAGAAAAAAGAAGAACAAGATGAAACAAGAGGTTATGGGAGAAGAAAGATGAAAAAAAAAAAGAAGGTTAAGCAGAAACAAGATGAAACAAGAGGTTAGAAGAAGAAGAAAAGAAAAAAAAAAGAAAAAGTAAGGTTACAGAACAAGATGAAACAAGAGGTTATAAAGAAGAAGAAGAAGAAGAAGAAGAAATGAAAAAGAAAAAAGGTAAGGTTACAGAACAAGAAGAAAAGAAGAGGTTAAATGAAGAAAAGAAGAAGAAGAAGAAAAGAGAAGAAAATGAAAAAAAAAAAGAAAAGAAAGGTTACAGAACAAGATGAAACAAGAGGTTAGAAGAAGAAGAAGAAGAAGAAGAAGAAAGAAGAAGAAAATGAAATGAAAAAAGAAAAAGATAAGGGTTACATAACAAGAAGAAATAAGAAGAAGAAGAAGAAAATGAAAAGAAAAAGTAGAACAAGATGAAAAAGAGGTTATACAAGAAGAAGAAGAAGAAGAAGAAAATGAAAAAAGAAAAGTAAATGAAATAAGAAGAAGAAGAAGAAGAAGAAGAAGAAGAAGAAGAAGGAAAGAAATGAAAAGAAAAACAAGAGGTTATAAAGAAGAAAGAAAGAAAATGAAAAGAAGAAGAAGAAGAAATAAGAAGAAGAAGAAAAGAAAAAAGAAAAGAAAGGTTACAGAACAAGATGAAACAAGAGGTTATACAAGAAGAAGAAGAAGAAGAAGAAGAAAAGAAAAAGAAAAGAAAAGTTATTTAAGAACAGAAAACAAGATGAAACAAGAAGAATTAAGAAGAAAATGAAGAAAAGAAGAAGAAGAAGAAGAAGAAGAAGAAAAGAAAAAAAGAAAAGTAAAAAACAAGATGAAACAAGAGGTTATAAAAAGAAGAAGAAAAGAAGAAGAAGAAGAAAAATGAAAAAGAAAAAGTAAGGTTACAGAACAAGATGAAAACATTATAAAAGAAGAAGAAGAAGAAGAAATGAAAAAAAAAGGTTAAGAAACAAGATGAAAAAGAGGTTATACAAGAAGAAGAAGAAGAAGAAAGAAGAAATGAAAAGAAAAGTTACAGAACAAGATGAAACAAGAGGTTATACAAGAAGAAGAAGAAGAAGAAGAAGAAATGAAAAAAGAAAATAAGGTTACAGAACAAGATGAAACAAGAGGTTATATGAAGAAAAGAAGAAGAAGAAGAAATGAAAAGAAAGAAAGAAGAAAAGATGAAAAAGAGGTTATAAAAGAAGAAAAGAAGAAAGAAGAAGAAGAAGAAGAAATGAAAAAACAAAAGAAAGGTTACAGAACAAGATGAAACAAGAGGTTATACAAGAAAGAAGAAGAAGAAGAAAAATGAAAAGAAAAAGTAAGGTTACAGAACAAGATGAAACAAGAGGTTATACAAGAAGAAAAGAAGAAGAAGAAGAAATGAAAAAGAAAAAGTAAGGTTACAGAACAAGATGAAACAAGAGGTTATACAAGAAGAAAGAAGAAGAAGAAGAAGAAATGAAAAAAGAAAAAGTAAGGTTACAGAAACAAGATGAAACAAGAGGTTATACAAGAAGAAGAAGAAGAAGAAGAAAAGAAAATGAAAAAGAAAACAAAGGTTACAAGAAGAAGATGAAACAAGAAAATGGTTATACAAGAAGAAGAAGAAGAAGAAGAAAAGAAGAAGAAAAAAATGAAAAGTAAAGTTACAGAACAAGATGAAACAAGAGGTTATACAAGAAGAAGAAGAAGAAGAAAAGAAGAAATGAAAAGAAAAGTAAGGTTACAGAAAAGATGAAACAAGAGGTTATACAAGAAGAAGAAGAAGAAGAAGAAGAAATGAAAAAGAAAAGAAAAGACAGAACAAGATGAAAAAGAGGTTATACAAGAAGAAGAAGAAGAAGAAGAAGAAGAAAAAAAAAAAAGAAAAGTAAGGTTACAGAACAAGATGAAACAAGAGGTTTTAAGAAGAAGAAGAAGAAGAAGAAGAAATGAAAAGAAAAAGAAAAGAACAAGATGAAAACAAGAGGTTATACAAGAAGAAGAAGAAGAAGAAGAAGAAAATGAAAAAAAGTAAAGTAAGAACAAGATGAAACAAGAGGTTACAGAAGAAGAAGAAATGAAAAAGAAAAGTTAAAAGAACAAATGAAAACAAGAAAAGGTTAGAAAAAGAAGAAGAAGAAGAAGAAATAAAACAAGATGAAATAAGAAGAAAAGAAAAAGAAAAGAAAAGAAAGGTTACAGAACAAGATGAAACAAGAGGTTAAGAAGAAGAAGAAGAAGAAGAAGAAATGAAAAGAAAAGTAAGGTTAGAACAAGATGAAAAAAAGAGGTTATACAAGAAGAAAGAGAAGAAGAAGAAGAAATGAAAAAAAGAAAAGTAAGGTTAAACAAGATGAAAAAAAGAGGTTATACAAGAAGAAGAAGAAGAAGAAGAAATGAAAAGAAAAGTAAGGTTACAGAACAAGATGAAACAAGAGGTTATACAAGAAGAAGAAGAAGAAGAAAAGAAATGAAAAGAAAATGGAGACAGAACAAGATGAAACAAGAGGTTATACAAGAAGAAGAAGAAGAAGAAGAAATGAAAAAAGAAAAGTAAGGTTACAGAACAAGATGAAACAAGAGGTTATACAAGAAGAAAAGAAGAAGAAAAAGAAAAAGAAGAAGAAATGAAGAAAAGAAAAGAAATGAAAAAAGGTTAAGAACAAGATGAAACAAGAGGTTATACAAGAAGAAAAAGAAGAAGAAATGAAAAGAAAAAAAAAAAAGAGGTTATACAGAACAAAGATGAAAACAAGAGGTTATACAAGAAGAAGAAGAAGAAGAAGAAAGGAAAAAGAAAAGTAAATAGAACAAGATGAAACAAGAGGTTATACAAGAAGAAGAAGAAGAAGAAGAAGAAGAAATGAAAAAAGAAAAAGTAAGGTTACAGAACAAGATGAAAACAAGAGGTTATAAAAGAAGAAGAAGAAGAAGAAGAAATGAAAAAGAAAAGTAAGGTTACAGAACAAGATGAAACAAGAGGTTATACAAGAAGAAGAAGAAGAAGAAGAAGAAATGAAAAAGAAAAGTAAGGTTACAGAACAAGATGAAACAAGAGGTTATACAAGAAGAAGAAGAAGAAGAAGAAATGAAAAAGAAAAGTAAGGTTACAGAACAAGATGAAACAAGAGGTTATACAAGAAGAAAGAGAAGAAGAAGAAGAAATGAAAAAAGAAAAGAACAAGATGAAAAGGTTACAAGAACAAGATGAAAAGAAGAGGTTATACAAAGAAGAAAGAAGAAGAAGAAATGAAAAGAAAGTAAGGTTAAAACAAGATGAAAAAGAGGTTATAAAGAAGAAGAAGAAGAAGAAGAAATGAAAAAGAAAATAAGGTTACAGAACAAGATGAAACAAGAGGTTATACAAGAGAAAAAGAAGAAGAAGAGAAATGAAAAAGAAAAAGAAGAACAAGAGGAAAAAGAAGAAGAAGAAGAAGAAGAAGAAATGAAAAAGAAAAGTAAGGTTACAGAACAAGATGAAAACAAGAGGTTATACAAGAAGAAAAAGAAGAAGAAGAAATGAAAAAAAGAAAAGTAAGGTTACAGAAACAAGATGAAACAAGAGGTTATAAGAAGAAGAAGAAGAAGAAGAAGAAAAATGAAAAAGAAAAGTAAGGTTACAGAACAAGATGAAACAAGAGGTTATACAAGAAGAAGAAGAAGAAGAAGAAATGAAAAAGAAAAAGTAAGGTTACAGAACAAGATGAAACAAGAGGTTATACAAGAAGAAGAAGAAGAAGAAGAAAAAAATGAAAAAGAAAAGTAAGGTTACAGAACAAGATGAAACAAGAGGTTATACAAGAAGAAGAAGAAGAAGAAGAAGAAAAAAAACAAGATGAAAAAAGAATAGAACAAGATGAAACAAGAGGTTACAAGAAGAAAAGAAGAAAAGAAATGAAAAATGAAAAGAAGGTTACAGAACAAGATGAAAAATTATACAAGAAGAAAGAGAAGAAGAAGAAGAAATGAAAAAAAGAAAAAGTAAGGTTAAGAACAAGATGAAACAAGAGGTTATATACAAGAAGAAGAAGAAGAAAAATGAAAAGAAAAGTAAGGTTACAGATGACAAGATGAAAAAGAGAAGTTATACAAGAAGAAGAAGAAGAAGAAGAAGAAGAAGAAAAAAAAAGAAAAAGGTTACAGAACAAGATGAAACAAGAGGTTATACAAGAAGAAGAAGAAGAAGAAAAGAAGAAGAAGAAATGAAAAGAAAAAAAGAAAAGACAGAACAAGAAAAGAAACAAGAGGTTATAAAGGAAAGAAGAAGAAAAAGAAGAAGAAGAAGAAAGAAGAAATGAAAAAAAAAGAAAAAGAAAGAAAAGTTACAGAACAAGATGAAACAAGAGGTTATACAAGAAGAAGAAGAAGAAGAAGAAATGAAAAAGAAAGAAAAAAGATGAAACAAGAAAATGAAAAAGAAAAGTTTACAGAACAAGATGAAACAAGAGGTTATACAAAAAGAAGAAGAAGAAGAAGAAGAAATGAAAAGAAAAGTAAGGTTACAGAACAAGATGAAACAAGAGGTTATACAAGAAGAAGAAGAAGAAGAAGAAAAATGAAAAAGAAAAGTAAGGTTACAGAACAAGATGAAACAAGAGGTTATACAAGAAGAAGAAGAAGAAGAAGAAGAAAAGAAGATGAAAAAAAAAAAAGGTTAAGAACAAGATGAAAAAAGAACAAAAAAGATGAAACAAGAACAATAAAGAAAAGAAGAAGAAGAAGAAAAGAAGAAGGAAGAAGAAGAAGAAATGAAAAAGAAAAGTTACAGAACAAGATGAAAAAAAAAAAGAAGAAAGAGAAGAAGAAGAAGAAATGAAAAAGAAAAGTAAGGTTACAGAACAAGATGAAACAAGAGGTTATACAAGAAGAAGAAGAAGAAGAAATGAAAAAGAAATGAAAAAAGAAAAAAGAGGGGTTAAGAAGAAGAAGAAATGAAAAAGAAAAGAACAAAGAAGATGAAACAGAGAGGTTATAAGAAGAAGAAAAGAAGAAGAAGAAAAAAAAAAATGAAAAAGAAAAAAGGAAGGTTACAGAACAAGATGAAACAAGAGGTTATAATACAAGAAGAAGAAGAAGAAGAAAATGAAAAGAAAAGAAAGGTTACAGAACAAGATGAAACAAGAGGTTATACAAGAAGAAGAAGAAGAAGAAGAAGAAATGAAAAGAAAAGTAAGGTTACAGAACAAGATGAAACAAGAGGTTATACAAGAAGAAGAAGAAGAAGAAGAAATGAAAAGAAAAAGAAAAAGAAAAAGATGAAACAAGAGGAACAAGAAGACAAGAACAAGAAGAAGAAGAAATGAAAAAGAAAAGTAAGGTTATAAACAAGAAGAAGAAGAAGAAGAAGAAGAAGAAGAAAAGAAAAAAAAAAGAAAAGTAAGTTACAGAACAAGATGAAACAAGAGGTTATACAAGAAGAAGAAGAAGAAGAAGAAATGAAAAGAAAAGTAAGGTTTACAAGAAAACAAGAGGTTATACAAGAAAAGAAGAAGAAGAAGAAATGAAAAAGAAAAGTAAGGTTACAGAACAAGATGAAAACAAGAGGTTATAAAGAAGAAGAAGAAGAAGAAAAAAAAAAAGAAAAGTAAGGTTACAGAACAAGATGAAACAAGAGGTTATACAAGAAGAAGAAGAAGAAGAAGAAAAAATGAAAAGAAAAGTAAGGTTACAGAACAAGATGAAACAAGAGGTTATACAAGAAGAAGAAGAAGAAGAAGAAGAAGAAAAGAAATGAAAAGAAAAGTAAGGTGAAACAAGAGGGTATACAAAGAAAAAAGAAGAAGAAATGAAAAAGAAAAAGTAAGGTTACAGAAACAAGATGAAACAAGAGGTTAAAGAAGAAGAAGAAGAAGAAGAAGAAATGAAAAGAAAAGTAAGGTTACAGAACAAGATGAAACAAGAGGTTATACAAGAAGAAGAAGAAGAAGAAGAAAGAAAAAGAAAAGAAAAAAGAAAAGTAAGGTTACAGAAGAAGACAAAAAGAAAAGATGAAGAACAAGAGGTTATACAAAAAGAAGAAGAAGAAGAAGAAGAAGAAGAAAAAAAAGAAAAGAAAGGTTACAGAACAAGATGAAACAAGAGGTTATACAAGAAGAAGAAGAAGAAGAAATGAAAAAGAAAAAGAAATGAAAAAGATGAAACAAGAGGTTATACAAGAAGAAGAAGAAAAATGAAAAATGAAAAGAAAAGGTTATAGAACAAGATGAAACAAGAGGTTAACAAGAAGAAGAAGAAGAAGAAGAAATGAAAAAAAAAAGAAAAAGATGAAAAAGAGGTTATACAAGAAGAAGAAGAAAGAAGAAGAAGAAAAAAAAGAAAAGTAAGGTTAAAACAAGATGAAACAAGAGGTTATACAAGAAGAAGAAAACAAAGAAGAAAGAAAAGAAAAAAATGAAAAAGAAAAGTAAGGTTACAGAACAAGATGAAACAAGAGGTTATACAAGAAGAAGAAGAAGAAGAAGAAGAAATGAAAAAGAAAAGTAAGGTTACAGAACAAGATGAAACAAGAGGTTATACAAGAAGAAGAAGAAGAAGAAGAAGAAGAAGAAATGAAAAAGAAAAGTAAGGTTACAGAACAAGATGAAACAAGAGGTTATACAAGAAGAAGAAGAAGAAGAAGAAATGAAAAAGAAAAGTAAGGTTACAGAACAAGATGAAACAAGAGGTTATACAAGAAGAAGAAGAAGAAGAAATGAAAAAGAAAAGTAAGGTTACAGAACAAGATGAAAAACAAGAGAAATATAAGAAGAAGAAGAAGAAGAAGAAGAAAGAAAAGAAAAGAAAAAGTAAGGTTACAGAACAAGATGAAACAAGAGGTTATACAAGAAGAAGAAGAAGAAGAAGAAGAAAAATGAAAAAAAGAAAAGTAAGGTTACAGAACAAGATGAAACAAAGGTTATACAAGAAGAAGAAGAAGAAGAAGAAAAGAAAAGAAAAAAAGAAAAGGTTAAAGAAGAAGAAGAAGAAGAAGAAGAAATGAAAAAAAAAGTAAGGTTATAGAACAAGATGAAACAAGAGGTTATAAGAAGAAGAAGAAGAAGAAGAAATGAAAAGAAAAGTAAGGTTACAGAACAAGATGAAACAAGAGGTTATACAAGAAGAAGAAAGAAGAAGAAGAAATGAAAAAGAAAAGTAAGGTTACAGAACAAGATGAAACAAGAGGTTATACAAGAAGAAGAAGAGAAGAAGAAGAAATGAAAAAGAAAAAGTAAAGAACAAGATGAAACAAGAGGTTATACAAGAAGAAGAAGAAGAAGAAAAAAAGAAAAAGAAAAAAAAAAGAAATGAAAAAAGAAAAAGAAGAAATGAAAGAAAAAGAAAGGTTACAGAACAAGATGAAACAAGAGGTTATACAAGAAGAAGAAGAAGAAGAAAAGAAAGAAAAAAGAAAAGAAAGGTTATACAAGAAGAGAAAGAAGATGAAAAAGAAAGAGGTTATAACAAAGAAGTTATAGAAGAAGAAGAAGAAAATGAAAAAGAAAAGTAAGGTTACAGAACAAGA
Organism: Acanthosepion pharaonis; assembly: GCA_903632075.3. Classification (NCBI taxonomy): domain Eukaryota; kingdom Metazoa; phylum Mollusca; class Cephalopoda; order Sepiida; family Sepiidae; genus Acanthosepion; species Acanthosepion pharaonis. The sequence goes on along the minus strand of CAHIKZ030005517.1, from coordinate 2,190,214 downwards.
TGAAACAAGAGGTTATACAAGAAGAAGAAGAAGAAGAAAAGAAATGAAAAGAAAAGTAAGGTTACAGAACAAGATGAAACAAGAGGTTATAAAGAAGAAGAAGAAGAAGAAGAAAAAAGAAATGAAAAAGAAAAGTAAGGTTACAGAACAAGATGAAACAAGAGGTTATACAAGAAGAAGAAGAAGAAGAAGAAGAAGAAAATGAAAAAAAAAGTAAGGTTAAGAAAAAGATGAAAAGAAGAGGTTATACAAGAAGAAGAAGAAGAAGAAGAAGAAGAAGAAACAAAAAAAGAAAAGAAGAAGTTATGAAAAGAAAGAGGTTATAGAAGAAGAAGAAGAAGAAGAAGAAGAAGAAAAAAGAAGAAATGAAAAGAAAAAGTAAGGTTACAGAACAAGATGAAACAAGAGGTTATACAAGAAGAAGAAGAAGAAGAAGAAAATGAAAAGAAAAGTAAGGTTACAGAAGAAGATGAAAAACAAGAGGTTATAAAGAAGAAGAAGAAGAAGAAGAAGAAATGAAAAGAAAAGTAAAGTTACAGAACAAGATGAAACAAGAGGTTATACAAGAAGAAGAAGAAGAAGAAGAAGAAAAAATGAAAAAAGAAAAGTAAGGTTACAGAACAAGATGAAACAAGAGGTTATACAAGAAGAAGAAGAAGAAGAAGAAATGAAAAAGAAAAGTAAGGTTAAGAACAAGAAAAACAAGAGGTTATAGAAAGAAGAAAAGAAGAAGAAAAGAAGAAATGAAAAAAGAAAAGTAAGAAGGTTAAAAGAAGAAGAAGAAGAAGAAGAAGAAATGAAAAAAGAAAAGTAAGGTTAAGAACAAGATGAAACAAGAGGTTATACAAGAAGAAGAAGAAGAAGAAGAAGAAGAAAATGAAAAGAAAAGTAAGGTTACAGAACAAGATGAAACAAGAGGTTATACAAGAAGAAGAAGAAGAAGAAGAAGAAATGAAAAAGAAAAGTAAGGTTACAGAACAAGATGAAACAAGAGGTTATACAAGAAGAAGAAGAAGAAGAAGAAGAAGAAATGAAAAAGAAAAGTAAGGTTACAGAACAAGATGAAACAAGAGGTTATACAAGAAGAAGAAGAAGAAGAAGAAGAAGAAAAATGAAAAGAAAAAGTATATACAGAACAAGATGAAACAAGAAAGTTATACAAGAAGAAGAAGAAGAAGAAGAAAAAAAAAAGAAAAGAAAAGATAAGGTTACAGAACAAGATGAAACAAGAGGTTATACAAGAAGAAAACAAGAAGAAGAAAGAAGAAATGAAAAAGAAAAAAAAAAAAAAGATGAAACAAGAGGTTATACAAGAACAAGATGAAACAAGAGGTTATACAAGAAGAAGAAGAAGAAGAAGAAATGAAAAAGAAAAGTAAGGTTACAGAACAAGATGAAACAAGAGGTTATACAAGAAGAAGAAGAAGAAGAAGAAGAAATGAAAAAGAAAAGTAAGGTTACAGAACAAGATGAAACAAGAGGTTATACAAGAAGAAGAAGAAGAAGAAGAAAAGAAGAAATGAAAAAGAAAAAGTAAAGAAGTTACAGAACAAGATGAAACAAGAGGTTATACAAAGAAGAAGAAGAAGAAGAAATGAAAAGAAAAGTAAGGAACAAAGAAAAAGATGAAAAAGAGGTTATACAAGAAGAAAAGAAGAAGAAGAAGAAATGAAAAGAAAAGTAAGGTTACAAAACAAGATGAAACAAGAGGTTATACAAGAAGAAGAAGAAGAAGAAATGAAAAAGAAAAGTAAGGTTACAGAACAAGATGAAACAAGAGGTTATACAAGAAGAAGAAGAAGAAGAAGAAGAAATGAAAAAGAAAAGTAAGGTTACAGAACAAGATGAAACAAGAGGTTATACAAGAAGAAGAAGAAGAAGAAGAAATGAAAAAGAAAAGTAAGGTTACAGAACAAGATGAAACAAGAGGTTATACAAGAAGAAGAAGAAGAAGAAGAAGAAATGAAAAAGAAAAGTAAGGTTACAGAACAAGATGAAACAAGAGGTTAAAAAGAAAAGTAAGGTTAAGAAGAAGAAGAAGAAGAAGAAGAAAGAAAAAGAAAAGTAAGGTTACAGAACAAGATGAAAACAAGAGGTTATACAAGAAGAAGAAAGAAGAAGAAAAGAAATGGAAAAGAAAAAGTAAGGTTACAGAACAAGATGAAACAAGAGGTTATACAAGAAGAAGAAGAAGAAGAAGAAAAAGAAATGAAAAGAAAAAGAAGAAGAAATAAGGTTACAGAACAAGATGAAACAAGAGGTTATACAAGAAGAAGAAGAAGAAGAAGAAAATGAAAAAAAAAGAAAAAGATGAAACAAGGGTTACAAGAAGAAGATGAAACAAGAGGTTATACAAGAAGAAGAAGAAGAAGAAGAAGAAGAAATGAAAAAAAAGAAAAGTAAGGTTACAGAACAAGATGAAACAAGAGGTTATACAAGAAGAAGAAGAAGAAGAAGAAATGAAAAAAAGAAAAGAACAAGATAAGAGGTTAAAGAACAAGATGAAAAAAAAAGAGGTTACAGAACAAGATGAAAACAAGAAGAAGAAGAAGAAGAAGAAGAAATGAAAAAAGAAAAGTAAGGTTACAGAACAAGATGAAACAAGAGGTTATACAAGAAGAAGAAGAAGAAGAAAAGAAAAGAAAAAGAAAAGTTACAGAACAAGATGAAACAAGAGGTTATAAAGAAGAAGAAAGAAGAAGAAGAAATGAAAAAGAAAAGTAAGGTTACAGAACAAGATGAAACAAGAGGTTATACAAGAAGAAGAAGAAGAAGAAGAAGAAGAAATGAAAAAGAAAAGTAAGGTTACAGAACAAGATGAAACAAGAGGTTATACAAGAAGAAGAAGAAGAAGAAGAAAAATGGTGAAAAAGAAAAGTAAGAAAACAAGATGAAACAAGAGGTTATACAAGAAGAAGAAGAAGAAGAAAGAAAAGAAAAAAGAAAAAAGATAGAAGAAGAAAAGAAGAAAAATGAAAAAGAAAATGAGGTTACAGAACAAGATGAAACAAGAGGTTATACAAGAAGAAGAAGAAGAAGAAGAAGAAATGAAAAAGAAAAGTAAGGTTACAGAACAAGATGAAACAAGAGGTTATACAAGAAGAAGAAGAAGAAGAAGAAGAAATGAAAAAGAAAAGTAAGGTTACAGAACAAGATGAAACAAGAGGTTATACAAGAAGAAGAAGAAGAAGAAAAATGAAAAAAAAAAAGTAAGGTTACAGAACAAGATGAAACAAGAGGTTATAAAGAAGAAGAAAGAAGAAGAAAAATGAAAAAGAAGAAAAGAATGAAAAGAAGAAAAGAAAAGAAGGTTACAGAACAAGATGAAACAAGAGGTTATACAAGAAGAAGAAGAAGAAGAAAAAAAGAAATGAAAAGAAAAGTAAGGTTAGAAGAACAAGATGAAACAAGAGGTTATAAAAAAAGAAGAAGAAGAAGAAGAAGAAGAAATGAAAAAAAAGTAAGGTTACAGAACAAGATGAAACAAGAGGTTATACAAGAAGAAGAAGAAGAAGAAAAATGAAAAGAAAAAGTAAGGTTACAGAACAAGATGAAACAAGAGGTTATACAAGAAGAAGAAGAAGAAGAAAGAAATGAAAAAGAAAAGAAGGTTACAGAACAAGATGAAACAAGAGGTTATACAAGAAGAAGAAGAAGAAAAGAAAAAGAAATGAAAAAGAAAAGTAAGGTTACAGAACAAGATGAAAAACAAGAGGTTATACAAGAAGAAGAAGAAAGAAGAAGAAATGAAAAAGAAAAGTAAGGTTACAGAACAAGATGAAACAAGAGGTTATACAAGAAGAAGAAGAAGAAGAAGAAGAAATGAAAAAAAAAGAAAGGTTACAGAACAAGATGAAACAAGAGGTTATACAAGAAGAAGAAGAAGAAGAAGAAATGAAAAAGAAAAAGTAAGGTTACAGAACAAGATGAAACAAGAGGTTATACAAGAAGAAGAAGAAGAAGAAGAAGAAAAAAAAAAAAGTAAAGGTTACAGAACAAGATGAAACAAGAGGTTATACAAGAAGAAGAAGAAAGAAGAAAGAAAAAGAAAAGTAAGGTTACAGAACAAGATGAAACAAGAGGTTATACAAGAAGAAGAAGAAGAAGAAATGAAAAAGAAAAGTAAGGTTACAGAACAAGATGAAACAAGAGGTTATACAAGAAGAAGAAGAAGAAGAAATGAAAAAGAAAAGTAAGGTTACAGAACAAGATGAAACAAGAGGTTCTACAAGAAGAAGAAGAAGAAGAAGAAATGAAAAAGAAAAGTAAGGTTACAGAACAAGATGAAACAAGAGGTTATACAAGAAGAAGAAGAAGAAGAAATGAAAAAGAAAAGTAAGGTTACAGAACAAGATGAAACAAGAGGTTATACAAGAAGAAGAAGAAGAAGAAGAAGAAGAAGAAGAAATGAAAAAGAAAAGTAAGATTACAGAACAAGATGAAACAAGAGGTTCTATAAGAAGAAGAAGAAGAAGAAAAGAAAAAAGAAAAAACAAGAAAAAAGAAAAAGAAGAAAAACAAGAAGGAAAAGAAAAGAAAAGAAAAGTAAGATTACAGAAAAGATGAAAATTATACAAAAAGAAGGAAAAGTAGAAGAAAAAGGAGATAAGAAGAAAAAGAAGATTGCAGAATAAGATGAAACAGAAGATTATACAAAAAGAAGGAGAAGTAGAAGAAGAAAAAGAAGATAAGAAGAAAAAGAAAAAGAAGATTGAAGAATAAGATGAAATAGGAGATTATAAAATAAGAGGAAGAAGAAGAAAAAAAAGAAGAAAAAGAAAAAGGTTACAGAACAAGATAAAACAGGAGGTTATACAAGAAAAGAAGAAAATGAAGTTACACAACAATAAGACTAACGGAAATATTATAGAAAGAGAAAAAGAACCTTAAACAAAAGATGAAAACGAAAAAGGTTACATATAACATTTCAAAAGAAGAAAAAAAGGTTATACAAGAAGAAGATAAAAAGAAAAAATAGAAGAAAACGTTTTCTGAACAAGAAGACAAAAATAAGTTTACACAATAAAGCAACAAAGACTGCGCAACAAAAAGGAGGGGTCATGCAAGATGTTACACAGCAAGAAGACAAAGAATCAAAACAACATGATGAAAAGGTGGTTACACATAAAGAAGAAGACAAAATGACCAAAGGAAGGGGTGAAAAAGAAAAGAAGGAAAAAAAAGGGAAGAAGTGAGAGGAAAGGTCAAGGGAGAGAATAGAAAGACAAAGGGAAGGAAAAGTAGACAAGTAGGAACAGAGGAAAGAGGAGGAGAATAAAGAGATGGGGAAGGGAGAGAGAATAGTGAAAAAAGATAAGGGAAACAAAAGAGAAAAGCAAAAGGAGAGAATAACATGAAGAAGAGGTGGAAGAAACAATGCAGACGACAAACACAAGGAGGAGAAGGAGGAGACAGGTGAAGTAAATGAAATATGCAACTTAACAATTCTGTGTTTTAAAAAGATTCAAAGATTTATTTATTTTAAAAAAAAACTATTAACAAGACGTAGATATTAAAAAATTTAGAAAAAAACTATTAACACAGAAGATTTTGCATATATGATTCTCAATATGAAGAAATATAGTCTTAAGATGTGCTATATTTATGGGATAAAGTGCTTACAATATCAGAGATAGAGTGTGTATAAAGAAGGAAAAAAGTGAACATAGAGGAAAGTCAATAGAAAACAAAGGGTGGCAGTCTGAACAATGCAGATGAGGAGAATTGTCAGGCCACGAGTGTTTGACGATTGCATCTAAATATGAAACAGACTGTTCCTTCTAACACAAGTGTTGACTTCTATGTTCACTTTTAGATTTATATATATATATATATATATATATTAACATCCGCAGACAGACTTTTTCACTGTATCAAAGCTCTTCTGTGTGACTAGACATCCAATTGCTTTAAACTGGGATTGAAACATGACCAACTTAGCATCAGTCAGAGATCCTAATTTTTGACTGTCACTGAACGGCAGAGAAAAAGGGAAATTTGAATGTTTTCTATGTGAAATTTTTATTTGTACAGTGGCGTAGAGAGACATCAATTGCAGCTGAAGAGCAATAAATCCCTCTGTCTATATATATATATATATATATATATATATATATAACTTATATATATATATATATATATCAATGTTATGTTATATATGTTATATATATATATATATATATATATATATATATATATATATATATATATTGAAACTTAATATTTTACTTCAGTTTATAAATACTTGTAAAATAAAAATCCTTACATTTGCCTTGATAAAGTCCACCAGAAGATGAAACGTGTTGGTAACAAAGCATTTTCCTTTTATCTTTATTCATATTATCTTTTTAGAAATGTATTTTTATCTATATCTAAATTTTTACATGCCACACACATATACATATACACATATATGTATACATGCTTTTAGACCAATTGAGCCACAAACAACTTATTACTTTGCTGGGAAGTGTCTATCTTGATACTGAGCATTTTAATTACAAAGAATTATGAGTCTTGAGAATGTTATTATCCAGAAATAACCCGGTTAACTATTCCTCCTTGATAAAACATAGCATCTGATATATAAAGGGTTCGATGGGTAAATTGTCACCATTGTATAATTTTTTTTGTATATATATATAAAGTGTGCGATGGATAAATTGATGCTATTTTATATTTTTTCTTATATTTATATACAAGGTGCACTGTGTAAGTTGTTGCCATTTTATATTTTTTCCTATATTTATATACAAGGTGCAGTGTGTAAGTTGTTGCCATTTTATATTTTTTCTTAATGTCTTTCGCTATTAAACTCTGTCAGCTATCTCTTTCTCCTTTATTTCTTACTAAGTCTATTAGATGCAATAGCTAACAGTATAGAAAAGGTACTTTCTCTCCATCCATCTGTGAACATCTTTGTCTTCAGTGACTTTAATGCTCCCCATGACATGTAGCTGAAACATTCTAAAGGTTGCCAGTATGCAGACATTAAATTTTTCAATTGCCCATTCTCTTACTCAAATCGTGAACTTCCTTACTCATTTCTCTAGCCAAAATAAGCAACAGTTTTCTCTACTAGATCTATTTCTTACCTTCTCTCCTTGATCTTGCTGAGTTTTGCAATACTGCTCTCTTGGTAATTTGGATCACTCTGTGATAGCTATTGATATCTCCTTCCAAGCATCCATTAAACAAGAACCCCATAAATATAAGACCTATTTCCGTTACCAACATGCTGATTGGGACTCATTCTAGAATTTTCTACATAATGCCTCTTGGACTGACATCTTCAACCTCCTGATTGAAAATTGTGCCACTGAGGTTTCTTCTTGGGTCAAAGATGACATGGATGCTTTCATCCCTTCTCGAAAATAACAGGTGAACCTGCAATGCTTTCTATTTTCTACTTCTAATAAATATGAGCCCTAGAACAAGCTAAGTTCCTGTTTGTCGAGAGAGTGAGGCAGCACATAGCCTCTAAAAACTTTGGTTCTCATGACTACTGGTGTCTTTGTAATAAGGTGTTAAATATTTACAAGGTCTCTATTCCTCCACTCTTCATCAACTTGCAATATTTTCATCCTCTGCTGATAAAGCTGAATGCTTTGACCGTAAATTCTCAAACTCTATTCTTGGTTTATCTGGAGTATCCTTGCTTAACTTTCCACTTAGAACTGATTCTCTTTTGAGTGATATAATGCCTTCTATGGTTTATACTAGCATTTCTAACCTGGATCCCCACAAAGCATGTGAACCCGATAGTATCCTTGTAATAGTCATTAAGAACTGTGCTCCTGAACTGGCTCCTGTTCTCTCTAAACTGTATAATAAATGCCTCACTGCCTCCTGCTTTCCTGCCTGCTGGAAATCACTATAAACCAGCTGACCCATCCAACTATTGACCTATTAACCTTCTACCTCTTTTTGGGAAACTCTTAGAGGCTCTAATCAATGCTGAATTGGTTCATAATCTCTTGCATTGTGGGGCCTTTTCTCAGACAAGCAATATGGCTTTCATTTATCAAGGTCAACTGCTGATGTACTAAGACATTTGAGAAAAGAGTCTATCATACTCTAGATAAAAATGGTGAAGCCCAGCCTGCAGCATTAGACATCTTGAAGGCCTTTGACAGGGTCTAGCATTCAGGTCTTCTCTACAAGCTGAAAAGTTATGGTATCTCTAGACACATTTTTGAGCTGATCCAGTTCTTCCTATCTAATTGTGAAATGAAAGTTGTCCTGAACAGCCACTCATCTTCAGCCTTTTGTACTAACACACCTGACCAAGGCTCCATCCTTGGTCCTATGCTGTTTTTAATCTTCATTAACAAACTTCTCATATGAGATCAGCTCTCAATTTAGCATCTATGCTGATGACACTATTATTTACTCCTGCCTTGATAGTCAGGCTGATCAGTCCGACAAGATCAAAATGACAGCTGATGTCCAAAACAATCTCAAGACTGTCATTAACTGGGGCAAAAGATGGCTTGTCAATTTGAATGCCCCCAAAACTAAACTGCTCTCATCTGAGAGACCCTTCTCTGTCTTCCATCAGCATGGCTAAAGCTATCCCCTAGGAAAGTAACTTGTTGTGCCTTCACAGGCTAATGTTCTCAGCTGACATGAAGTGGAAAGACTACATTGAATCCATTGTTAGGTCAGCTGCTAAGAATGTTGTTTCACTGTGTAGGGTGAGACAATCTTTTTCTTTTGTTTTTTTTGCATATCTACACGTCTACCATTTGACCATGCTTAGAATATTGCTGCCATATATGATCTGGTGATCCTGCTGTTTACCTGGAGCTTCTTGATAAGATGCAAAGAATCAGCAATATTATTGGTCCTGATCTGGTGGCTTGGCTTCAGTCACTAACCCATCACCATAAGGTTGCCTCTCTGTGCCTTTTTTATAAATACTTTCTTGGTAATTGTTTGGATGAGCTCTTCACTATGATACCTAGACTGTATGAATTTAAACTCAGTACTAGACTGGCTGTGAGGTCTCATCAATTTACAGTTGAAACGTCGTCGTACCTTCCATGCTGACAGTTTCTAGCTCGATACTTTCTAGCCAACTTTAATCTGCAAAAATTTAAATGCAATGTCAATCATTATCTACTGTCCTCTTGTATGGTCTTTTCTCTCTCTACTCATTACCAATGTTTCTGTTCCTAATTCCTTCACACCCTGTAACCCCTTGCATGTTGGTGGATGTACTGCCTTGCTTGAGGTGATACTGTTTAAAAAAAAATATATACCGGGTGCAATGGATAAATCGTTGACATTTTAGATTTTTAATTCCATGCATGCGCCTTGATTGTTTTTGTTGACTGCACGGTATAGTAGGGCCAGTTAGGTATTGTCTGTGAGAAAAAGAGTGCCATGATGCAAAATCACCAGAAATTTGTAAACAGCTTGGTATTCATGTCGAAAGCTTCAATACAAACACTTCAGAATTTGTGGGTGTCGATCTGAGGACAGGGCATATGATTTAGAAAGATTTGGAGTCTAATGGTGATTATGATGGTATGGCAACATGGAAAACCCACTCTGATCATTCTGATAAGAAAAGAACTCTCAAATGTGTGAGGACCTCAAAGTTAACATGAAGGCCTACATCAAGTGTCTTGAGGAGGTAGTGCTGCCCTGGATCAAGAGGGTGGCTGCTGGAAGACCCTATGTCTGGCAACAGGACTCTGCACCATGCCACACAAGCAGGAGAACCCAGTCATGACTGTCAGACAATTTCTGTGACCACATCACACCTTACATCTGGCCACCTAACTCCCCAGACTGCAACCCCCTTGATTATTATGTGTGAAGTGCAGTTGAGCGAGAAACCAACAAAACACCTTGTAACACTTAAAGATGAACTGAAGGCAAGGATTATGGCAGCATTCACCAAAACCAAAACAAGTAGACTGTCCAGAAGAGTTGCTGAAGTCATCTAGAGGCTGTGGTTGAAGCCAATATTTTACCATTTCACTTTTGTGTAATTTTGGTAAATAGATATGTTAAAATGAGATGTCAGTTTTATCATCATTTTTGCATAATTTAGACAATTTATCCATTGCAGCCTGTATAAATATATATATATATATATATATATATATATATATATATATATATATATATATATTTTATATATTATAAATATAGATATTTATTATTAGGAAATATATGTCTCACGGAGATATTTTATTGGCTTGTCTATAGATATCCACAACACTCTCTCTATTCTTTCTTTTCATTTATATATATATAACTATCAGAAATATCTATCTATAAAGGTATGTTACAGATATATGTATATATAAAGATTTAGATTTAGAATGGGCTTTATTAATCTGACAGATTGTTTAAATCAATATGTGATAAGATGATAAAATGTTTATGAAGTATATACACACACACACACACACACACACACACACATATATACCAGTATTTATCACACACATGCATATATACCAATATTTATCACACACACACACACACACACACACACACACACACATATATATATATATATATATATATATATATATATATATATATATACAGAGAGAGAGAGAGACGTAGGAGAGCAGGAGAGAAGTGAAGATAGATAGATAGATAGATAGATAGATAGATAGATAGATAGATAGATAGATTTTATATACTGTACCTATGAACACTAATGGGTATGTCCCAGTCCTCATAAATACATTGGATATTATTAGTGGGGGTAATATGTTGTCTAAGTTGTCCACCACTGGCAGTTGTTTACCTACTTCACGCCACTGGCGAGTATTGTATTTTGTTGATGTTATAAAGATAACCATTTCATTTCCAACCTCCATTTTGGTTATTCCCCATTCAGTAACCTTTTCTAGGTTACAACAGATAGATAGATAGATAGATAGATAGATAGATAGAAGCTGTCTGAGATAGATAGATAGATAGATAGATAGATAGATAGATAGATAGATAGATAGAAGCTGACTGAGATAGATAGATAGATAGATAGATAGATAGATAGAGGCTGAGATAGATAGATAGATAGATAGATAGATAGATAGATAGATAGATAGAAGCTGACTGAGATAGATAGATACATAGAAGCTGACTGAGATAGATAGATAGATAGATAGATAGATAGAGACTGAGATAGATAGATAGATAGATAGATAGATAGATAGAAGCTGACTGAGATAGATAGATAGATAGATAGATAGATAGATAGATAGATAGATAGATAGATAGAAGCTGACTGAGATAGATATATAGAAGCTGACTGAGATAGATAGATATATAGATAGATAGAAGCTGACAGATAGATAGATAGATAGATAGATAGATATCTTACAGGTATATATTAGCAGAATTGAAATCTTAGATATTTTAGTGAAAGCTTGTTTTTCCTTAAAATATATTTAATTTATTAAGATTTTTCACTCTTGGCTAGTTTGATGCTACTTAGGATGTAGACTTATAAGGCAACACATTTTTTGGTCTTTTTAAATTCTTTTTTTCTTTTAGATGTTTTGTTATTTTTACTAACATGTATTCAAGCAATTTAATTCCTTTCATTTTTCCTAGATTTTTTATTCATTTCTTTTTTTCCATTTCAGAATGCTTCTATTTGGAATACACATACAATACGAATACTTGCATATCTGCATTAATATTTTAAAATATTTCCCTTTCTTTTACTTCTGAAAATCACAGAAAACTTTGAGTTAATTTCAATATTGAAAGTTGAAGTCTAATTTTATTTGTGGTTTTTAATGCCCACAATGTTTCTTTTTTATGGTTGTTCATTGGCACTAGAATTGATATAATATGATATGATATATATATATATATATATATATATATATATATATAACAAAGATTCTATGTCGACAAAAAAGGTATTTCTGGAAGATAACGTTTTAAAAAAGAAGAAGACTTTGCAATTATACTGGGTGCAGCAGAAATGCCTCTCATACCTCCTAGAAATACCTGCCATATTGATCTTATAGGGTGTGGCAGAAATACCTCCCACCTAATGGTAAGACATTAGTTAGATGAAGACATCATTGTTACTTGCCTAAGTTTACTAGCGCCATAGAGGTAACAGTTGAAAATATGCAAGGTATTGCACCATGTAGCTAATATCTTGCCATTATGTGGGAGGTATTTTTGTGAGGTATATATTGGAGATATTTTTGCCACACCCTGTAGTTCAATATCGATAGAGCATTAATAGATATGATCTATAGGTCATATATCACTTATATTGTTACTATTCTATGTTTCATGGTGATTGCATCCACTCTGAAGGAGACTTGATTATAAAATTCTATTAAGAAAGTCTCCTGAAAATTGGATACAATCTCTGTGAAATTAATAGTAGAATCATGTTAATTAGTATATTTGGAGACTTGACTCTAAAATTTTACAATTACATCTCTTGAAGAGTTGATGCAATTGCTGTGAAATTCAGAGTATAGAAAAGATGAGAGAATATTTAATTTCATCTATTAATATATATATTTTTCTCTATTCCAAATAAAGAAGAAAATAAGAAAAATATTTGGATTTTATTTACTGTTAAGTTTTCACTGAACTTCATTTGACTGTTTTCGGCATCATTTCTATCTAATCTTGTAATCTGTTTACTCTTGAATCGAACCAGTTTTAACCTTGCTGCTGAAACTTTAGTAAGCAAACACAAAATTGCTGAAACTTTAGTAAGTAAACACAAAATTGCAGGTATTTATTCTGCACCCAGTGTAATTGCAAAGTCTTCTTTTCCTATCAAATAGCTTTCAGTTGATTGATTTTCTTTTTTACAGCTTATCAACCCATCCTGGGTTATTTGAGCCCAAAACAGGTTTTGGATTATTTACACTATTTACATTGTTTGGACTGTTGTCCTCATCTTTGTTGCCATATCCATGATGTTTCAGCTGTTGTACTACTCCAGCCTTCTTCAGGTGATTGGAATTTCAAACTGATCCCTTTATTTCATCCACTGGGAAGATGGTTCTAGTTTCACACCTCTTGCAGATGTCTCAGCATCAATTATCTCCCTTTAACTCAACTCTCCAAGTTTTTGTCTATCTCAACTGTAGCAAGGTATTGAACTCACAACTCTTCGGAGTCAGCCAACACTTTATCAACTGGTCTATGTGTCCTTGAGGACACCAGTGTATGAACTTCTGGGATTTATATATCTAATGTCTCAGTAACCATTTATTTTATGGCAATGAAAATGGCAATGAAGATGAAGACAAGTCTGAAAAATATAAATAGTGTAAATAATTACAATACCTCATCTCAGAAATATAGGCAGATATTTTGGATAAATAAGAATCCTGTTATTTAACCCATAGCTGGAGGGAGAAGATGGATTCACACCTTTCCTAATGGTACTTGCACTTAAGTGAAAATAACAAGCCTGACCGGAATTCAAACCTTGCTATCTGATTTCTTATTCCAAGTCACTACCCATTATTCTACCTGCACATCCCCTATCAAATAATATTTTCCCTTTAAATGATGATGTATATTTATTAGAATTATAATGTATAATAATAATAGTTTCTTATCTCAGAAATTCAAACAGGTTAATGCATTTTTTTAATCATTTCCCCCAAAGTCAATAAAGTCATTGAGACACAAGGGTTTACTGAGTGTGAAAGAATATAAGTAAAAGACAAACATTATTAAGGAAAGAGAACAATAAAAGAAGAGGAATCAAGAAGACAGAAGATAATGATTGACATTATATTTAAATTTTTGAAGATCAAATTTGCCAGGAAAACAAGAAGCCAGAAGAGAGTTCCACAAGTGAGAATTGTGAGAGAAGAAACTATTAGCATAGAACTTACAGTTACATTTAGTCATTTCAACTGTAAAAAGATAAGACTTTGCTGCCAATCTAGTACTGTACTTAATTTCATAAAGTATATATGTACCATAGAGGAAAGTTCAACAGAACAATTACTATACTATGCTACATGTGTGATGGATAAATTGTTGCGTAAATTATGCAAATAATAATTTATTATAGATGAGCCAATATATTTCTCTAATAATAAATATTTATATTTATAACTGTAAAAAATAAATATATATGTGTGTGTGCATATATATATTTGTATACATGTTCCGATAAATTGTCTAACTTATGCAAAAATGAAAATAACACTGACATCTCATTTTAACAGATATATTAACCAAATTACACAAAAATGAAATATTAAAGAGTACATTTATTCAATAAAATCACCATTGGTTTCAGCCACAGCCTACAGAAGACTTCGGAATCCCCTGCAACTCTTCTGGACGGTTTCCTTGTTTAAGTTGGTGAATGCTGCCATAATCTTTATTTTTCATGTTACAAGGAGTTTTGTTGGTCTTTCACTCAACTGCACCCCACACATAATAATCAAGGAGGTTGCAGTCTGTTGAGTTAGGTGATTAGATGTAAGGGGTGATGTGGTTGCAGAAATTGTTTGATTGCCATGACTGGGTTCTCCTGCTTGTGTGGCATGGTGCAGAGTCCTGTTGGCAGACACAGTGTCTTCCAGCAGCCACCCTCTTGACCCAGGAATCAGTGGGAGTTTCCCGAGTTGCCGTAACCTTCATAATCATCATTAGACTCATCCAGTACTTTCCGAATCCTCTGCTCTGTCCACAGATTGACACACATACACTCTGAAATGTTTGTATTGGAGCTTTCAGCATGAATGCCAAGCAGTACAGCATGCCATTTACAAATTTCTGGCAGAGTGAATTGCATCATAGTGCTCTTTTTCTCACAGATGATGCTCGACTGACTCTACTATAGTGTGCATTCAACAAAATCAAAAACAAACAACATGCATGCACAAAATTAAAAATCTAAAGTGTCGACAATTTACCTACCGCACCATGTGTTCATAGAAAAGGAACAGGGAAGTTTCATTAGAGTGGTGAGGCAGTGACTGAAGCTGAGATGCCAGATCAGGACAAATAATATTGCAAATTCTTTGAATTTTATCAAGAATCTCTAAATATATAGCAGGAGCACCAAACCATATATTGCAGTAATATTCGAAGCTCAAACTACCGTAATATCTCAAAAATGATATGAGTTTTTTTTTTACTGTAAATTACAGGTGATAGTAGGGGTGCGTATTATAATTAGGTTTAAACAAAAATATTTTTTCGTTATTGATTTATAATAATAAATACATACTTGTTCTAAAATAAGAAAGATATTATCCCATTTTTCATTTTAAATCCAACAATAATAATTGTAACATCTTTTTTGTCAATAAATTTATGTTTATCAGTAACTGCATTTTTTTAGCAAAAAAATAAAAAATCTATAAAAAGGCCAATTTTGAAGAAAAGAGGATATCAAGTTAACAATTTATTGAAAATTTAATTTTCATCATTATCACCACTTTCTATTATAGAATCAATATCTAAATTGTTATTAAACAAATTATCATCCAATATTATCTTTGTTCTGTTCAAAATAATCTTCAGCCTCTTCATTCTCTTTCCAAAGGATGTCATCTTCAGAGCCATCCATGGCTGTCGGGAGACAACACTTTTTGAAACCTCTCTTTATAACATCCTTAGTGATGGAATCCCAAGATTCCTGAATCCATTTTACAATAAGTTCCAACTCTGTTTTTTGCCTGTTGCCACTTTTTTTTGACATTTTGGCAGTAAAATAAAATGTTATATTTATCAGGAAAAATGAATGGTAATTTCCAACATTATTTTAGCCACTTAGTTTTGATTTTATTCCTTATGTCAAGGTCGACAAAATATCTTTATAATTATTTTCTGCTTTTTTTTTGACAAAATTATAGATGCGTATTAAACATAGGAATAGTTATATTTTTTAATTTTTGGATCACCTGTTGGGGCGTGTATTATTTATGGGTGCATATTATTTTTGAGAAAATGCAGTATATTCCTTTGTTCCACCAGTTCTAACTTTCACAGCTAGGACTTGCCATGCCATGCTCATGGCAACAAATCACCCACGTTCCCTCTGTATTCCATCAGCGAGAAGTCTTAACCTGTTCAAGTCTTAAGTCAACTGTTATCTTCCTCTCTCTTATCCATATTAACCACTCCTTTATGTAACCCTCTACCATGAGTGTCCGTTTAAAGAATGGACCTTGGTGTAAAAAAATAACAAAAATATTATTGATATATCTCTTAGTTCTTAATTTTCTTGCTATATATGTATATATTGTCTTTAGTTTTATTTCTGGTTTCTATGGGTTAAATAAAAAATGAAGAAAAACGGGATTTATTTTGAAAAAATCTATTTAAATAGTCAATATTACAACCTGAATTTGTAACATTATTTACATTATTCGGACTATTGTCCTCATCTTTGTCGCTATATTTATCACAACGTTTCGGTCGTTGTATGCTCCGGCCTTCAATGGCCGAAACATTGTAATAAATATGGTGACAAAGATGAGGACAATAGTCCAAATAATGTAAATAATGTACATAATACCTCATCTCAGAAATATAGACAGACTCTGAATTTGTAAGCTTCAAAGTTTTAAACATGTTTCATTTTATTTACCGTATGATCTTTTAAAATTTATGATCAGTCTGATTCCTCTTCAACTGTTTTGTTCCTATTTCAAGCAATTAACAAGAAGGTTACTGCAATCTTTACTTAAATTTCTATGATAATTATTACAGATGATATTTTCAGTTGTGTGCTTGTAATTTACATAATTATTATGATTTAAACCAGAAAATCCTTGTTGTTAGTTGATATATGGCACCAAACACGTTTGGAAATACCTAAACTATCAACTGTATACAATCACTTCCTAAGCTCAATAGTGAAAAGGGCTTTGAGCAACTGAAACCTGAGTGTCTTGGCAAAAAACATTTGGATTTGAATATATATTTGACTGTCACTACAGAATCACAAAGAACTGTACTAAATAATAGAAGCCATATCACTTGAGGACTACCAACAGTAGCAATAACTAAAATGGATAGCACATGTAATTTTGAAGAGAAAATAATAATATAATCAAAATGTTAACATTTCACAGCACATCAAGTAGAAAGTTCTGAAGAAAACTGCCATTAATATTGGAAAGAGCAATAAAACCTACTGGACTTGAGAAATCTGTTTTCCTAAAAAAAAATTGTTTTCTGAGAAAGATTTTATAAATTTCAACTGAAAACAGTACTGGCTGCTTGGTCAATGAATGCCAAATTTTTCCTTATAGGGAAACGGTTAATATTACCATTACCATTAACTAATCATGAAAATTTGATTTGCCACTTGCTAAATATTATTGAAAAAATATTTTGTGGAGTGTTTTAGCACCCCATGGTACTAACGACATTTGAAATGGGTAAACAAAGAAGGAAATTGTTGTTAGTGAGTCAAGTGTGTTTACTAGATGAGCGTTAGTGTCTCTACCCTTTTAAAAAGAAAAAATCCATTTCCACGTTGTCTTTGCAATATTTTTTCACCCAGAACAAGAATGAAGACTTTTTTGTATTTTTTTTTTTTTTTTTTTTTGCAGTTTACTACCTGGTAGACAATTTCACAGAAAAAGATGGGTAATAAAAAAAGTCACTTATTCTTCTTTTTCTCTTCGTGCTCAGTTTTATCAAAATAAATAAATAATAAACAAAGAAAAGTAATAAAAGAAAAACAAGTAAAGTAAAATAACAAAAAAGTTTTTTTTTTTTTTTTTTTGGCAAGTAGTGAATGAGTTTTTCTGCTTAGGGCAGAATGAGTTTGTTTTTAGTGTCCGATGTTACAGTCAGAAAGATATCCCCTCTCTGAAGCAAACAACAACAAAAAAAAAGAAGACAACAAAATAGAAAAAAAAGAATGTGATATCATCTAAATTAACTGCTAGCAAATTTAAAAATAAAAATAAGGAAGATTTACATTGAGGTGGGTGAAAAAGACCCGTAAGAATTACAAATAAATAATACAAATAGCTTATAAAATGATCTTTTTTAGATACCAAATGTCTGCGGAAATTTGCCTTCAAAGGAATTCTCTTCTCTGAATTTTTTTTTTGAGTTTTTGCACCTTTCTTTTTTTTATTCTTTCTTTATTTTTTTTGGTTTATTTCTTTTGTGTTTTGTAAATAACACTGATGACATCCTTTTGTTTTGTTTTTTCTTATCTTGAGTGTAAACATAAGTAAATTGAAACACAAGGCAGAGAACGAAGTAAAAAAATATATATATAAGATACAAATTAAGAAGTAGAAAGGTAAAAAAAGAAGTTCTTAATTGTCGAATGTCAAGTCATTTAGCCAATAGCACCAACGATTTTTACAATCAATAATGATCACCAAACGGCTATTGCCTCCTTTTATTTATTTTATTTTTTGCACTGGCTACCTTCAACACTGTTTCTTACCTGTCACAACCCATTTCATAGCTCCTTTTTCTTTGCGATCCTATCATAACTTCATTGCAGCTAGGTTCTTCAAATGTGAAAGGAGTAAATAGGCTTAAATAACATGAGGTGTTCAAGCCTTGATGACATCTGGTTGTTTATTCAAAAACTGATTGTCAGCGGTAATGAATTAATGCAGGCATTACTGACAAAATGGAATAATTAATGCTTAATATATAAAAAAAAGTACTACAGAAATTCATGGTAAATGTTTTTACTATAGAAATGTATTGGGAATCAGGCTTAAAGAGATTATAGATGTCAGGAATTAATACAAACATTCTTTGTCTTCTATGTGCTGTGTCCTTTTAGGAGGTGAGTGGTTATAGCTTTCCACAATTTCCTGTACTCTGTAGCTCTTAGTAAGGTTTGTTTTTTTCTATTTCTCTTTCTGTCAACCATTTTACACAAACTCATTGGGTAGGTTATTCACTTCTTTCCTCTGTCTCTCTTGCCCTTAATATGTTGTTGAGAAGAGATTAAGTGTTATGGTAAAAGCTAAGGGTAGCGATTTTGAATTGTAAATATATGCAAAGTATTGTAAAAATAACAATCAGCCTTAAAACTTTTATCATCCAAACCTAAATCTGTTTATTTTATGATAAAATGAATAATGGGTAAATATATATATATATATATATATATATATATATATATATGCCACACCCAGTACAATACATATATTCTCCCTGTATTGCTTCATGGCCTGGATTGTGTCAACTAGACTATAACACTAAAGAACATGGCAAAACTCCAAAATCACATCATGTGATCCGTGACCCACAGTGACCTAACAGATTGCATAAAGATACAAATCCTCAGAGTCTGTCTATATTTCTGAGATGAGGTATTATGTACATTATTTACATTATTCGGACTATTGTCCTCATCTTTGTTGCCATATTTATCACAACGTTTCGGCCGTTGTACACTCCGGCCTTCTTCAGATCCAGTGACAGGACCCAAAGAGTGTGAGTTCAATACCCGGTGAAGGCAGTGGAGAACTTTCAGAGGGCAATTAGCAGGAGATAACTGATAACTGACATCCATCAAACATGGCACATGGAACTAGAACAGTCTACCCCAGTGAGTAAAATAAAGGGTTCAGTTCAAAAGGCCGGAGTGTACAACAGCCGAAATATTGAGATAAATATGGCGACAAAGATGAGGACATAGTCCAAATAATGTAAATAAGATACAAACCCTTTTGGACACAACTAATCTGACCCCAAACCTCCCCTTAATAAAGGGTAAAACCATTGAAAGGGGAGAATTGGGAGTCAGACTAGTTTTGTTCTGAAGAGTTTCTATCCTTATGTAATCTGTTAGATGATTCTACCATCTTCTTTACTAGGTTCCCTGCCTCTTTTTCCAACAACCATTCATTCAATATATATTTTTGATAATTTTTTTTTTTTGTTTGATGTGACAAGGATTATCAAAAATATGCATTGATGAGACAGTTGCTGGAAAAAGAAACAGGGAGCCTAGTGAAGAAAGTATCATGACAACATAAGCAAATGGAAACAACTTCATGTTGGATCCTTAAACAGAGTGACACAGGACCATGATATCTGGTGTCAGTTGATTCATGTGAATGAACATTTTGTTATAGGTGGAAAAAGTGCCCTATGATAATGAATCTAATAATTTGGGCAGATTTGGGGGAAGTGAGTTGAGCTAGGAAATTTTCAACACAACCTCATATAATAATATTTGCAGTAGAAATATATAGTAAAAGTTTGTTTTTTTTACAGTGGCAATACAATGATAACCGTGAAGAAAGAGTTTTTTTGAGGTCATGAATTAATGTAAAGGTTACTGACAGAATAGAACTATAATATGAATAGTTTAATGAGCTTGTATAAATGTACATGTATTGAAAGGACAGTTGCTGGAAAAAGAAACAGGGAGCCTAGTGAAGAAAGTGACATGACAACATAATCAAATGGAAACAACTTCATGTTGGATCTTTAAACAGAGTTACACAGGACCCTGAAATCTGGAGTCAGTTGAGTCTTGTGAATGAACATTTTGTTATAGGTGGAGAAAGTGTTGATAAGTTGGTGTTTGTAACCCCAATGTGATATCATTTGTTGAGTGTAAAAGAGTTGATGTTAATGACAGGAATGTGTATTTTTCTTTTTCATGATGTGAATTACAGATATTGGTATGGTGCATGTTAAAAATGTTCTCAGTGTTACTGTCTCTTTTGTTTCTTTAAAAGTTTGTGCTTACATGTTTTGCTTATTCCAAGAATTTCATTGCTGAGGATAATATTTGAGATCATCAGTTTTCGATTTTCATGGAGGTATGAGGATACATATGTGTTGGGCCTTTTTACTACTGCTATTGCCCTTGCTACTCTACCAACTCTACTCTACTGACTACCATTGCTTGTGATAAAAGGTCATTTTTATAATCAGATGAATGATGAAATATGATGGCAAGATTGTTTTTAGGATGATAAATTTTTTATCTTTATTTCAGGGATGATGAAATATCCTTATTTTCTATCCTCACTGGTGGCAAGGTTATTTTTAGAATGATGAAATATCATCAGCATTCAGGATCATAACACTTTCCTATAATGATGAACTTAATATTTTGGGCAGATTTGGGGAAGTGAGTTGAGCTGGGAAATTTTCAATGCAAACTCATATAATATTTGCAGTAGAAATATATAGTAAATATTTTACAGTGGAAATACAATGATAAACCTGAAAAAAGAGTTTTTTGAGGTCATGAATTAATTCAAGGGTTACTGACAAAATAAAACTATTATATGCATAATATTTATTTTAAAAATTTTATCTTTTTAGTCAAATGTTTTTTTTAAAATGCTACTCAGCTTTGTTTAAGAATAAATATAAAATTTACTTTGTGGTTTATATAATTGCATGCTTCTCACCAGCACAAGAGTTTATCATTTGAACTATGGGTAAAAATGCATATTTTTAAGAAAATTAAACCCTCCCATAATACAATCTTATTAATTTGGCCACATATAACTTTACCCTATACTGCCCATTTATTATAATAGGAGTAGATAGGTTTGCCAGGTTCACACTCCTCTCTCATCTTTTGAACAGAAATAAAGATTTATCCCTTGTTTCCTGTTTAGGACTGGGTTTTCAGTTTCTTCCAAAGTTTTTTCATTCTCTTTCATTAACTTCTTGTGTCTTAGTGGCATTATTGCCTTGTTTGGTGTGAATTGATTAAAATATAAAAAAAAATACTTTAAGTTTAGTAAATATCCAAATGAATATAAACTGAAGTGCCAAAAAAGTAGAGACAACAGTAGATCAGGGAGTTTCACCCCACCCCTGTAAAATTGCTGTCTGTGGTTTAGAGTTAGTGGCAGCAAGCTCTTTTAAATGCGACGTCTATTATTTTGATCAATTAAGCAAACCCGGCAGAACCCATCCTTTTGTCAGTCTCAGACCAAATCTGCACCCCCGCTCATGATACTGCACTGGCTGTATAAGCAGCTATAGAGTCTATACTACCCCATTGTATTAGTGATAAATGTTCATCCACATTTTAACAGTTTTTTTTTTTTTATCCTGCTGGGTATTTAGTTACCCTCTTCACCAGAAAAGCCCGGTTGGAGGAACCGGTTTAGTTACCAGTGACCATCTGGCAGATAGTACTGGGTTACATGGTGTCAGTTGCTCTAATAGAGGAAAGCCTGACATAATTAGATATTTTAAGTTCAAATTAAATTGATATTCACAAATAACATATATTTGGATATTCTGAGTTGGATCTAATAAATTAGCCAACACTTGGTCAGGTTAAGATCTTGTCGAGAAAGGATCAAGGGCATGATAGCTATTTAATGTGTTTACAATATTAATTATAAATCAGCTAAAGGAATAAATGATGAAGATTGATTCAAGAGATGATGAACTAGAATCAAATAGATTAAACAGTTTGTGATAAGATTAACTTGGATTAAGCAAATTTAAGGGAATGAATTCAGTAAGGTTTAAATGAATTAAATGAACTTGTTAAAGATGGATTAGACAAAGTGAAAAAGATAATTACAAAGGAATTGTATAAGCCTTCATCTGATAAATCAGATAACATTTTTAGATAGAAATCCAAAGGCGCATTGGAATAGCAAATGATCCCTTCAAACTAAAAGTATTAAGAAATAGGAAAATTTCATTAGAAACAAAGAAAAAGAAAAGAGTATTTAACTATTATGTAATATCAATCCTCTTATATAACACTGTATACTTAACATCAGGAAGAGGCAGCTGAAGTTCCTGGGACACATAATGAGGAAGGAAGACCTAGAGAATCTGATACTCACAGGTCAGAAAGAGGGAAAGAGAGACAAGGGAAAACAATGCATGACATACGTAGCGGCTTTAAGCAAGTGGATGACAGAACGTGGTCTGGGGGAGGTGGCAGGGGGAAGGAACTTGTTGAGAGCTGCAAGGGATAGAGGAAGAGGTGGAGAGCCATGATCGCCTACGTCCTGAAAGGACATGACACATAGAAAGAAAAAGAATGTTGGACAATTTTCTTACAGATGAAGGAAAAAATTGAGGCAACAGGGATGTTGTGCTAAAGAAGGATGTTGAGAATACCATGAACAGAACATGTGAGCAACTAGGAAGTTTTAAAGAAACTGGAAACAAAAAGGACACTTGTACTTAGATAAAGTCAGATAAAGAGTTTAAATTTCTAGGGTGTATAATGAGGAAAGAGGGCTTGGAAAATTTGATACTCACAAGACATTGAAAGCAAAAGAGACAGAGGAAAACAGCAACTGAGCTGATGTAAATGGTTGGCAGAACAGGGATTAAGAGAAATAGTTAAAGACCAATCTAGCAAAGAATTACAAAGGACAAGAAGTTGTGGAGAGCCATGATCACCCACATCATGAAAGTATGTGGCACAGAAAAGAACTTTGATTTGATTGATTCATATTCTATGGCTTATCAACTGATTCACGTTATTTAAAGCCAGAAAATACTTTTTAGATTGTAAGGATTGTATTGTGGAGATAATGATTTAGTGATACAAACCTTACTAATTAACCCATAGCTGGAGGGAGAAGAGATGGATTCATACCTTTCCCAAGGGTAATTGCATGTAAGTGAATATAACAAATTTAACTGGAATTGGAACTTGACTCTCCGATTAACAAATCTGAGACATTATCAATTGCACCACCTGTACATTCAAGCTTACAGTACCTGATATTCCCAAGAAACACAGAAAAAGTTGAGAGGAAATCAAGAAGCTGGAAGAGACTTCCATAGGCTAGAAGTGTGAGAGTAAAAAAAAATATTAGAATGGAATTTAGGGTTACAATTTCAACAACGAAATGATGAGAGCTGGCTGCCAATCTAGTACTAGAAGTCAAGTTTACCAAAGAGAAAAACTCACCAGAACAATTTAATTTAATTCATTAAATATTTCTGGAGTCAGTTAACATTTAATAAATTAATAATCCCTGTTCAAAATAAATGATCAAAATCGTTTAAAATTTCTGAATTGCATCTTTTCCACCAAATACATTTGGTAAAATCAAAATGGCCACTAATCTCTGACACATTGTAATGGTGACACATCTAGTCCTACATTGAGACTTGTTTATTCAATTTTTTTGTTCAGAATCAGCTTTGAAGACTTTGATTCTATTGCTTACTTTGTGCTTGACCCACCATCCTGAAAAGAAATAAAAGAAAAGTTATCTAAATCAACATCACATCAAAGTATTCATTATGAAAGATTACCTCCTTTCTGTATGGTCAATTTGGTAATTTGTTCTCCAGCTGCAGTTCAGGCCAGATCAAAGATTCTTTCAAAGAGTTAAGCTCAAGAAGGAGACAAAGAATGAAAGCAAAGATTCAATAATCACAGTTCAGTCCAAGAACTCACTTGTGATTCTTGTAGATTGTTTAATGCCAAAGTTGTGATGAACAGTGGGAAAGTTCCAAGAATTTCTAGATCATAAGAAGGTATTTATTTTACTTGAGTTACTTTTGTTGTTAAATGCCACACAAGTTGAGCCTTGAATTAATGCCACTCAACTTGGTTCATCTTATCTCTTCTTATCTTTTTTTCCTTTCTGTCACATGATCAAGCCTCCAAATGATGATTTATACCAAAGCAGGTGATAAATGCAAGAGAGAACCCCCCCAACAGACCCACCCACTACGTGTTTTCAGATAATGCATGGCATGCTACCTTGTCAGAGTCATTTCTTCCATATTTTGTATTCCAATTGCAGGAAGAAAGTTACATTCAAACAGTTTTTTTTTCCCAAGAACTGCTCCTTTGTGGAACAAACACCTGCATTGAGATTTCCTTAAGCACTACAATCTTAACCGCTCAAATCAACGGTCAATCATTATCTCTCCTCCTTATCCTCAAAATCTTCACTTCCTTCCACCTCCTCTTTCACTAATATCACACACCACGTTTATCATAACCATTTTAACAGTACACAACAAAACTGTGGAGTACTTTCCAAGGAATGCAAGAATGTAGCCCAAAAAATCTTTCCTCCCACACAGACACCATATTGTTCTTGAAAATAACTGAGGCAGTTGAATCTACTTGAACAAAACAGCAACACAAATAATAACTTCAGACAATTTATTCAAATTTTGACCCCATTTTGACACAATACCTGATTTGAAAATTGAAAAAAAAATACAATAAAAAATTAAACTGCAAACATTGTCAGTTCTTTAATCACACTTGTTTGGATATATTTTATTTATTTGTTGGCAAACTATGA